>CATIXQ010000027.1:6430911-6584810 GCA_949711755.1 Leptidea juvernica
GCTGCTGCCCGCGACATCGTCCGCGTACTATATAAAAAGCAGTCCCGATTTCTAATTATTTATTCAGGCAAAATAAGAAATCTATTTAGCAGTTTTTTCGTAAAACAGACATTCATCAAAACCTTTTTGGAATCCATCTTGTCCGTGGAAGCGAGTTTTCGAGTGTAGAATAGTCTTTTACAGTTTAACAGCTGGTATTTGTTAGAAACTGATGTCTGAAGTAGGCTTACATAAGTTTATTTATTGCGGTTAAAACTAAATATTTAAGTTTATATAAGTTGAGTCTTTAATTCGTTTTTTGGGTGATGTATATGCTTTTACATAATCCCTGAAAATGTACAAAACAAATGTGTTACGAAGTTCGAAATAATTGTTCAGAAAGCTAATATGAGGTAAAGGTAATTATAACATAAATAACTTTCTTAATGTAATTTTTTTAAACGAAATTTCGGCATTTCGGGTTTTTTTTGACGTTCATAAGTGATCTTAAATAATACTTTGAATAACAATAATTGAAATTGAAAACTATAAGAATATATAACAACCAACACTTACATATTTTATAAATGTATACTTCTTCGGAAAGCCAGAGGGCAGGGCTGAGATTTGCACATGGTTGTAAGATTAACTTTGGTATGTATCAATGTACCTATTGATTATGTCTGACTTAAATGACTTGTCGTTCACACTCCTTGCTTCAGGTGGAAATGACGTCTGTCACACACAATTGATTTAATATGAATGACGCTATGCTAACCTATGTTTTGTAACGTTTTACACATTTTTTACCCATTGTTTGTACACATTGTTTTACCGGCAACATAAGGTATCAACTTGACAAATTTTTACTAAATTAGGTGCATATGTTGTTCTGTACTAAGTAAGCTATTTTAAGAAACCATAGTATTTTAACTTTCCGGGATGTTTTTTTTTAATGATAATAAGGGACGAGACGAGCAGGACGTTCAGCTGATGGTAATTGATACATCATGCCCAATACAATGCAGTGCCGCTCAGGATTCTCAAAAAACCCAAAAATTCTGAGCGGCACTACAATTGCGCTCGTCACCTTGAGACATAAGATGTTAAGCCTCATTTTCCCAGTAATTTCACTAGCTACGGTGCCGTTCAGACCGAAACACAGTAATGCTTACATATTACTGCTTCACGGCAGAAATAGGCGCCGTTGTGGTACCCATAATCTAGCCGGCTTCCTGTGCAAAGGAGCCTCCCACTGGTAAATGTAAAGTATCTAAGATGTTTCCGGCAATATAGGGTCTCACAACTTGCCAAATTTTATTCAATTATGTGCATAAGTTGTTGTGTACTACGCTATATATGTCGATATAGGTATTTAAGTATCACATGGGAACTCTTTAATTTTTGGGTATGATATGAAAGTATCTAAGATGTTGACCGCCAATATAAGGTATCAACATGCCAAATATCATTAATTTTAGTGCATAAGTTGTTATGTATTGCCTTATATAAGTAAGTATAGGTTTTTAAGTGTCCCACGGGAACCCTTTAATTTTCCGGGATGAACTGTATCTAAGATGTTGAGCGGCAATATAAGGTATCAACATGCCAAATTTCTTTAAATTATGTGCATAAGTTGTTATGTACTAAGCTATATATATAAATATAGGTTTTTAACTGGCACACGGGAACTCTTTCATTCTCCGGCATGAAATTTATCTTAGATGTTTACCGGCAATATAAGGTATTATCATGCCACATTTTATTAAATAACGTGCCTAATTTGTTGTGTACTACGCTTTATAAGTAAGCATAGGTTTTTAGCTGTCCCACGAGAACTCTTTCATTTTCGGGGATGAAAAGTATATACGATGTTGACCGGGGATGTAAGGTATCATCATGCAAAATTTCAATTTAATTGGTCCAATAGTTTTAGAGATTAGCCCGTACAAACAGACAAACAGTCAGAGAAACAAAAAATTCCAAAAATATCGGGACTTGTTCTATATCTCTTCTTACATCCCCCTGACTCGGTTTTCGCATTTTTTTCTTTGTACAGAAATTTGATGTCTTCAGATTTTTTTATAAGTATAGATATTATGCATAATGACAGACCGCGACCCAATCTGTCGACAAATAGCTTATATTAATGGGAATTTTGACCGGTACGCAAAAAAAGGTACATATTTAACTTTAGATACTTAGCGTATAGTGTTTTGAAAAATATAGTGCTGTAACCATAATTCTTATAATATAATAATAATAATAATAATAATAATAATAATAAAAATAATATTGACACACTTTTTACACAAATTATCTTGCCCCCGTTAAGCATATATATAGCCTGTGTTATGGTTTACAAGACAACGATATATTTAATACAATATACTTACTTAAACATACATAAATTCATATAAACATACATATGAACATACATAAATACATTTAAACATCCATAACTGGGAAACAAACATCCATATTGATCATATAAATGCTTGCACCGGGATTCGAACCCGGGACCTCTAGCTTAGTAGGTAGGATCGCTAACCACTCGGCTATACAGGTCGTGTATAACACTACATACTAAGTATTAAAGGTTAACTTTTTTTTAAGCGTATTTTTAAAACTATTAAGTACTTTAACATTAATTTCTGCCTTATAGACTATAGATAAAAATTCTATAAATTGACAAAAATCTTAGTTTGCAAATTGAATAATGGAATAATCTTATCAAATTAGTGTATTGTCATCGGTCTTCGATAAATCTACAAAGTTGGAATGAAATCTGTCTGTTTAAAGTGGGTCATAATCGCGTCTAAAGAGTCAGTTATAAACGTACATACAAACATACAAGTGAAACTAATATAAAGCGTATAATAACAAAGTGAAGTTGGTTCCTAAAATTTTCTGACGTTTGCGACATTTGTTATTTTTTTTTCTTGGGTTCTTCGTCCATTATTAGGACAGGCAAAGGGTTCAAGCCCGTAAAGCCGTATTCGTTATTTAATAATTAATTGTCAAAGCCATCGTTGCAAGATTTTAACAATATTGTTCTTTCTACAAACGTAGAATAGCACGAGGAATAAATAATTTTAAGGATTTTTGCTTTGTTAGGCCAAAGAAGTATAACTTCTTGCGTACATACATAAGCATACATCCATGTCTTTGCATTTAATGTTATCATATTAATGTAAATATAGTTGTAAGATTTGTTTTATTTGAATAAATGATTATGAATGGTGTGGATTTCCACCTACTATCGAGTAACTATTTAGTCTTTCGTTAGAAAGATATTTAGAAGCTCTTTGGCCAGATACCCGCCGCCCAATGCCCATGTAAATCAACAAGCTTAAATATCATCTTAGCATCTAGAAATACGGCTTTCTACCACATACTGCCAAACTTTGGAATGAATCCCTTGTGTGGTGTTTTGGGACGACACGAAATTATTTCTTTAGAAATGCGCGTAAGTCAATCTAAAATGTCGGCAACGCTCCTGTCAATCCTCCGGCTTTGCTGTCTCATTGATTTATTGCTTATAAATTAATATAAGCATCACTCACACACTACATACAATACATCTTACATTCACGAAAATTATCCATAAATAAATTCTACTAAATCGAGTAGCAAACCCATAAGATCTGGGTGGTTCACTATATATTATGTGCATATCTCATTCAAGTTATACTCCGGACTGGCCAGCCAACGCCCCTCACCTCCAGCCTTCCCCCGAAGAGTGCGATAGGGACAAATGCAGCTCAGGCCGATTTTACCAACAAAATTTTGACTAAATAGATGTTTCGTATTCCCTCTTTTCCTCTAGAATATTGAACCCAACAAAACAAAATTTTGCTACAATATTTTCAGGAAGAATGTTATTACGTATTTCTTACAAAATTGTTATTACGTATTCGTTTGAAAAGGGCGGAATAAAAATGCCATTTTCTACAATGTTTGAAGAGTCATATTTTCTTATTTCGTTAGTTGATTGAAAAAAACAAAACGTACAGATATAGCTTTAGCATATCTAGATTTTTTGACGAAAATTCTCCATTCTAAAAGCATTATGAAAGGAGAAAAAAGAAAGAACGCTGCTAGCGTCCTCTCTTAATTCACGCTTTTAGTCTTCAGATAATTTAACTATATGTATTCAAAATTCGTTTTACTTCTGCATTGCTTTTATTGAAACGATGCCTTAGATTTTTTCAAACTGAGTTTAACCCCAATTTTAGGTATAATATACTAAACAATTAAGACAATCTGGAATAAAAATTAATCCTATTCTACAAATATTAAGTAGGTATATGACGTCACTTCGAGACAAAATGTCAAGACTCAGTAACCCCTTTATATATAAAATATTTATCATAAAGTTTAATTTCGGATAATTAGACTAACTCTATCTTATATGTTAATAAACTAAGAGCCTTTGTGTTGTTATCCAAACGAGATGGAACTATAATATAATGCATTGTAATGGTTGTAAATTTAAACTTTATCCCATTTACAGGCGAGGTAAGTCGTAGGTTATAGATATTTATAGACGGGATATCTCTTACAGCTTTTAAACCTTTCAAAACTTTGTTATAAAATGTTCTTTAGTATTACCCTTACAATGTTACTTCGAACATAAGTATCTGCAATATTCTACATAAATATTTTGAAAGATAAATCCTTATCGATTTACAACTATTATTCATGATTATGACTTTATATTAATTACGTCATAGAGTTGTTTCATGGATTCCAAAAAAAAAAAATTACAATCGTTGAGAAAACTAGTGATAGAAGGAGAAATGTAATAGAATCGGCACACACTTAACCCCACACCAAACGACCGGGTTAGTCGCAACGAAAAACTCTGCTTAGACCAATTCGAAGCCTGTTTCGCCTCCACGCGAGGCATTCTCAGGAGATGGTGAATTGCTTTACTGTGGAACGAGAGTCTGATAATATTAACTTAAAAATGTATTATTATTATTACTAAAACCATCAATAATTTTCTTTAAATATTCTATTATCTTAAATTCCACATATTTAATTAATATTTATTATTTTCAATACAAATTTAAATTGTAATTAATTTGCTCGCATTTTTCTATGTACTATTTAATTTTGGAAACTTTTATTGGTCAGTGATTTATATTTTAATGTTTATTTTTTAAGTGTATTAAGATGTACTGTTTGTTTCCCGAATAAAATAAAATATACGCTTTTATTAAGACTGTTTTTCCTTCCATCCGTCGATATAATAATAATAATTGGGTGGAGCACCCCAAGTATCAATTTAAGCACCACACGATCAGTCACAGCTACAGCCAAAGCTTCTACTAACTCTAACGAAGCCGCCACCAATATCTGTTTTTTTATGAAAATAAGGGACGAGACGAGCAGGAAGTTCAGCTGATGGTCATTGATACGCCCTACCCATTACAATGCACTGCCGCTCAGGATTCTTCAAAATCCCAAAAATTCTGAGCGCTCGTCACCTTGAGACATAAGAGAGACTTAACAGTCTCATTTGCCCAGTAATTTCACTAGCTACGGTGCCCTTCAGACCGAAACACAGTAATGTGTAAACATTACTATGCAAAGCAGCCTCCCACTGATAATACCCATCCACTCCCTGATACAAGTAAAGGTACAAAATTATACTAAGCTTTCGCTCAATACTTAAACTGGACCAGTATCTGACACACAGACGAACACTGTTTTTTGAATCATAAAATTAAACCTCTGAATGTTAAACATTTTAATATATTGTATTAGTACATATATGCCAGTACTTGTACGATTTTTCAGAAACAGTTATGGCTCAAATTCACCTATCCAACTTATTTGAAAATTATGTAACAGTAAATTCCATAGTAATAGTAGTAAAGATATAAATTTTAAAACATTTAGCAATTCTAAAAAATACGATTTTGAACCCTTATAATTTGGATGTTTCAACTTATATTCTAAGTAATATTTAACATACATATTGTAGTAGTATTACTTAACTTACAATAATAAATGAAGGCAACGCTGAGCATACCTATGAGTTAGATATATAAGTATTAAATTTAAGAAATTTTACATTATAAGTAGTCATAATATTCATTGTATTGTCGCGTAGCAACGCTTCGACTTATATGACGAGAGTTGTCAAACGTCATATCGTGCAGCAACGTACATGACGAGAATTGTCAAATTTCAAGACATTGATAATTTCAACAACTCCGTCAGCAATACTCGTAGCTTTAGCGTAAAAGTGTTTACTTTAGACGCTGTAGACACGGGTTCGATACACCTACCAGTGTATGGAATTTTTTGGGTTTTGTAAAGTTAATGGAAAGTTCTAGTAAGTTCAGGATAAAATCGAACAGAAAAAAAGGGATGGAAAATGTGTAAGCAGGATAAAAATAGTTGAAAGAATTTTCTAGTACAATTTAAATTTAAATATGGAATGGGAGAATCATTTTGAAAATAGAACAGATACGGCAGTTCTAGTTCTGACTCGAAAGTGTAAAGAAGAAGAAGAAGAAGAAAAGAAGAAGTAGTGAAAATTGAAAGTGTTCCAAGAAGATAGAAGAGACTTAGTGTTCGGTGCGGTGTGACGCGTTGAAGGTACTGCCGCCCGCTTGTGAGGAACAGCGGCAGACCGGCGAAGTGCAACTTCAGAAAAAGTGAACGCAAATAGAGACTCGTTCCTATAAGCGGAGTATTATTTCCAATCCCTGACCCACTCTCGTGTCAGTATGTCTAGTTGGTAAGCTATTTTTAATAAAAAAATAAATAAACAATATCTCCATGATGTAGAACTGACCACGCCTATACATATATATTCTACAGAAGCTCATATTATGGCTTGCCAGTGTTGTTAAAATTAATTTTTTCAACAACAGGAGCATTGAAAATGGAGTTTGTAACTTTAATTAAAAATTCGAGTGTGTCGGCCAGTTTTATTAGTAACCAACTTTAAATTGTATCCCTACATATAGTGATATATTTATCAAACGTGTTATTTGATATCTGTTGGAAATATATGTTAAGAGTTTTCTCTTTGTAAAACGGTAGTTCTTACAAATATGAATTATATACCTGTCGGAACAGTGAAGTTTTCATATTTATCAAAGAAGTTATAAAGACTTGAGGTAGAATTAAGTTGAAATTGGGAAATAGTACGAATCAAATCAAACAATAATAGCCAACGTTGACACGTTACAATAGAGGCTCGCTTTTCGTATCCGGCGCACGATTCATAGTAGAACTATCTAATAGATGGAGTAGTAATTGTTTTTTTTTATGGAAAAGGAGGACAAACGAGCGTACGAGTCACCTGGTGTTAAGTGATCACCGCCGCCCACATTCTCTTGCAACACCACAGGAATCACAGGAGCGTTGCTAGCCATTACGGTAACGTATACCTTATACGCGCACAAGGAAGCTCATCCCACAGCTTAGTAGTACGTGAAAGAAAGCTCCTTGAAAACCGCACTGTAGAGGAAAGCCACACATCCAGATGGTAAGGATGATAGTCTCTCAGGAATCAGGTAACAGCTTTTCGGAACACTTCCCGTGATAAATGCGGTAGAAGACATACAATGAAGCGACGTCTCCACGCAACGCCAAGTGATCCAGCCGTTTTTAGAGCACTGGGTCTTCCTGCCTATAAAATAAAAACTTGTATCGTTTATTCGGGGTCACCACTTTAAGGGTTATAATGTTGAGTGATAATTTTCGTCTGAATAATTAGAATACGTGTTCACATAAACGGGTTTAATTATCGACTGACTTACGTGGCAGGTGCAGCCGCCTCTAACACGAATAATTCAAAAATGCTTAGACTGCCTTAATACTCTTACATAAAATATAACAAAACATTGTGTCCCTATATTATGCTTGATATTTTTTCAAATTTTTCAAGGGAGTTTTAAAATATTTTCAAATAAACTAACAAACCACAAAGGGCTATAAAGTCAATACATACATTAAATCAGCTTACGTTACGTGAGACATATTCTGATCTAACGCTGCTTGTAAATCGGAATTGTTTGGGATGTTACTATTAGCAGCCACCGGCCACTCTCATACATTTAACGTTAAAGTCCGCACTGAGCCTTTTATCCAGTTTGGTTTGAAATGTATTTGTATTTCTTACTAAGATTCTACTAATAACATCTCCAACTATACAAATTAAAGTAACCAAAATTTATGAACGATGATGGACCTTACCCTTACCTAAGAGTTGAACAAAATAATACCAAAACTTACGATCCGTGTGTGCTCGAACGGTTTGCTCAGTTGGAAGAGCGCTCTACGGAACCCGAGAGGTCGCGGGTTCGTGTCCCGCATATTTCATAAATTTAGGTTACAAAATTAATTTGTATAATTAATCCTAGCAGGGAGAGATATCTCTTTAAATAAAAAATTGTTAATATCTCCAACATTTACCTAAGAATTGCTTAGTTAGTTATTTTAAAATGTACTGACTGTGCAATTACTGAACTTTAATACATAGAATTGTATATTATATTATGTTTTGGATGCATCAGTGAAACAGAGTCAATGACCATGTAACACACTTATCATTTACTCCACCCAATTTTTAGGGTTCCGCAAATGGCAAAAAAACGGAACCCTTATATCTATAAGTCATGTCTGTCTGTCCGTGTATGTCACAGCCACTTTTTTCCAAAACTATAAGAACTATACTGTTGAAACTTGGTAAGTACCTAGATGTCTTCTGTGAACCGCATTAACTGTTTCACACAAAAAAAGAACAGTTATGGAACCTTACAAATATACAGAAAAGAACCTTCTTAATTACTTTCATATAAACCCGCTATCCCTTGCTTGATAAGTAGATAAGTTTACTCGTCAAAAGTTTTACAGATGATCCCAGCTTGTATACTCTGAACAAACTAACTAACAAACCTCTTTTTGTTGAATTACTATCGACAAAACCTACATCTCTTTATTTATATTAAGTTGGTTATTAGCATTGTTTTAAAATAATGTTTTAAGTCATGTTTTCTTTGTGAAAATTCGTATATAGTACATAACACATTTTGCACAAATATAATAGTAATACATCCGAATTTTAACAGTATACCTACACATTCAAATAAATTATCAAACAAAAATTTACTGCCATCGTAAAATAGCTGTGTTCCACTCAAATATCTTTCAATTTATTATCTGCTGACACAAAACCGATTCAATTTCCGATACATTACTTATCTGTATGAGGATCGATTATGGCAAGAGGGCGAACAGGCAGTGTAGATGTTAGAAAATAAACTTAAAAATGTTAGACAAGCAAAATTACAATGATTAAACTGTTGTTTGTTTTATTATTTCATTTTCCTCTCGAATAATTGAACATCATTGCCATACTTTATAGTTGAGCAAAAGATAATTACACTTTGCTATCATAATCTTATCTAAATCTATATTATGTTTGCTTAATCCAACAGTTCTGTGATTTATAAGTGACAATAATATATAACAAAGTAACTTTATACATTTTCTAACTTAAGTTATGCTAATTATCAGAATTAATATTCCTTGTAATATTTCAGAATCACAATTTAAGTAAATTTACAAAATTATATGAAAGTTGCCACAATGACCTCCATTAAGTAAAGGCCTCCTCTAGTTCATTTCATTTGCGACCTATCGTAACCCATCTCTGAGCGATGTTCTTAGCTCATCGTCCAATTTAGCTCAATGTCTATGAGTGGCTTTTGCGATGTGAGTGAACCCGTCATTTATTAATAATCATTCGTTTCTTTCGCCAAATCTGCAATGATTTATAATATGGCCATTGGGTAGTTACAATTTAGTTTTACTTTTTAAATGTAAACCTGAAATAATATTTTCTCATTGTTGTCTTTCAAATACATCCCCATTTGAGATTTTGCGTGCATTTGATTTCATTGACAAGTATTTTTTCTGGATATGGGAACACGTAAACAGAAAGCTGATCAACTGTTATGTATATTTGTTTTTCACTCCAATCCTGCTTAATGATTCCACCTGTATTGCACTATCGGTAGGGCAATGGGACGAGATGGGGTAGTGATCACGGACCATTAGCTAACCAGTTATACATGTTATACTGTTCATATCCCAGACAAGTCAGATCTCATCTCGGACAAAACATGTTTTACCAATTTTCAATGCCCTTGTCTTCCAGATATCTTTCTCTGTCTTTTTTCGCGTCCAGCTCCAGTGAAAGAGATGAAGCTTCATTTCATTCACCTGTTTCGGCTCAACTTATACAGTTGCAGGTGTTGGGTGGAAGTGAATTTGGAACAAGTAGGTTCTAGGTGCTATCCCTACTTAATATTATAAATGTGAATGTAAGTTCAAACCAAGACCCCCATAATGATAAAATTTAGTGCAGAGTATATAGACTAGAGTTTGTAAAAGAATTTTTAACAAAAAAACAACCGCCTTCAAAAACACTAGATTGTATAAAAATACTCAATTATTTTTATAATTTTTGGTGCACATTATATCTATTGTTTTGGAATAGTGTTTTTGAAGGCGGTTGTTTTTTTGTTAAAAATTCTTTTATTTTATGATTTTTAGTGAAATTTAAGTATACTAACTAACAATTTGTTTAAATATGTGTAAATATACTAAATTTTTCAATGCAGCAATGAAAGTAAGTTCTTTGCAATATGATAACAGACAGTGTTCCGTTACTTTGTCATGGATACCGTGATCAGAACCTAACCAAACTCTCACCAAACTATCTTTGAAGTATATGCATTCCAATAAAAAAAGAATCATCGATTTCGGTTGGCGCGATATTGAGTTATTCGTAAATTGATCATCCACTTTGCTGTACGTATGTATAGCAAAATTTAAGACTTTTATGGTTTACTCATGGATTCTACTGCCATTCTGGACCAAATTACAATGGGACCACTTGGGAAGCACCAGCTTTCAAATAAAAAAAGAATTATCAAAACGGTGAACCGTCACCGAGTCGAGAGTTTTGAGGTAACAAACAAAAAAAAATACCGATGAATTGAGAACCTCCTCCTTTAGTCGGTTAAAAATGACATAGGCTACCTTTCATTGCAAGAAAATAAATGCAGGGTTTAAAATAGGGGATGGCAGTTTTTATGGAAATTCGTCATTATCGAAGATAAAAAGTATCATAGAAGAGCGATAAGAGCAGTTTATATGTGTGTTATTTGAAAAGTATCCTAAAAGAAAAAAAAAACTGCCCAAAGTAACTATTCAACGCGGACGAAGTCGCGGGTAAGAGCTACTATTATAATATTATTCAGGAATTCCTAAAGTGTCTATTGATATATTTATGGAAGACTAGATTTTGCCCGCGACTTCGTCCGCGTGGAAATCGTTTATATCGTAGCTCTTTACAACGATGATACGACTCGCTTGACAGACTCTCGCATGTTTTTGTAATGTTTATTTTTTTAATTAAGGGCCAAATATTTGACGCCTTAATACATACTTTCACTTCTTCAGCTCGAGTTCTCCTCGGCACTATGGGCAGAGTCTGACGAAAGTCTCCAGCTTATTAAACTGTGACCCCTCCCATCGTGAACTTGTTCTCTCGGATGTCCCTTTCAATGCTGGCTAGAATTTATTGATAAACATTTGTTTGTTCGTCTGTCAATAATTCCTCGTGATGCGATACTACCTCTCCCAGAGCGCAAGAGTCATAATGTCTTTCAGGTTTACTGCGGATCTTTTTGGTTTAGGTAAACCGAATTGATTCAAATGTTTTCCAGCTTGTGCTAAAACTACATCTTCGATCAATATCAAGCATCTGCTAAACCTCATTCATGAATAACTCCGCACCATTTTGCAATACTCTTTCAAGCTGCCGTTTAATGTCGTCCGAAACACTGTCCCTATATTTTTCCCACAGGCTTAATGGATCAGTAAGTTGACAAAACCTATCGTTATTGTGAACATTTCGCGTAGTTTGAAAGGAGAATCGCACAATGCAGCTTTATCTAAAATTCTGTCCCAATGTTTATCGTCTCTAGCAGTCCAAGGGTGTTACACGCTAATTGAAATGTTGGATGGAGGATACCGTTGACAGTTTTTAAATATTCGAAGGTGGTCGGCCCTCTAACCTCATGTAGTAATAAGCGTAGGTGGTAGCACTCGGTGTTATTTAGATGTATCGTATAGACCCTACCGAGAAAAACGGCAAAAAACACGTTTGTTTTATGGAAGCCACCTTAAATATTTATTTTATTCTGTTTTTAGTATTAATTGTTATAGCGGCAAAAGGATCTGTGAAAATTTCAACTGTGTAACTATCACGGTTCATGAGCCTGGTGACGGACAGACAGATAGGCAGACGGACGGACAGTGGAGTCTTAGTAATACTGTCCCGTTTTTGACCTTTGGGTACTAGCTCAAAAAAAAGTTTCCCCATACACACTATGCATCCCTATTTAGCTTCTACCTACGACTCCGTCCGCGTGGGTCTCGTTTAAATATTTTAGCACCATACAAACCTCCACACCCCTATTTCATCCCCTTAGGGGATTATTTCCGGGATAAAAACTATCCTATGTCCTTCCCCGGGTCTCAAACTGTCTCTATACCAAATTTCATCTAAATCGGTTCATACAAACTTTGCACCCCTTTTCAACCCCTTTAGGGGTGAATATTTTCATAACTCTGAAAGTTATTTTCTTGTACTGTAATAAGGAGTCCATACGCGAAGTTTCAAGTCTCTTACTTATAATTTTACTCCATCCCCATACAAACTTTGCACCCCTTGTTAACCCCTTTAAGGGTGAATTTTTTCGAAACGCTGAAATTAATTTTCTTGTTTTGTAATAGGGAGTCCATACTCAAAGTTTCAAGTCTCTTACTTAAAATTTTACTCCATCCCCATACAAACTTTCAACCCCCTTTTTACCCCCTTAAAGGTAGAATTTTCAAAAATCCCTTCTTAGTGGATACTTACCTTACGTAAACTACCTGTTGTGAAAAAAACAGCTTTCTAGGTTCAACGGTTTGGGCTGAGCGTTGATTTAAGTGAGTGAGTCAGTCAGTCAGGACTTTTACGTTTATATATATTGATTTTTTACAATAAAGGACGAGACGAGCAGGACGTTCAGCTGATGGTAATTGTTTTTTTATTAACATTTTAATGGGCGTATCCCTGCCCATTAAAATGCAGTTTTGACTAGCTACGGCGCCCTTCCGACCGATACACGTAACACGAAAAACGTAATGCTGACATTACTACCGCACGGTAGAAATAGGCGCCGTTATGGTACCCATAATCTAGCTGGCACCCTGTGGAAAGGAGCCTCCCACTGGTTTTAGGAATAGGATTAACAGTTGTCTTATCGCTATATTGTGCACTCTGAGTTTGAGCTTAATTTAAGACCTTGTAAGGCGTAACAGAAGGAACAATGTAAGTAAATCCCATATTCTTAAATTTAACTTACTTTGATTTAATACGAAGTAAACATTTTACCGCTATCATTATCATCATCAGCCGGAAGACGTCCACTGATGGACAAAGGCCAATTTTTTCCACGACGATCGGTCCTGCGCTGCCCTCATCCAACTAATTCCAGCGATCTTGACCAGATCGTCGGTCCATCTTGTGGGGGGCATACCAACACTGCGCATTACGGTACGTGGTCGCCATTCGAAGACTTTACCACCCCAACGGCCGTTCATCCGTCGAACTATGTACCCTGCCCAGTGCCACTTCAGTTTCGTAATCATTTGGGCTATGTCAGTGACATTGGTTCTTCTATGGATCTCCTCATTTTTGATTCGATCTCGCAGGGAAACTCCGAGAATAGCCCTCTCCATTTTACCAATATAATAATATAAAAGAATATAATATTAAAATATACGAAAATGTAGTTAAATATTCTAAAAATATTCTGTGAGAGTAGGGTAAACACAAGGACTGCCTACTCTGAGCGTGGGAAGATTTGATTGAATACACACTTAAAATTTTCTACCCACACATATATTATATTCGTAGTTCGTGTCAGAACTTATTGGGGGTTAAAGTATGAAATTGCCGTTTAGTACTGAATTGGTTAACAATTTATATAATGTAAAATGTATTTATTTAGTAGAAATATTAACCATCGTCATAAAACGTGCAACAGTAGCATTTTTATTAGTACAATAGCCAAATATATTCATTTAATGCAGCGTTCCTGCAAAATACTTCAGGAGTCATGCCCTGCATATCAGAATACCGACAGATTTTTGACAAATATCGACTGCAATTACGGTTTTCTTCTGGGTATTATAATTTCAAACTGAAATCTTTCCTTCCACTATTATAAATTATTTATATAATTGGCTTATAGAAAAGCCAGATTAATTTGATTGTATCATTAATATAAACCAATGGTTTTTGATTAATATAATCAATCATCTTATTAATTGTCTACAATATAAGAGATTTACAACTATGTACTCATCACGACATCTCTGGAAACAGTAGACTCAGGAACGTGAAATTTCGTAGGAATATTTCTTTCGTCGATTAGAGTCATTTAGTTACAAACGCATTTAACAAAATTTCACCCGCAAGGGGGATTCCGGGGGTGTTAACACTTAATATGTGGATGCTTCAGAAATACGTTTTTGTTTTTGAAGTGAAAACTTCTGTATCATAGGTTTGATTTGAAAATCGATGAAACAAAAAGTAAGACGAATGAGGCAGAAAATAAATAAATTCATAAGATTTAACGTGGGAGAAAATGAGATAGGAATCATTATGCAATATTTGGTACCAGGCGATCATAGTTGAAGAAGAGATTGCCTTATGTATGCCGCGGGTATACCTCAAAAAAAATAGACACCAGGAGAACATAAATATGGTAGCGGTGATAGTTTTGTCTTTCATAGCGGTTGAAATCATGACACATGTGTTATCCTAGCAACATGTACCAGGACTTCATATGCAGTTTAGAGGTTAATGCACAATGCAGGTTTCACTTCTGTTTAGATTCCATATGTGTCTTTACTGTACTCAATGCCTCCAAGTAAAACGACATAAGAATATGAATTTAATATATTCAGTTCAAGCGAGCAAGTGGTTGTTTGAACAGGCAGAATCATAAATCTAAAAGACAATATCCGTAAAGCATTATTTACAATATAAATCCGAAGCTATGTTTATTCTAGTGGAGCCGGGAAACTAGGACGTAATATTTACATATTTACAATTCCTAACCAACTAAAAAAGAGGGTTATAATAAAAAGAGAATAATGCCGTCTAGCAACGTCCGGAACAAGCACAGCTTTACCCTTAAATCAATTATACGACTATATACGAGTAAACTATGATAGCTTTTAAAACGTCAAAAAAAATGAGTTTAGAATTAATTATTTTGATAAATTCAAGCACACCACTGACCGGTATACTTACCATTGGACCGGCTATTCCATATGTTTGACAGCAAATTTTTGTGCCTATTTGAAACTCGCGAGCGTCCAGAGAACTAATTTTGACGTATAATACAAATGGCTGCGAAGGATCGTACAATACTCTGAAGTATTTTTTCATTTTGAATTAATTTCGTTCGTTTTCCGTGTTATTTATACTTCAAGAATCAACGTAGTAAAGTTCACATTTTTTTTTGTAAATAGTTTCAAACCATCTATCGATTTTTGCTTAGGTTGTCATCACTATTTTTAGTACCGCAGACTCTCGCTACATGGCCTACAGCGCCAAAAACAGGCGAATATCAAACAGGCACAAAAGCACTTTGACATATAAGTGTCATACAAATCGCGAGTGTAAGAACACTTAACTTATATTCCTTGCCTGTTTTATCAGTTGTCTAACAACAAGAGACTCTATCTAGACGTATAAATTATCTAATGCTTTACAGTATAAAGCGAAGGAGCTCCAAATATTTATAATTTGTTATATCGGTAGACATTATAACGAACTACACAGACCTACGCGTACTTTGCACAGGATGCCGGCTAGATTATGGGTAGCACAATGGCGCCTATTTCTGCCGTGATGCACTAATGTGTTAACATTAGAGTGTTTCGGTCTGAAGGGCACCGTAACTAGTGAAATTACTGGGCAATTGAGACTTAACATCTTATGTCTCAAGGTGACGAGCGCAATTGCAGTGCCTCTAGAGAAACAATCTAATCCACTCTTCATTCCCGACCCGTGGTCATACTGGCTCAAACATCAAAGTTTCATTGCAGAATGGAACGTTTACGGAGAAAGACACAGAACAAATAATGTTTGCAAAAGTTGGTAAGTTTAGTATGCATAAAAAAAAATATGTGACAGTAAATAAATTATTAACTGTCTTAAAAGAGGACATGGAAAAAAGCCCAAGGAAAAAGAGAAATTGGTTTTAATACGCAAACGAAACTTATTAATAATACGTATGTTACACTAAAAGTTTTGCGTAACTTAAAAAAACAACATGTTATAACCAAAATATTATGTTTAGTGCTTTTCAAAATATCTCCTTTACATTGTAAACATTTTGTCATGCGATCGAACCATTTTTCAAACAAGAAGACCACAGATCTGAAAGCATGTTTTCTACGTGCTGATTGAATGCTATCACTGCTTCTTCGGAATTGGTAAAAGTGAAACCTCCTATCTAATCTTTGATTTTTGGGATAATACAGAAATCACAGGGTGCTAGGTCAGATCTATCTGCAGGGTGACGAGTTGTACTTTTTCGGAACCTAAAAATAACTTAGTTTTGTTGTCCATGTGTGATTAAGCGTTGTCTTGATGCAGGAGAACGCGGCTTTTTAGTCGTCTTTCGCGAACTTTTTTTAACACCCCGGGTAAACAAATGGTAGAATACCACTCGGCTTTAACACTCTTTTGATATTAAAGTGGAATTGTGCAGATGGGACCCGCAGCTGAGAATAAAAATGAGATTTTTTGTTGAGTTATGCACGCATATGCTATTCAAGCCTTTTTTTAATGTACTAAGGCTTTGTTGTTTATTACTCAAAATTGATTTTTTCCATTTCAGCCGGAAGACGTCCACTGCTGGACAAGAGCCTCCCCAAAGATCGTCATGACGATCGGTCCTGCGCTGCCCTCATTCAAGTTATTTTGGCGATCTTGAAAAGACCGTCGGTCCATCTAGTCCACCTACCAACACTACGTCTTCCGGTACGTGGTCGCCATTCATGACTTCTCTGCCCCAACAAAATTGGTTAAATGAAAATTATTCTTCTTGATGTCAATTAAATTAATACATACATTTCGAATAACATGTCAATCTGATTATCATTATCATACTTGTTCTAATTCCAACTGAATCCAGAAATATCTGCGTGCTAACACACAAATAAAAATTTTAGCTTTATAACATTAAAACGTATAGCTATTTCAGCGTAAAGGTTCTGCTGAAATGTACATAATTGTTTTACAATTAGCATATTACGATGTTTTATGGATATACAGATATGATTGATTAAAGTCATATTTAGAGTACACGCGCACCCCAACTACCTTTGGCTTTTGGCAACTAGTTTATTTTTATGGGATCAAATTGCAACTATTCCGCATCAAACTAAAAAGGAGTCACGTAAATCTGATCATAAATCTGAGCGTAATCAGTGTACATTCATAAACAAATATTATACCAATCAAATTAAGAACCTCTCATTTTTTAAGTCGGTTAAAAAGTAATTCAAATAGCTCTGAAGTTTATTCATTACAAGCAAAAATGAAAATCTCTTAATAATAATATTAGTTGAGATTTTATGTTAGAACTTGTAATACAAAGCATTATTTCTGAGTCTCATTTCTTATCGGATAAAGGGCATTTTAGTGGAACGAGATTTGCGGTAGCCTCGGGCGCGGCGCCTTGGATTTGTACAACTAATTAATATTTTCCCTTCGAAATAACGTTACAAATGAATAAATGTGATAATAGAAATAATAACGATTATGTCTCACACATTTAATCTTTTATCAGTTGTATTTAAAAATATAAAAAACAACCGTGCAAATATACTTAAATGATACGGAGAAATATGTTTTTTTTAGGAATTTCCAAGGGAATCATTAAGAGATAAATTTAAAGAAATAAACATTTTGACTGTTGCATTCCTATATATTCTTGATAATGTTTTATATGTTCAAAAGCACATTAAATAATTTGCTACAAACTGTAACAATCATAATGTTAACACGATGAACAAACTTAAACTTGCTATGCCTACCACTCGGTCGAGATAGTAAGTAATTTAATGGGCAATGTAAATGCTTTTACAATTTGATATCAGATAATGTACAAAACAAATGTGTTACAAAACTTAAAACAATTGTTAAAAAACGTTTGTGTGGGAAAGGTTATTATAACATAACTGATTTTCTTAATGATACCACAGAATGAAGCGGACATACTCAGGCTCTTTAATTATAAAGGTTTATTGTACGATATATCATATAACATTGTTATCCATATTTTTATATAAAAAAAAAGCCGCTGAGTTTCTTGCGCCCGTTTCTCAGGTCTAAGGCAGTTTTTTTTGAATGGATGGTAGTTATTGACATTCAATAAATGATAATATTTAAATATGTATATATATGTATTTCTCGATTGGAGCCAAAAAAAAACAAGTCCTGAACTATAAAAATATCCAAAAATAGTTTTGGTGCATTGGCATGTAAGTGTTTTCATAAATATCGACTGAAATATATACTGACTTTTAATATGACGAGTTCGTTCCTTATCCAAATAAAGTCGATATTTTTAAAATCATCCTGGTGATCTTGGTAAGTGTTCATATTGACAACAAAAAGGGACAAAAGGCAATGTACTCAACACAAAAAAAACAAAGCGATCAACAAATATTTAGTTATTGATTTGCAAATATTCGGAAGTCCTAAAGTGATTAAAAATTCAAAAGAGCATTAAAGATATTATTATATTTAAAACTAATAAAAAGAAATTGGGACGAAAGTGAATTTTCAATAGAATATACTAAGAATTGTTTTCTGATAAACATGTTGTTAATATTACTGTGCTACGGGTGCAAGATAACGATATATTTAATACAATATACTTACTTAAACAGACATAAATACTTATAAACATCCATCACTCATAAACAATAAACCATGATCATCATATAAATGTTTGCACCTACTGGGATTCGAACCCGGGACTTCTGGTCACTAACCACTGGGCTATACGGGTTGTCAAAATATCTTAATATATATAAATCCAGTGTCTCCAGTTTGTTTCCAGTGAACTCTTATACCAATGAACGGTAAAATCCGTTCATTAGTATAAGAGTTAAGATAAGAGAAAATGGGGTCATGGACTGCAGTTTAGTCCAGCTTGAGAGATATGATAGTTTTTATTTCGATTTGGGACCCATAGTTATATTTATTTACAATATTTGTTTCGTATGGACATATTTTCTATGAGACTATTTATTAACGCACGTTTTGACAGTTCTGCTGCGAAACTATTTCATGATAAAAATAGGGGCCATGTTTTACGAAATAATTCTATCAGCTAGTATTAAGATATGTTTATTATGACTAAATTACTCGCCACTCTAATAAATTATAAACCTAATACAAAGATCCGTTGATAATAAGTTACGGGGTATGTAATTATATTAATTAAATCACAAATTTACTCACAAAATTACATTCATGGTTTAATCAAAACTTCCATACGATCCAACACTTCGAGAAACTCAACAATTCAAAACTTTCCTGATTTCGTTTCCCTCGAGCGTTACCTGAATAATAATTATTTTCATAAAGTTATATTACCTATTTGTAATGAAATTTCTACTTAATGTCAATCAAACGTTAGTTACAATAGACAAACCAAGCGTACAACTGAGACAACATACTACAACAACTGTTCTTCCTAACAGCGAGATAGACGCAAATAAAATTTGAATACAAAATTTTAAGCACTCTTTCAGCTGAGCCAACCGTTCGAGATTTGTTATAGAACATTTTTAAAACAAGTGTTTAACACATTTTTAACTTTTTTGTACTAACACAGTTTAACGTTTTATAGAACACGTTATGTAGCGGCTTGGTGCATGAAGCCATTATGTAAAAGACTTGAGAAGTTTGCCACGTAACAAACTTTACTTACAAAAGAACTAAATTTAAACAACAAACGGATAAAGTTTCGTCCTTGGGGTGCACTTTCGGTATTTGCTTTGCAGTGCTGAAATGGAATTGCAAATGCAAATTCAATTATTTATTTACGATTATTACTTTTTTATATTCAAATTTACGATTTTTGAGGGCAGTTTTTAAAAATATTAATAGCTTGACTGTTACTTCTACAAATAATGAAAACCAAAATGGCCACCATGTTAATAAAATAAATTTATTTATTTATTTTTTAAGTAGAATAATAAGGCCAAAACGAATTGCAGTATTAAACAAAAGAAGTAACATTTTATGATTTAAACAAGCCAGAATCACATGATAAAATTTTAACAATTACTATACTAAGCTACTTAGAAAATAAACTTTACAAAATAAGGTTACAGGAGTGTGTGTGCATGTATTTAAGGTTGTGTGTAGTGTATTTTATTGTGTATGTAGTATGTGTGTGTGTGGGTGTTTGGATAATCATTGCAGTCGAGGTATATTTCTTATTTCTTTTTTAGCTGTACTTTGGACAAGCAAAACATATCTAAATTAAAATAAGCTTTATTGTAGGTGACAGTCAGATGTTGCAGAACAGAGTTTTGTGTGTAGTTGGTGTTAGCTTTTGGTACAACCAGAAGGTGCGTGTGACTAGTTATAAATGATGGGACGTTCAATGAAAAACTCGCTAATAAGGAGGGACAATCAATTTTACCATTTAAGATTGCTTGCAATAGCAGCATATCGCTTAGCTTTCTTCGATTCTCTAAAGTGTCAATTTCGTAGTGCTTTCAAGCTTCTTCATAGCATGAAAAGTTTTTAAATTGCTTGAACGCTAGATACTTTAGAAATTGCTTTTGTATGGTATTCAATCCTTTGTTTGTGTATGATATAGTAAGGTGACCAGATGTTACTTGCATACTGAAGTGCACTGCGAACATAACTGAAGTACAGACATTTTATGCACTCTATGTTGCTGAAATTACTAGTTACGTCTTTGATGAATCCCAGCTGCTTATATGCTTTATCTGCTACGATATTAACTTGATCGTTCATAGAAAGCCTAGTATACCTTTTTACTCCCAAGTCTCTAACTGAGCTCACTTTAGATATTGATACGCGCGCCGTTTATCTTGAAATCGATAAGTATTGGTTTTACTTTACGTGTCAATGTTATGTAGTGGCATTTTTTAGCGTTAAAGACAATCCTATTATTACTATAATATTCAGACAAAGCATTAAGGTCTGTTTGCAACTTGTAACTGTCATCAATGTGGCTGTGAGTAAAGCAGCAGCTAAATAGGCATTATACAAAAGCAGACCTAGGATAGAGACTTGTGGCACACCTGATGGTATTGACACGAAGCCGCTTCTGGAGCAACAGCCCGCATACGATTCGTGATATATGAGGTGAACAATCTGTGCAGATTCCCTCAAATTCCGAGTGCACTTAACTTCTGGAGTAATATTATGTGATCCACACGATCAAACGCTTTTTCAAAGTCTGTGTAGATCACATCTACCTGATCCATGCACTATAATACGTAATCGGTGAATACCGCCAGGTTAGTCACGGTGGAACGATCCTTCTTAAAACCATGTTGTTCGAAGGGGATAGAACTAGCAATTGCACATACTTATAGGAAATTTAAGACTTTTTTGGTTTTCGCATGCAAATTTCCTCAAATTGCAATGGAACCACACCAGCTTTCAAATGAAAAAGAATTATCAAAATCGGTTCACCCAGTCGAAAGTTCTTAGGTTTGTTACCTAAATAAAAAAAAGAAAAACATTCCGATGAATTTACTTTTAAACATACCTCCTCCTTTTTTGAAGTCGGTTAAAAAGAGCGACTCTATTGTTTTCATTTTTTTCAAGCGGGTCTTGTCTGGGGACTTGTCAATAATTGTACCATAATTAATGAAAAATATTCGTTTTATTAAATTACTTACGCTTTTTGCATATCAATCTAATATATATAAAATAACCTTACCGATGATAAGTCACACCACCTTTTTTTTTGAGTTGTTAATGTAGTATTTAAGCACTTTTTATAGCACACTTAGGCTTGTTAATTGATACACAGTTGACACACAACTCAGGAGAAAAGTGTGCTTACATTGTCTTTAAGCACACTTTTGCCGTTCCATTATCAGACTGCGAATGATATGTCCATATGTATATCTATTGTCTTTTGTTTTCCTTTAAATATAATTAAAATAACTCATCGGGCTGTCCGTAATTTCATCGCCTCGGAACTGTGTTTACTCTATGCGTCACTTCTTACACCATGTTCGTGTGACATATTAATGAGAAGGGAATAAGTGATAGATAATGACAGGAGTTTCAAACGGAATACGTGATGAGTGTACCGACCTACAATTACATTAGCACCAGTGTTAGTACAGTACTGTACACGTGATTAATTAACTTCAATACTACATTCAAATTACTGCTGGTTCAGTATTACGGGTTGATTGTGACTTATCATTAGGCTTCCAGTGGTATCTATCTACGCATACAAATGATATTCAAACGTATTTTTAAATGAGTATTAGTGCACAAATATGAAACTTAATAATTTTCAATTCGTCGGTATTTATTTTTTTTATGTTTGTTACCTCAAAACTTTGGACTGGGTGAACCGATTTTGATAATTCTTTTTTAATTTGAAAGCTGGTGCTTTCCGAGTAGTCCCATTGCAATTTGTCCACCAGTCCTAACAATGGCAGCCATGAGAACACCATAAAAGTCTTTAATTTGCTATAAGTATGTGTGCGACAAATTTACGAATACGATTTCGATAATTCTTCTTTTATTGGAAAGGATATACTTCAATGGAAGTTTGGTTAGGTTCTGATTATGGAATCCATGACAAAGTAACGGAACTATTCAATTCTTAGGAGCTAATTAACGATTACAAAAATAACAATAATCGTTACTAGAATTACATTAATTAATTAGATTGTATAAACATACGCAATTATTTTCATTTTCATACTTTTCTGTGCGTATTACATCTATTGTTTAGGAAGTGTTTTTGAAGTCGGTTATTTTTTGTTAAAATTTTTAACGATTCCATCTATGAAAGTGGTAACATGGATTTAAAAAATATATTTTTAATTTGCAGATTGTTACGTATACTAAATCTATGCGGGCGCATTTGGGGGTATAGTACACCTTTCTTAAAGGCTGGTAACGCTCCTGAGATTCGTCTGGTGTCGCAAGAGAATGTGACACCAGACATGTGTGTTATCACTTAACATCAGATGACTCGTATTCTCGTTTTTCCACCATTCAAATCGACTAACCTTTGTCTGTTTTTCACTGTTTATTTTATTTGGAATATGATTAGTTTACTTGGGAAATTTTCGTTCAATATAGTTCAGCAGCTATTTTGTCCAAATATAGCATAGTTTTATTTTAAGTCATACATACACAAGCGATCTCGCACTTCAAACACAAGCGATCTCGCACTTCAAAGTCAACTTCAAAGTCGGAGCAAATAGTTTTAAACAATTTTTTTTATAATTTTTTGTTCTATGATCTACATGTTTTTTACATTACTAAGAAGCTTATTTAATTACCATTTTGTTGAATTTCATTTTTTTTAACAGGAAACGTAGATTATCAAGAAATAATGTAAAGAATAAAAATCTTCAGATTTATGTCATGAATTTCCTACCTTACTCAATATTTTGCTTCATAAGGTATTTGGTTTTATAAATTATACAAAGAATTATTTTTCAATAAAAACTAGATTTTAAATTTAAATTTCCTATCGTTCAGTATATAAATATAAAGTCTAGACACTAAACGTCTATTCATAGGAGTGTTCTGAAAGTACGGTCACCCACGCGTGAAATCTCGGTTTATCGTCACTATCGTGGTTATCTTTCTGCATGAATATCGCAAATTATTACTATAAAAGCATGTATATTATAGTTTTATTTTAGAAAGATCATTATAATACCAGAAATACTACGAAATGAAACAAATCGTTTTTATTGAAAATACTCATTCATTCTAAAATATTACTGTTTGTCAACTTTTGTCGAAAAAAATGTCTGTGATTATAATTGATATAACTCTAAGCATTATTTTGCTACACATAAAATAATATGCATAGATACGAGCCAAAGTCGCCCGGTTTTTCAAGGAGTATTCAAGATTTACAGTGCCCGAAACGACTCGGGTTAAATAAACAAAACTAACTATTTATAATCAGAAGTAATAGACTTGTATCATGAGATAACAATTATAGTTTAGTAATGGGTGAGAAGTCTACCGCATGCAGAGAAACGGATTGCTCACTAATTATATAAAAACAGTATGAAAGGAGAGCTGTTTCATTTCTCGTACAAGGTTAACGAACACACGTTAAACTTTTTGTACTTTGGAGTTTCTATCTAGATCCTTTACGTTAGTGTGGGAAAATTGAGAATGCGTAATAAAAGGCTACGGCTATTTACATATACGATTGGTGGAAAAAGTGAGTTCGAGACTTCAAGTGTAAATTGAATCACTCGTGTTGAGTTTGCGGTGATTTCGACTCAGAGAGCTTTCAACACAAATGTTTATGTATCTCTGTTTGTTAGTTCGTTCATTCATGTATAATTTTATTGATGAATTTAAGGTGAAGTTAGATGTAGATGAATATAGCCATTAGTCTCACACACTTTAATTATAGTCCGTATTTCCACAAGGTGCAGTCATGCCTGGCCTCTCAACAGTACCGTTGCTTGGAATTTCCAAATGTTTCAATTTTTCCCTCCTCCTACCTTCATCACATGATTTGTGTTGTAGTTGTTTTCTTCCATATTGTTTTTCTTGCCTTGCTTTGTATGGTTCTACTTGTGCAAGTATTATTCTTCTCAACGAAAATTTTATGACCCTTATAACTTCACTTTTCGCTGATGTCTCGCGACCTAACCTGTTGTTATTTATAAAAGCAAACTTCGATTTTGTTATTAAGACTTGTTCCTTTATTTCCTTTATCAAAAACTTACATTGGATATATTTGATATATTACAAATTACAACGCTCATTAGTCAACGCTCACGCTTACAATCAGTGTTGCCAACTTTAAAATACTTAAAGTGCTAAAGAGATGCCAAATTAAATTTTGCCATATATGAACATAAATCACACTCATAGAGAAAAAAAGTTCAACAATACCTTCTGCTTATCGTGACTAAAATCAAATTAATGTTAAAACAATACTGATTCCGTTAAATGGTGTAAGGTCAACGGAATGGTACTTAACACAGAAAAATGTTCTTGTATATCGTTCACTCGGAATAATACCAATTATTATCCTTACGTCATTGCTAATGTTCCTTAAAAACGCATGAGCAAAGAGGATACAAAAGCGTTTTCTCTACCATCTAGCTTTCTCTAGAAGAAAAGCTAAAGAACTTTCTTCATACGAAGAAAGGCTAACATATTTTAATATACATAGCTTGAGCTAAAGAAGAGATTTGTTGGATTTGATGTTTCTTTATAAGAGTCTTAACAACATCTATGATAATCCAGATTTAGTTTCTAAGATTAAATTTATTGTTCCCTACCGATATCCCCGCAAAACAATAACACTTCTTCAAAGACCTTTTCGAAAAACTGTTCTCGGCAATAACTCACCAATTTCCAGGATGTCTAAAATACTAAACGATAGTTGCAAACATTTGGAGTCTTTTGGGGACTCACTCAAAAAATTCGGTAGTCACGGACTAGTAAAAAAGAAGGACTGCACGCCGTGACATTAGCAAGTGAAGCACCTTTATGCTAGTGTGTGTGAGGTTACGGGGTATACCAATTAGACAATTTTTTCTCCCTTAAATAATCATATATCCACAAATACTTTTATAGTATTGTTTTTACACTTTTTCACAACGCACGACGGCATTTTTAAAATATTTTATTGCGACGCAAACTGATCTGTCAAATCGAGACAAGACAAAGACGATGGCAATCGGCAAAAAAATCGCCTTGTATTAGTGTAAGTGTATGCGTGGGGTTATGTATTTATACGTTTACCGGCTTGTTTTAGTGCCTCACTGTTATGTAAGGTCACACGAAGACCTTCTTTTTTTACTCGTCCGTGTCCGTAGTAAAATTTTATTAAATGACTAACTAATATTATAAAGCTGCAGTGTTTGTTTGTTTGTTTGAACGCGCTAATCTCTGGTACTACTGGTCCGATTTGAATGATTCTTTCAGTGTTGGGTAGTCCATTTATCGAGGAAGGCTCTAGAGCCATGCCTTAACGCTGCAAAAACTATTGACAATAGAGCAAAATGATGTACAGGCTATAATATAGGCAATATTTTATTACTTATAAAACTATCGCGTGAATTATACTTTATATGGCAAAACAACGTTTGCCGGGTCAGCTAGTTAAGTGATAAATTAAATAATTTGTAATATTAACAAAATATATTTAAATGATTTCAATTTAGCGAACCAACTGTGACCTACAACTATTTGTGATTTTTTTCTGTAATAAGTTAATACGCTTTTAATTCTGTATAAGTACTTCATTTGATTATACCTTAAAAATATTTGTAAGTTTCATAATAATCGCATACTATATCTGCCTTAAAAGATAATAAAACTTAATATAATGAACTAAATTAACTTTAGATTAAATATTGTATTGTTGCTTGAATTAATCTAATTATCACTGGTGGATTGAATAAATAAATAAATAAATAAATAACACAGGTCTCATAGTTGCAGATAAAAACATAAAATATCGATTGAATTAAATTAATATTGAGTTTGAATGTTATTGATTATTAAAATAATACCAAGATGTGAAATATTATCTCTTTGAAATTCCAAATGAATTAAAACTAATTTTTAAATATTATTATAGAGAAAAAGATTTAAGAAAAAGCAATACATCACTAGTAATAATACTAAAGGCCTAGCAATAGATGTACTTTCATAGATCGAGAGATGTGTGACCTAAGTTTCATGTTAATCATCTTTATATATATATTTCATGTGTGCGTGTGTATGTCACTGAACTCCTCCGGCTGGACCGATTCTAATGAAACTTTCTGTGTGTATTCAAAAGGATTCGAGAATGGTTTAGATTCACAATTGAACTACCTCCTAAACGGCTGGACCGATTTTGATGATTATTTTGTGTATTGCAGTGAATTTGTGATTGGTGTGTGTCTTCAGGTGGATTTGATAATGGTTTTGATTCACAATTAAACTACCTCCTAAACGGCTGGACCGATTTTGATGATTTTTTGTGTGTTCCAGTGAATTTGAGATTGGTTTAGATTCTCAATTCCGTCGATATAATATAATTATCCTGCTCATGTGTATTTAAGTGGACTCCTCCCAACGGATGGACCGATTTTTCAAATTTAAGACATGTGTCCGAAATTTCCGACAGGACAACGTCTGTTGGGTCCACTAGTTTATGTATATATCTCATAAAAAGCGTAACAAACAAATAATCAAACAAAGCGACTTTATCAGTAAGGATTCAATATTGAGAAAAACCTAATTATTATCGTTTAGGAATCACTTTTACGAATTATTTGCAAATCATCTAAAAATGAATTGGAAATGGGCTCAAGGATTATTAAAAGCAATAAATCATTCCTACTCAATTGGATTTTATTCAGTAAAAATATCTCCCTTTGCCATTCATTTTTGATAATTGAATAAAACGCTGACGTTTGATGTTCAACTGTAATTTACTAAATTAAATGAATGAAACTGTACTCAACTTTGACCTTATTATGATTATGAAATTAAATAAAAGTTGGTAATACATTCAGATCATATTTGTATTAAATGCTGGAGAAAACTTGTAATTTCCTATTGTAGAACAGAACAGACATTCCTAGTAAAGAAAATAGGATATCGGATTTAATTTTTAAAGTTTAATATTGATTCAGTACCTAGTCGTAGGCGCGAATACAGTAACATGTGTTTGTTTGCTTGACCCAAATAAACATGAGAAGGTAACGCGTGTCTTTGAATCGAATTCTAACAACCTTCAAGAAAAAAGCCACCTTAAAGGCTGGCAACGCATTTCTTGACACACCTTGACCAACTGCCAATTCCATTTAAATATAGAAAATAAACATGTCTGACACACGACTCTTAAGGCGAAGTTACTCTTCGTAGAAAACACGCAAACATGATGTTTTTAGACAAGTTTTGTGGTGATTAATCCTGTTACACATATCCTTAAGTCTTATTTGTAGGTTGCTAATGCTTGCTGTTAGTTATAGTTAACACTGCCGAGCCTTTTTGAACTACCACTTTTCTTTGAAGTTAAACAAGTTTTTTTGGCATGGCGTGACGCATTTTTTTGGTACTTCTCTCAGAAAAGTTATTCTTATAACTTGTACTTTTTTGTGTAGGTTCATTTATTCAGATTAATAGTGAATAACGAGGATTGTAAGCATATAAACTGTTTTCCACGCAAGAATTTTGAAAATATTGGCTTTGTTACATAGATGGCCGGCCGGCAGCCTTGAACTCATATCGCTCAAGGTCGCTGGCATTTAGTGTCGCCTTAGTGGAGGCAGATGATACGCAGTAGTACGTTGTTGATATAACATATATATAACATAAGTTATACATTGAAATTGGATTATCGAGGGGTTAAGTGCGTAAAAAGCCTAGCTAATCTTACTAATATCAGATAATATACCTATCAGTTAATAATTAATTGTGAATTGTCTGCCTGTTAATTATCCTGAGGCAACCAATAATGGGATTAGACATTAATTTATTAAAGCCATCTCTGAGAGTGATCTGTCAGTGCCGTTAAGGGTCCACGTAAGTAGCTACAAAATTTTGGATTGTACAATTCAGAGTTTGATATGCAACAATGGGAATATCCTAGTGATTTATGATCGATTATGGGATGATGTTTTAAGAATCGATTTTATGACTCTTAATGTAGGGCATGCGTGGAGGCAGATGGTACGTTGTTCTTCAGGAGTACAGAAGTGTGGCCGAACACTAGATGTACATTGAAATGGGGTTATCGAGGGGTTAAGTGCGTAAATAGATAAGGTTTATATATACCTATCATTTAATAATTAATTGTGAATTGTTTGCCGGTTAAATATCCCGATGCAACCAATAATGTGATTAGACATTAATTTGCTAAAGCCATCTCCGAGAGTGATCTCTCAGTGCTGGTAATGGTCCACGTAAGTAGGTAACTACATTTTGGATTGTACAATTCAGAGTTAGATATTATACAACAATGGGAATATCCTAGTTATTTATGGGATGGTATTTTTGGCATCGATTTTTTAGTGTCAAATTCCATTTTTCAGTAAAAGTACCTAATAATATAGAAATATTTACAAATTACAACCAAATCTCAACACGTTTTATCCAAAAAGTTAAAAGAGCAATATGAAATATTATTAGTATATTGTTTATTACACCTATAAGAAAAGGGGACAATCCCCCGAAAACGTTAGCCTGCAAAAGTTACAAAATATCGGGTTAAATCTTTCAAACTTTCTTTCCTTCTCTGCTTTGGTAAATAATGTACGGGCTGTGAACTTGACAGGAAATCTGAGATGAGATATTATATTCTGGTATCAAGATCCAAGAATTTATAATTAATAAATTCTGTTTAATGGAGTCGAACGTTTCACAGTCAAGATTAACTGCAAAGTTATTTAATGACTCTAACATTGTTCCAAATATAAAAAACTAGCTGACCTGGCAAACGTTGTTTTGCCATATAAATTATATATGTAAGCCTTCCTCGAGCTTCAACGAATTAATTACAAAAGATTTCATTGAGATCGGGAACATACAAACATACATAATATACAATAGATAAGGCACTTTTACCCCTTCTTAATTACACTTAAATGTCACGTTAATTTCAAACTTACGAGCTCGTTGATTCGTGGATTATCTATCTATCCATGTAAATAAAAATGAATGTTGCTAAGCGCAAAACTTGAGCCTTTCTCGTTATTTTTGAGCAATTTTTTAGTAAAGGTTTAAAAAGTAAAATAAAAATGGGTGAAGTATAGTAAACACAACACTGTTCTTTTAACATAATATAAACTAGCAGTCAAACAGATGACGTAACTTGTGTAATATAGTGTATTATCTATTTATATATATATAGCTGATAAGAATTTCCTAAATAATATAAAATCTCTGTTGGCCCATGTTTTGTTGTACAATACTTTAGCAAATAAGTGATGTTATGTGCAGTAGATTTTATGAAATAAAAAATAATATATATACATATTACCATTAGATATTCAACGCTATAAAACTCCGTCTTGCAACATTTCGAGAATTCAGCAATTGTAAATGTTTTGCAGCAATGTAAGTCAATAGTGTGGGATGAATGCACGATGGCACATAATAAGTATTTGGCGACATTAGACAGAACGAAGAAAATTTAAAAAGTATCAAACCGATTTCGCAGAGCGATTATTTAAAGCCAGCCCTTGGGCTTCCCAAGAGGTGATGGAAATGGGTCACTAACTTACTCATAGGAGCATCAATTTCATTATCAACGATGCTCCGACTTAAAACCATAAACACGTCTTAACGTTGCCGTATGGATGCATGCATTCATATCAATGATATGATGCAAATCAGCGGCTATGTGATAGATAGCACAAGTTATGGCTTTTCCACCGACCGTGCCAACATTTTATATAATTATGTATTTAGGATAGTAAGGGATGAGACGAGCAGGATGTTCAGATGATGGTAATTGATATACCCTGCCCATTTTAATGCAGTGCCGCTCAGGATTCTTGAAAAAGCCAAAAATTCTGAGTGGCACTACAGTTGCGCTCGTCACCTTGAGGCGCATGATGTTAAGTCTCATTTGCCCAGTAATTTCACTAGCTACGGCGCCCTTCAGACCGAAACACAATATGCTTACACATTACTGCTTCACGGCAGAAATAGGCGCCGTTGTGGTACCCATAATCTAGCCGGCATCCTGCGCAAAGCCTTCGCTAATCCCATCGCTGAGTTTGTTGCGCTTGTTCATCACAGGTCTTTTTAGGGAATTAGTGGTAGTTTTTGACTCTTAATAAGTGATGTTACATCCTATTTTCAATAAAAATATTTCAATTTGAATTTGGCATCAAAAAAATTGGTGTTCATAAATAGTGCACGTCTTCGTATCAGTTCAAACCTTTTGATTCCGTACTAAGCCGAAGAGCTGCTAGATTTAACAAGGATTATCTTTGCTTTGTGTGTTGCGTGCGTACGTTTAATTCATTGTGTCTTGCACCGCATTTATCCGGGGAGATTTCAGTAGAGCTGTTCAACCTGATTCCTATTGCAGTATTCCAATTTCGTATTACATGCCACAAAGTAGGATATACATTGCTATTTTAAGAAAGTTTCTGCCTCATACAATCATCTACTAGTGGGAGGCTCTATTTCCGCCATGAAGCAGTAATGTGTAAACATTACTGTGTTTCGGTCTGAAGGGCGCCGTAGCTAGTGAAATTACTTGGGAAATGAGACTTAACATCTTATGCCTCAAGGTGAAGTGCGCAATTGTAGTGCCGCTGAGAATTTTTGGGTTTTTCAAGAATACTTAGCGGCACTGCATTGTAATGGATAGGGCAAGTCACTTACCATCAGCTTATTCTCGTCTCGTCCCTTATTTTCATAAAAAAAAACTTTAAATTATACGACAAGGGTGTACCTTCAATAAAGCGCGTATACCTACCTAAAAGAAAAAGGGCAACGCATTTTGTTACTTTTTAAAAGAGATATCCCTCAATTTAGGATGAAATATACAAATTTAATTTGTACAAAATTTCATGGATGATGCGGAACTCGAATCTGCGCCAATGAAACAAGCGCTCGGATGGAATTAATATACTTATCATTATTTTACATATAAAAACAGAGCTCATGTGCAAACTTATTTAATAATAAAATCTGTAAAACTACAATTCCCATATACACCGCTGAAAAAGTGCCCATAGAAACCGCTGTTTCATCTCTCCTGCATAATACATCCAGAACTCGTTAACCATATAAAACTTTAGAGTATCCACGGAAAAAAGATTTCCATTCATGTTAGTGTTGGGAAATTGGAGGCTGAAGCACAAAAAGCATCGACCGCTCTTTTTACATACGTGAATGGAGATGAAAGTATTTTCTCATTCAATGCTTGATGTATTAAATTGAATAAATTGATTGACGCTCAGTCATGCTGATTGAAAGCTTTTAACATTTGATTTTAATGAGTTTTATTTGCAAATCTTTATTAGGCAAATACGTGAGGTACGTTGTCAAACTAGTGAATTCTACTATTTGTGTGGAATAGAACGGAATAATACTCATAATATTATGTTGTTCAACGTGTACAATGAAAACATTATTAATTCAGGAAAACATTAAAACAGCCTATTATTGGAGTGGTTTGTTATGTATTATGCAGATATGAAATGCGTACTATGAAAGATGCAAGTATTTTCATATTATCTAGTGTTTACTTTTTTTATGGTTCCGTAACTAGAGGGAACCGTGTTACTAAGGCCTGTATTCCATAAAGCGTCATAATCCGGGACTTTGCAGTCTTTCTGACTTACTAGCAATGGATGGTATCTCATAGCTCGGAATAGGCAAGGAAAGCAGCAGTCGAAATTTCTACAGTTAAAAAATCAAGCTGACAAGTCTTAAAGTACAAGTCAAATGAACTATAAATAATGGTTGCGTTTGCGGAGATAATTGTTAGGCATACTTAAGTCGTGTTTTTATTTTCAGAAATATCATTAAAATGCCACATTAAATAAATGATTTGTATAAAAGTATATTTTTTACTATTTACTAGTTTTATCCAAATTCAAATTCAAATTCAAATATTTTTATTCAAAATAGGATGTGAAATCACTTATTGAAAGTCAAAAAAAAAACTACCACCCATTCCAAAGTGAATGCCTCAGGCCTGAGAAGAATGGGCGCAACAAACTCAACGGGCTTTTTTTTTTCATCAAAAATATGTTTTACAATTAAAGTAACATTTACAAAGTAACATTATACAATTAAACTTATTCGTTTGTTCTTTAGAACCATTGTAAGCAGCAGTTTTTTTCAGTCTTCCCGAGGGACATCTAGAATGGCCTCTAGACCTCATTCAGCGCATATTAAAGGCTTGTAAATCGCATACCTACCTGTTAGCTAATCTTCGCACACACTAAAGTAACAAGCCAGGCCTATTTTCATTGGTTGTCTGACAGTGAGAGGCTCTATCTACACACGAATAAATTATCAACTAAAAAGTATCTATAAATTATAAAACAAATCATAGTGTGAACATTTTCTCTAGTTACATTTAAGAGACCACAATGTAAGAATAAATGCCAATCACATATGCTAAAATGTAACCCACACTCGGAGAGTTTCATTTTCTAATTAGTATAAATACCTATGGATGGCTTTCTGGACTTTCTCTAGTAAAAGTGAGGACCTTGGTTTCTGACTGAAGGCCATGTATCTCTCTCTGAATTAATAACATATGAGATTCAATTAAAAATGAAATGTTTGTTATCTCATTGTTGTTCATAAAAGTAGAGAGAGAGAGTCGTGAGAAGAATATACAAGAAAATCCACGGCCACTCTTTTCATAGTTGAGATAATTGATTCATTGCATAAGAAATTTAAAATATAAGCCGTGTTTGAATAATTTAAGGTCATTCATAAAAAGTAATATAGAATGAACTGTATAATTAATATAAATTATCGTATAATGGATGCTTCAACCTTTAGAGCTTACATTCATTGTTTGTGTAAGGGTGCTTCGTGAACATGATGGTCTTGATTACTATCATACTTAGTAATTGCTTATTAGTAGGAATTAGAAATATTAGAAGTGGCAATACACATTATGCTACCTATTAAGAAATATAGCAGTATATTGTTCAATAAGATTCGTTTAATTAAAACAACAAAAGTTTATGTAATTCTTCAGTCTGTTTTAGGTTATTATGTTATTACGTTTCATAACTATCTCAGGCTGTATTTATTATTTTAATACTTCAATATAAGGTAACTCTTTTATTATTCTCATGACTTCAGCGTTCTTTTGTTTATTTTTTCTCTCATATCATACACGAAGTCCTATTGAATATGATAATTTGAACGGGAAAATGAGAACCAAATTGATATAGGCAGCCGAGCTTGCCGCTTATGGCCAATTGAATTGAGTTATTGATACCGATAACCACGGATATAATATTTATTTTACGTAAATACCAGTTAATACTATTTTAAGGGGTTACTTTTACGAATCCCTTTCATATTTAACTTAACTGTATCCCTTCTAATATTATATAGATGAATGGTTAGTGACCCTGACTACTAAGCTAGAGCTTTATATGATGAATATTTGTTTCCGAGTCATGGATGTTTATATTATATATTTATGGATGGTTAAGTAAGTATATTGTATTAAATTAATAGTTGTCTTGTACCCATACTAGAGGCAATGCCTAGTTTGGGGCAATAATTTGTGCAAAAGTATGTGAATATTATTATTTTTATTTTTACTGTAAATGTGAATGAGGTGTATGGTAAGTTATTTATAATAAATTAAACAGAGTATGCTTCTATATTTACTTCAAAGACAGTCAACTCGGGTGGTCTCTTGTCATTTAACAACTGGGCAACAGCTGGTATTCATAGGAGCAGACAACGGTTATATGAACTATATAGTGAGAGATCATCATGTAATCATGATGTATCTTATCTTGTTTATATGAAAAAATATTGAAAATTATTTAAGACAGTATGTACTATTGCTAAGTCAATGCATATTAGAGAAATAATTAAAAATGCTTCAAATAAAATAAAAATGTCTTGGAAAGTTATTAACTGGGAATCTGGAAGAGCGAAAGACTGCAAGTTTGAATATAATCTAATAATAAACAATACAAAAATCCACTCTGAGCAGGAAGTAGCTTCTGCTTTTCTAACATTCCAGTTTCTATCTCAAGCACCCTTGTCTACTCCACCAGTGTTGCCGAGTCACTTCTTTTGGAAAATGTTAAGGAATGTAAACAAAATTTCAAATTCAGTGTTGTTAGCCCAGCAGAAATAATTTATTTATTTATTTATTCAGGAACAAAACAGTCTTTTACAATAGTGAGTTACAAATATACATAAACAAGAAGACAAAACAGTTCCATAAATTAAGTACTAATTATGTTTACAATGGACAGTAAAGCAAAACGAAAAAACAACATAGATATTTTAAAACAAAAGTAAAAACTACAAAATTACAATATACAAAACGAAAATTTAAACAGTTATAAGAGTATAGTTAAGAACAGGACACAACAACAATTATTTTATGAAGTATTTAGTTATTAATTTTTTTAATTGAGTATAATATCACCTACTATTTTCTTATATTTTTGTATATTTAATGAAAATATATCAATTTCAGTAAGATGTTTATTGTACAAACTACAAGAGCGCCTCACAAATGTATGTAGTTCCTGCATAAATGCTTTTATAAGGTGATACATAAAATGTAATCTTAGAACGAGAGGAGATTCGCGGTGTTATAAATTTAATTAGACTTAACAAGGATGCTGAGTCAAGCTTACTGTTAATAATTTTAAATAGAAATATTTGATCGATATAATTATTTAATATTTAATTAGTGGGGATATTCTGTGCCTTTGTAACTCAGTGGCATAATCGATAAGAATATGCCCAGTCCGGTATTCCAATGATCTTAAGAACTTATTTTGTATACCTTCAATACGAGCGATATGAACCTCGTACTGAGTGAGGGTTCCAAATAACGCAAGCAAACTCGAGGATACTGCGGATGAAAGCACAGTAAAGAATTTTGAGTGAAATTGAATGAGAATTTAATCAAAACTTTCATATCTTTAGAAATGAAAAACTGCTGATATATGGGGCATATCTGTAAAAATAATAAGTTCTGTTATTAAATTCATATTGAAGGATTGGCGAATAGGCTTAGTTCTGCAGCATTTGCGGTTAAGAAAATTAGACGGTTAACTGACATAGATACGGCGCGACTAGTTTACTTTAGTTATTTTCAAAGTATTATGTCCTATGGTATATTGTTATGGGGCAATGCGGCCGATATTAATATCATCTTTGTGCTGCAGAAGAAGGCTATTCGCGCGATTTATAACCTAGGTCCTAAAGAATCATTGCGAGAAAGATTTAAAGAAATAAACATTTTGACTGTTTCTTCTCAATACATTTTTGATAATGTTCTGTATGTTCATAAGCACATTGAGGAATTTTCTAGAAACTGTGACATTCATAATGTTAACACGAGGAACAAACATAAACTTGATATGCCTACTACTCGTTTGGGTCTCGTTAGTAAGTCTTTTGTTGGGCGATGTATATGCTTCTACAATATGATCCCAGAAAATGTACAAAACAAATGTGTTTCGAAATTTAAAAGAATTGATAAAGAAACTTTTGTGTGGGAAAGGTTACTATAGCATAAACGATTTTCTTAATGACACCACGGACAGGTAATAAAGCGAACACCCTCAGGCTCTTTAATTATAAATGTTTATTGTACGATATCACATTGTAATTCATACTTAAAATTAAAAAAAAAACCGCTGAGATTCTTGCGCCCATTATTCTCAGGTTTGAGGCAGTCTCTTTTGAGTGGGTGGTAGTTTTTGACGTTCAATAAGTAATTTTAAATCCTATTTGGAATAAAAATATTTGAATTTGTATGTGTATTATTTGCAAAGAATCAAAAAATTAAAAAAAAAGCTACCCAAAGTAACTATTCCACGCGGACGATGTCGTGGGCAAAAGCTAGTAAGTCATAGTAATAAAACATTAAAGAACAGAATCATAACAATAATTTATAATTTCGTTTTCCTCAAACATAAAAAAGCAAATAAAAACATTAATATCTCTAGGAAATGTCTCGCCTCGGTTTTAATTAGTGCCACTTGAATTATTACTGTTATTTGCTGTAAATATTAATTTAAATATTATTTTTCTAGCAAGTTTCTAGAATTTTTAGTTTAGTTAGCATTGTTATATGTAGAAAATTATTTAAAACTAACCAGCTATAATAATAATTGTAAAACATTGAATTTAAATATAAAATTGGTAGCACCTAATTGTATTAGATCCATCAAGTGCGTTTCATAGTTGTTTAATGATCATCAAAAACTATAAGACACGGGATATATTTCATCAAATGTTCAACTTCTGCATTATAAAGAAATTAAATGCCTGTTTTTAATATGATTTTTTCCTTTCTTTGAGGAGTGTTTTCAGCGTCAGTATCTTGATAAGATATTTTTTCATATAAATTCTTCTATGTATATAGTATATTATTATTATTAGTATTCCGACGTGATATAGAGATTCTTGAGTTTCCGTTTGTCATCCTTTGCTATGTTGTCAATTAGCTTATCAGATAGTTTTCCAATCTGTTCTATGTCATCTTACATTTAGTCAGGATTTTTCCTATTGCTGCAGTGTTAAATGTTGATATTTAAGTTTTAGTCCTTCATGAACCAGGAGAGTTGGAGATTTGATTAAGTATATAGTTTTGGGACCTTCGTTTTATATTGATAATTTGAGACTTAGACAGTCTGACAACTCAATTACGTATGTTGAATTTTATAAGGCTGGGTTGCATAATATTAGCTGTCATTGATAAGGCTTAAATCAAATTTAACGTTAACAGTAACGCTGCCATTAACATGGATTGCGGAATGTGTTGAATCATCGATTTGCTTGGCATAGATATTTGTATGCCACTTATGAGGTGGGCGTACTGAGCTCCAGATAAATTTTATACAGTTACAAGTTGTGTTTCCTAATCCAGTATCGGCCGTTTCATCATTCCCAGCACAACCCCGAATTCAACGCTTCACCAAAGATGAATGGAAGCACTTACTTGAAGAATGACGTACGCGTGCGCGCCAACTTCAAATCTTTACTTGATACACAATAATATAAGCCTTAGTGGAGGCTTTAGGAATCCTTCTAGGATTGTGTAAGTAATATAAAACGGCCGAAACATTATGTTTAAGTTAAAAAGTGAGATATCAAGTCGATATCTACTACTTATTTGAAACTTTTTACATTTCGCTATTTATTTCACAATAGCTTTAACCTGCGAAGATAAGACGGTTATGGTTACCAGTTAAAGTTATGACGTCGTCTAAAATTGTCAAACGGTGCAACTCATTTTTTGTTAAAGGTACTTTAACATGTTTGTTATTGCTAAAGTTAGTTGGTGCAAATCATCCTTAGTCGTATTGGCTTGATAACGAAACATTACTGTGTTTGTCAGAGTGGTCGTGTCGTGTTTTATATGTGTGTAGTGTCATTTCAAATGGGCTAACGGTTCTTGATTTCTAGTTGAACATACACACACATACATATTCTATATATATATATATATATATATATATTGTCTTTGTTATTGTTATTGGTTCTTTGTTATAGATATTACTAAATTTAAATTTAAATCACTCTTAAATTATAACAGTTAGTTGATGTAAATTGTAAATCATTGCTATAGTTTAACTGTTTTATAATGTTTTGTAATTCAAAACAGTCACAGCTAAGATTAAAAATATAAAAGAGATTTGTTAAAGGAACCCCTTAAAAGAATACTAACTGGTATTTACGTAAAATAAATATTATATCCGTGGTTATCGGTATCAATAACTCAATTCAATTGGCTATTAGCGGCAAGTTCTGCTGCCTATATCAATTCAATAGTACTTCGTGTATAATATGAGCAGAAAAAATAAACAAAAGAAAGCTGAAGTCATGAGAATAATAAAATAATAAGTTGATAGTGAAGTATTAAATAATAATTACATCCTGGGATGGTGATAATGTAAACCGGACTGACGAAAGACTCAAACTTTTTTTGATTTATATGACTACTGACTAACTGACCCGATGGACGTTATTCTGTTCATAGTAAAAATAAACTCTTGCGGATGGAATTTAGTAAAAATCTTCTATTGTAATTTTATATGTGCTATATACTGTTTTTATTCACTAATCAGGTGGTAAGAGTTCGTGTTAAAATTTCCGAATTGATATGTGTAGGTATTATGTGTTGGAAGACCTTGAATAAAAAAAATTTCAAAATTAACGTTGGTTTTGCAACACTGCTGTTAAATAGAGCAATTTTACGGCTTATACTATAAAATTCAAATTAAACGAAGCTGGTTGTTTTTTAAAATTAGTTTGGATTGTCTTTAGGCAAACAGGTAAACTACATCTGCACCTCTGGCAAAAAATAATCTTATTATTGATACCTATTATATATCTAGCTGACCTGACAGACGTTGTTCTGTTCATAATAAAAAAAAACTCTGATGGAAATTAGTAAAAATCGGTAGTTAGCTGACCGCGACTCGGCGGAAGTAATATTCCTACCAAATTTCAAGTCTCAACGCGTTATGGTTCCAGAGATATCGTGATGTAAATACATAGGTTGAAATCTCTTTTAATCACATTACTAGCTGACCCGGTAAACGTTGTTTTGTCATATTATAAGTTATTTTTAGTTTTCGACCGTTTTTTCCAACTTTCTTTTTAAATCCGATTACCACGAAAAAGTCTTTTCATCTTTCATAATATTATAATACTGTCTATGACACTCTTAAATAAAAATGAGGATTTCAATTCAATTTGTTATGTTTTTAAGGTGATAATCACTTCTAGGATTAATACACAAATAAAATTTGAAAAACAAAAATTTATGAACGATGCGGGACTCAAACCCACGACCTCCGGTTTTCCTCTTTTATTTCCTCTTTATTTTATTTTTTCTCTAATATTATACACGAAGTCATATTGAATATGATAATTTGAACGGGAAAATGAGAACCAAATTGATATAGGCAGCCGAGCTTGCCGCTTATGGCCAATTGAATTGAGTTATTGATACCGATAACCACGGATATAATATTTATTTTACGTAAATACCAGTTAATACTATTTTAAGGGTTACTTTTACGAATCCTTTTCATATTTAACTTAACTGTATCCCCTCTAATATTATATAGATCCATATAGCCGAATGGTTAGTGACCCTGACAACTAAGCTAGAGGTCCCGGGTTCGAATTCCGGAAGGTGCAATCATTTATATGATGAATATTTGTTTCCGAGTCATGGATGTTTATATATATTTATGAAAGTTTAAGTAAGTATATTGGATTAAATATATCGTTGTCTTGTACCCATACAGGCTATGCCTAGTTTGGGGCAATTATTTGTGCAAAAGTTTGTCAATATTTTTTTTTTACTTTAAATGTGAATATGAGTTTATTTGCTACGCTTTCACGCCTAAACCACTGAAACGATTTTCATGAAATAGTACGGAGATAGACTAGAACTTGGAAAAGGACATAGGCTACCTTTTATTCTGAATAAGTGGTTTGCAGTGGCTGAAATAGGGGGTGGAAGTTTGTATAAAAGTTCGACAGTATCAAACATGACACCATGAGCAGTCTTATAGTTTAGTTTCTGGTTTGGAATATGTTCAAAATTATTTAAATTAGTCAATAAGACAATCGGGGACTCCTCTAGCAATATAAATACACAATGTACAAGCACTAGTAAACATAATAATTGTAAAAGTCATAAACCTGATGCATATATGCAAGGATTGTTAGGTAAAGAACTGGAACTAGAGTTACTAATGAACCATGAAAATATTGATATCTTATGTCTTACTGAACCCTGGCTTAGAAAATATGAGCTCATTTTTAACTCCAGTGGTCATCAGGTGGCAAGTGTGTTTAGCAGAGAAAAGGCTACAGGTTGCGGCTCTCTTATACTTATAAGTAAATCATTTAAATTCAAAGACCGTAATGATATTGTGGGCGTCTCTGTTGAACGTACCATTGAAATAGCCTGTGCAGAGCTTGAGCGTGCCATTGTTGTAAGTATATACATACCCCCCGATGCATTATATGAGTTATTCTAGAGTGTATTGCAGGAGGTTCTATCAAAATTATCAGAATCTAAGAAATATATTATGATTTGTGGTGACTTTAATATTAACTTATTAGAAAAATCTACCACAAGCATTAGATTCAAATCATTGTTTAAATCATATAATTTACCAAATATTTTCTTAGAACCCACTAGAGTTACCAGGACCTCTAAAAGCTGTATTGATAATATTTATACTAATTATAAACCTACTTCTCAGTCAATAATTAGTAAACTGAGCTCAGACCACTTTGGTCAATTAGCCTCTTTTAATATTGAAGTAAACAAATGTACTTCAAGTAAAAAGTTTATGTTTGTTCCGGTTAATAATGGAGAAATATAGAGCCAATGTTTCGGAAAAAGTCTCAAATTTGTATTTGAATTATAACAGTACTCCAAATGGGATGTATGGTAAGTTTAAAATAATTAAAACAGAGTTTGCTTCTATATTTACTTCAAAGACGTCAACCCGGGTGGTCTCTTGTCATTTAACAACTGGTATTCATAGGAGCAGACAACGGTTATATGAACTAAATAGTGAGAGATCATCATGTAATCATGATGTATCTTTTCTTGTATATGTGAAAAATTATTTAATAGAGAAATAATTAAAAAGTATCAAATAACTAAAAATTTAATTTAATACACCTCTTATACAAGCCTTTACCTTTAATATTAATGAAATACTATTATTTATATGCTTATCTATTGATAGATTATAAGTCAGTGCCAAGCCCTAAACAAAATAAAACTTAATATTATAAACAGCTTACTTATTGTAATTATTTAGGTAGTCTGGCCACGCGTGTCTGTCCGCGAGGGTTTATTTTTTCTTGACGAAGCTATCCCGATCAAAGTCACGCGTGGCGAGTGTAGGTTTGGCTTGGCACCGACTTCAAAGCTATCATTATGTAGCACAAACAAATGATAGTATTTTATTAATATTAAAGGTAACGGTTTGCATTAGAGGTGTATTAAATTAAATTTTAAGTTATTTGATACTTTTAAGATTTTAAAGTGGGTTTTTATAAACGTAGTTTTTTTTTTTTACATTTTAGTTGTCACTAACTAACTAACTGTCGTTAATAATAATATATAATCAACCTATTCAGGTTTTCATTCGAAAACTCCAAAAAAGCCGTACACAGAAAACAATTATGTCATCCAGGTAGACGAAAATTTTTATATAAATGTTCATAAAATAAAAACTAATGGGCCAAACTATGCAAAAAATTTATGGGACCAAATTGCATCTATTTTGCATCAAACAAAAGAAGAATTACGTAAATCGGATCATAAATCTCAGAGTAATCGGTGTACATACATAAAAAAATACCGATTGAATTGATAACCTCCTCCGTTTTGAAGTCGGTTAAAAAGGAGCCATATCGCAAAGATTAATTTATGATTCACTAGCTGATCCGGCAAACGTTGCCATACAAATTATTATAGTGTTCGACCGAGTTTTCTCAGACTTTTTTAAACCGACAGCCACGACCACCAAAAAATCACTTCATTTTTCGGGTTACTATAATATAATATATAAGACACTCACAAAAAAAAATGGTTTTCTATTGGTAAAAGAAATTTTAAAATCGTTTCAGAAGATCCAGATATTATCATTATTAGAAAATATTTTATTTATTCGTCAACATTTCAATGTTTTTATATTATTTTGCTATTCGAAACGGAGAAAAATCCAACAAATTAAAAATCATTAAAATCAGTCAGCTGTTCTCCAGACATAAGTGTTCGAATAACTGTTTAACGTATGTAAATTGTAACTTCACGCCTCTTCCGTAGACGCTACGCATCACGCCAGGCTAAGCAGCAAATGCAGTTTACACTTTGAAGCACTCGGAGCCAGTGATACACCGTTGGATCCATTAAACATGAAAATATACAAAAATCATTTAAACTTATTTCATAAAATGCAATTAAACCGTAAATACTATGTAGCTTAACATCGTGTCATGTTCCGTTATGTTCTCTTTCGGTCGAAATGGCCCTGTGCTGCCCCGGGGCGTAAAAAGAATAGGGTGTCGTAAGAGGCGACTACGGGCTTTTTGAAAGTGGGAGAGTCACGCTGCTGTCTTATGACGTCAGCACAATCGGGCCAGACTCGTCCGGGTTACTTACCACACTCGCACATAATACCGGCGTGAAGTAGCGGCCTAGTGCCGCTATGTTTCGCATAGGTTAGTGTCGAGGACCGGAGGCCATTCCCCCCCGCCGTTCCCCCCCCCCCCCAACAAAATATGAGAGCGGTCCTAAAAAAGAAATTACCCCAGGAGGGTACCGGCTCTTGTAGAGCCGGAGAATCCCTCCCCGAGCATTCGCGCTCGGGCTGCCCCTCGTATTCTGGGGAGGGCACAGTACCGCGTATGTCACAGGACAAACAGGGCAGCAACACCACGGCACCCCGCTCCACGCTTAATGTGGACTTTTGTAACATCCGGGGAATTCACTCCAACTTAAACGCCGTCCACCACCACCTTGAGACGGCCGGCCTTGTGTTTCCTTACGGAGACGCAGATATCTCGACCTAGCGATACGTCATATTTAACGTACCCCGGGTACAAAATTGAGCATAATTTCATGCCTCATGCCGGGGTATGTGTGTACGTTAGGGAGGATATCTGCTGTCGCCGTCTCGGCAATTTTGAGGGTAGGGGCCTGTCTACTCTCTGGCTCCGCGTAGATTTAGAGGACCGCGTCCGCATCTATGCGTGTGTCTACAGGTCCCAAAGTGGTAACGCAGAAACGGATCACCTCATGGGCTGCGTTCAAGCGGCATTTGATGACGTGCTTGCTCAGATCCCCTCCGCTGAAACCGTAGTCTTGGGTGATTTCAACGAGCACAATGCCGAATGGCTTGGATCACGTACCACAGACTACGCAGGGCGATCTGTGCATAATTTTGCATTGACGTATGGTCTGTCCCAATTGGTTGAGTCGCCGACGCGGCTCCCGGATGTGGATAGCCACATGCCGTCCTTATTGGATCTTCTGCTGACTACACATCCCGATGGTTACCAGGTCTCTGTCGACGCCCCTCTCGGAACGTCCGACCATTGCCTGGTCAGGAGTGTAGTGCCTATCCGACGCCAACGTCGCAGACCACCAGCGACCCGCCGCGTTTGGCACTACAAGTCAGCAGATTGGGATAGGATGCGTTCCTTTTTTGCATCCTACCCTTGAGGCAAGGTTTGTTTCCCTTCGGATGATCCTAGTGCCTGCGCCGTTGCAGTAGCCGATGTGATACTGCAGGGCATGGATATTTTTATACCAAGCTCTGTAGTACCGATCGGTGGCAGATCACAGCCCTGGTTCGATGCGTCAGTTAAAGCAGCATCTGACTGCAAAAACAGGCGTATCGAACTTGGGTTGCGGCGCTGGGCTCATAGGATCTGAACTGCAAAGTTCTGAAGAGGAAATATAACCGTGCCTCTAGATTTTTTAAGCGGCAAATCGCCCGTGCGAAATCGAAGCACGTCGTCAAAATTGGCGAGCAGCTTTCCAGTTACCCGACCGGAACACGCAAGTTCTGGTCGTTGTCGAAAGCTGCTCTTGGTAACTTCAACCAGCCGTCCATGCCGCCGTTGCACATGAGGAATGACACCCAGGCCCATACGGCAAAAGAGAAAGCCGATCTCCTGTGCACTCTTTTTGCCTCCAACTAGACTCTTGACGACAACGGAAAAACACCGCCGACCATCCCGCGTTGTCAGAGCTCCATGCCTGAAGTACAGTTCCGACAGAAAACTGTTAGGCGAGCTCTGTTTTCGTTGGACGTCAGGAAGTCGAGCGGGCCGGATGGCATTTCTCCAATCGTGCTTAGAACGTGTGCCCCTGAGTTGACGCCGGTGCTAACACGTTTATTCCGGCACTCTTATTCAAAAGGCGTAGTCCCTGATTCATGGAAGTCAGCCCTTGTCCATCCGATCCCAAAAAAAAAAAGACAGTTCGGATCCGGCAAACTACAGGCCTATTGCTATTACCTCCCTACTCTCCAAAATTATGGAGAGCATAATTAACCGCCAGCTCTTGGTATACCTTGAGGGTCACCAGTTGATCAACGACCGGCAGTACGGCTTTCGCCATGGTCGGTCGACTGGCGATCTTCTGGTATACCTAACACATAGATGGGCGGCGGCTATTGAAAGCAAGGGGGAAGGCCTGGCAGTTGGTCTGGATATAGCGAAGGCCTTTGATCGTGTATGGCACAAGGCGCTCCTCGCAAAACTTCCATCATTTGGGCTTCCCGAGAGCTTATGCAAGTGGACCTCCAGCTTCCTCACTGGGCGCAGCATACAAGTCGTTATCGACGGTTATTGCTCGAATCCCAAGTCCGTGAACGCTGGAGTGCCCCAAGGCTGTGTGCTATCTCCCACGCTGTTTCTTCTGCATATCAATGATATGTTGGACACCGCCAACATGCATTGCTATGCAGACGACAGCACTGGTGATGCCGTATACACGGGCCATGCAGGTCTCTCTCGGGAAAACGTCGACCAGTGCCGGGAGAAACTTGTGTCTTCTATCGAGTCCTCTCTCGAGAAGGTCGCGGAATGTGGTAAGTTGAACCTTGTCCAATTTAACCCCCAGAAGACTCAAGTTTGCGCGTTTACCACTAAAAAAACCCCATTTGCCGTATCACCGCTCTTCGAGAACACTTCCCTTAAAGCCTGGCCTAGTATCGGAATACTGGGTCTCGAAATCTCGAGCAATTGCCAATTCCGTGGCCATCTGGAGGGCAAAGCCAAACTGGCTTCAAAGAAACTGGGCGTCATAAATAGAGCACGGCAATACTTCAAGCCGGCCCACATTCTAGCGCTCTACAAAGCGCAGGTCCGGCTTCACATGGAGTATTGCTGTCATCTCTGGTCTGGCGCACCCCAGTATCAGCTCGATCCATTTGACCGCGTGCAACGCAGAGCAGCTCGAATTGTCGGGGACCCAGTATTCTGTAAACGGCTGGATCACTTGACGTTGCGTAGAGACGTCGCTTCATTGTGTGTCTTCTACCGCATTTATCACGGGGAGTGTTCCGAAGAGCTGTTCAACCTGATTCCTGCCGCCGAATTTCTTCTTCGCACGACACGCCACAAGTTACGATATCATCCCCATCATCTGGATGTGTGGCGGTCCTCCACAGTGCGGTTTTCAAGGAGCTTTCTTCCTCGTACCACGAAGCTGTGGAATGAGCTTCCTTGTGCGGTGTTTCCGGGACGATACGACATGGGTACCTTCAAGAAAAGCGCGTACACCTTCCTTAAAGGCCGGCAACGCTCTTGTGATTTGTGTTGCAGGAGAGTGTAGGCGGCGGTGATCACTTAGCACCAGGTGACCCGTACGCTCGTTTGTCCTCCTATTCCATAAAACAAAAAAAAAATTGACCAAATGTCCCATCCCTGTCTAGTAAATGTAAAGATCTCACCAACTAAATCACCGATACACAGATTCGTAGCCAAGGGACATTCGCCAGTGGTATTCCATCGCTTGAGCCTGGCTGTATCATGCAAATACTATGCAATGCATCAAACGAGATCACATGCTGTTCTGTACTACGCATTGCAGCACACTCGTTCCTGCACGTAAACAACATAAATAAAATTTCTCTCATGCTCAGTATCATGTCAACTCTCAACATGATGACTTATTTATTTCGGAAAATTCATAAGTTATGACATGTCTTAATGCAATATCATTAGCTTAACGCATTAGTAAATTTACTACTATGATTTACAGAAGATATAATCACAAAATAGCAACTCACTTTAATTACTAACGCAAAAGTCTTAAATATTGACGGTAGCCTGAACTTTTTATATTTATATCGTAAAATTATTAATATCATTATTCTCGTTTTTATAATCGGTGTTTTCTAGTATTTGCTCCGATAATATGTATTTTTGTAACTCCTACGGGCTTTACACGGCAAACATTAATAGCTCGCTAATTGCAGTAGTGTTTGCGTGAAGAAGTAATAAACACACACACACACTCACAAACATTGCTATTTATTATATTAGTAGGATTTTAGATTAAATTATTAATCTTACTTTATTAATCTATATTAATGTAATATTTAATTAGAATCCATTCAGTAGTTTATGCGTGAAGACGTGACAACCATACACACACACTCACAAACTTTCGCATTCTCATTGAACTATTCACCACAAAAGGAATTTATTATATAAATATAAAAAAAACAACTACTAACTAAATAAAATAAAAACGAAGTTATCCCTTATTACTATTCAACACAAACAAATTTCGCTTTCGTTGTCTTATTATAAGTAGAAATATCCATAAAAATCATATACCAACCTAAGTAATTAAAATAAAAATCCTAACTCCTTATAAGTAACAACCATAAACATTTGAGATATCGTGCTATTATTGTAAGTAACTGTTAAGTATAAAATAAAGTAACTTACCGATGTAATCTTTTAAAAATAAAGTCTTTCTATAGGTGTCTCCTATCAACAAAAAAACCCTTTAAAACTATTACAATACATAAATTTGCATTAAAGACACTACAAATATTTGTCCAAATAATGTAGTGTACAGGACAAAATTTTATTTAAATACCAGATGCGATAAAAGCACTAACTATCAAATGTGCGTTAGAAATAAATTAATAATTTTCGGTTCATGGTTCACTTTTTAGGTTTAAATAACTTTATTCTCATTAAGACCTATTGTCACTTACATGAGAAATTAATATTTTACAAAGTAAAGTAAAACAATGATTATGGTGGGTACAGAATGCAATTCAATGTTAGGCAAACAGATAAGACATAAAACAACCTACATATGTTATTGAAACATTTCATAATTATTGAGTATGTGCCTTTGAAGGCTCGCCTTAAAAGAAGTCAATGTTTTGGCATTTCTTATTTCTGTGGGCAGGTTGTTATATATCTGAACTCCCTCAAAGGTTGTCTGTTTTCCATAATTACTTCTCACCATTGGCAGCTCAATATGACTAGCCCTTCGTGTAACAGTTCTGGTTAAATTCCTTTTTTTAAAGAAGGATGTGTTAGTGTGAATTTTTTTATTTAAAACCTTGTAAATGAGTACGCATGTAGTGTGTGTGTATAATTGTCTGATTGTCATAATTTTTGTTTCTGTATAGATTTTTTCAGTTGAAGTTAAGTAGGGATAATGAAACAGTAGCTTTACTAGTTTATTTTGTGTTGTCTGTAGTTTAACTAATTTCGACTTTGCAGTACAGCCCCATATTTCTATGAGATACAATAGGTGTGGTTTAAATAGTGAGTTGTAAATTGTAAATCGGACACGGCGTGGAATAGATCTGACAATGTTTCGCAACATACCAATTAGAGATGATAATTTTGTTCTTACTTTATCAATATGTGGAATCCATGCCATATCACTGTCCAAAATGAGGCCTAGATATTTCTCTTCTCTTTTTTCTTCGATTTGTTGATTATTTATTCTTAAATGTGTGAAAGGAGGAATAGTTTTGTTTATTGCTTTAAAGATGATGTACGAGGTTTTAGATATGTTTATAGTTAAAAGGTTACTTTGAAAGTATTGAAAAATAGTATTAAGATCGGCCTGTGCCAAAGAAACAAGTTCATTAATTGATTTTCCAAAGTAGAAAAGGCAAGTGTCATCAGCATAAAGCGTAATCTGTCCGTGCAAACCTATTTCATGAATGTTGTTGACATAAATTAAGTATAAAAGGGGTCCTAAGATTGAGCCTTGAGGCACCCCGTATAAAGGTGATAAAGGCTTACTTTGATGATTATTTATTTTGACAATTTGCTGTCGTTGACTCAAATATGATTTAAAAATTTTAGAGCTATTCCTGTGATACCCAGATTTGCTAATTTCTGTAGTAAAAGTGTGTGGCTGACAGTATCAAATGCTTTTTTTAAGTCGATGAAAATCCCTAGAGCTATATTTTTTTGTCAATGTTTGTTTTTATTTTAGTAACTAAGTCTATAGTAGCAGATACTGTACTGGATTGTGATCTGAAACCATATTGATGTTTGGAGAGAAAGTCTATTGAGTTAAGATAGTTTTGTAATCGTTTATGGAGTATTCGTTCTAATATTTTAGATAGTACGGGCAGAACAGATATAGGTCGATAATTTCCCGGTTCCGATTTTGAGCCAGATTTATTATATTTTTTGTTGGATTATTTTAGATAAACATTTTCACTAAACATTATTATGTATGTTTGTAGCTCGTGTGATTTTTGAGGAGCAAGCATGAATAGCTTGCAGATTGCAGATTTATTTTCTACTTACTTGTCACTTCTTTTATATTTTGTATAATTCACACTATAGTTTTATAAATTATAGCCTATGTGTTATTCTGGTGTGTAAGCTATATTATTGTAAAGTTTCATCAAAATCTATTCAGTAGTTTTTGCGTTAAAGAAGTACAAACATACATCCATACATACTTATTTTTACGATATTTTAACATTTAAATTCCAACAAAATTATGAAAATACAATTTTTCATGGGACGAATATGAATGTTTAGTCTTCATTAATTGTAGCACAGAATAGGGATAAATGCTCACGTATGAAGCTGTATTGTAATTTAAGAACTTGAACTCTTTTCAATACGAGCAATTATGTTGTAAGTCTTACAAAATATAATTGTTGTTGTATAATTGTTGGCACACCAAATAACTGTTAAGTTACGAAGTTTTTCAACAAGTTATGATCGTTAGATATGTAATACTATGCTAATATAGGCAATGAATATTGTCAACTATCTGTTTAATATGTTTACTTTCGATATATACTTTCAGTTTTGGGTCAGCCTATACCTGTAAGAAGTCAACAACATACTCCAACCTTTGGCGGCAACCAGCCTTTGCCGCCAATGCATCTCTTCACCCCTGGTGTTTCGGATGTCCATGTGCGGTTGCCTCTCCACTCCCCATCACGTGAAACATCTTGCCCCTTTGCCGGTGACTCATCTCTGGAATGTTGACCCCTGGTGTTTCGGATGACCATGTAAAAAAAACGGGTTGCACTCCGGGAGTGCCGGCAGAAGTGAAAACTTGAACATTAACGTTGTGCATTATTGAATATTCTAAATGGTCAGGGAATAAATCCGCACGATTTTTTTTATTTATCAGTATTAATGTACTAGCATTTATGTGGTTAAATACAATATACATTTTTTACGCCATCGTACACAAAAATGACAATTTATTTACTTTCTGTCTTATTCATAATGACTTAGCCGAGATTTAAAACATCGCATATATACGCTCGTTAAAAAATGGTATTCATAATCGCATAATAGAGCTAAAACGCTCATTATCTCTTCGTTATAGCTGACGTGACTTATAGTAGCTACGACCCTTCTATAAATCTATTTTAAGCACTCGAATTGCAAAAAAACATGGCCGACATCGATCAAATCAAAGTTGTTGGATATCCGTCATAGATTGACAACCGTTGATTTTTGAAGTTTGAAATTATTTTGACATCAACTTTTGACAACTACCAAACCATTAACATTGAAAAGATGTCTGTTTCCATTGACAGTTCCTCATTAAATTAGTTAAAATCATATTTTTTGTACGAAATGGCAACATTGCGTAGTATAGAGACGTATTAGTTATGGGAGATTCATCTAATGAATATGAATAAGGAATTTTATCGAACGTTCGATAGGCTTAAAACACGTTTAAAATAATATAGCTTTATACCTTCGTAAAGCGTTTTATTATGAATAAGGCAATAAAAATTTAACACTTCAGAAGTACAATTATTTTACATTAAAAAGTTTATCTCTCAGAAAAATCTACTTTCATCCATAATTTAAACGACTGTCTTACAAATTATCGATCTCGAGTTTAACATTTTATACGTATCCCACGATAAGTGCTCAACGCCGCTACAGAAGATTTCACTTCAAAAGAGACTTTATGCGTTCAAATATCATTCAATAATTTCCTATAAAATGTTTGTAATAATGTTGCATGAACAAAACATTCTAATATTTTTTTAATGGCTACAGTAATCTATATCTGTATCTTTTACTTTCTAAGAATTGTTATACACGAATTGGTTTTAGCTGTATTAATAATCAATTAACATCGCTATTAAGTAAGATTTTTTATTAAAAATGAGGACAAACGAGCGTACCTGATTCACATTCTCTTGCAACACCAGAGGAATCACAGGAGCTTTGCTGGCCTTTTAGAAGATGTACACACTTTATGGATATATTTAAGATTCATTTATAAATAGTACTAAATATAGTACAAGTGAATATAATAATTACGCGTATCATCAAACTATATGAAATGTAATTTATCTAAGTGAAATAGTACCTATTAAACAAACTATATTAATTCATATAAGTCCAGTGTCCTGATTTTTGTTTCCAGTGAACTCCTAAACTAATGAACGGATTTGAATGGGGATTACTTCATGAGTGTAGTTTAGTTCAACTTGAGAGATAGGATAGTTCTTATTTCGATCTGGGACCAATGACGTTCTTATGTATACAACGTCATTGTCTGGGACCCATAATTATTCTTATTTCCAACTAGCTGACCCGACAGACGTTGTTCTGTATATAATAAATAAAATAATGTTTTTATATGAATTTGTCAATAATATATCATAACATCAAAAATTACTTCGTAAAATATGCACCCTGCTGTCGTAATGAAATTGTTTCACAGCAGAACTGTCAAACCGTGCGTCAATAAATTCTCTCATAGAAATTATGTATGGACACATCAAAGGAAAAACAAAGTTGTTGTTTTTATTTAATTTAGCAGCATTTTCCTATTTTTACAGCAATTCATTTTTATATATATAGAAGATATTAGTTTTGTATGGACATATTTTTTGACGCTCGATTTGACAGTTCTGCTGTGAAACAATTTCATTAAAACAACAAAGAGCATATTTTTCGAAATAGTTCTTGATGTTATTAAATATTATTGAAAAATTCATAAAAAAACAGTATTTTATTAATTATGTACAGAATAACGTCTGTCGTTTCAACTAGTTCATTAAATATTGGCTACGGTTATAAATCTCTCTGAGTGAATACGTGGTCACTAAATGAGATTAAATTTTATTTTGAAACTGTGTTGTGAAAGTTTAAAAGCCCAAAGGTAATAAAGTAAAGTGGCAGCTTACTGAAAACGAATATGGTTATTCAATGTGAATTGCAATCATAAATTTTCAACTAAAATATTTTTGATTTCACGTTAGCCTATCTAAATGAATATGATGAATTCGTTGATAAACTATATTTGAAATGAGAATCAAACTAAAAAAATTAAAAACATCTACTAATATTTTTCCATGGAAACATCTTTATCTTTGGTTAAATAAAACATTCATAACTGAAGTGTCCGTTAGTTAATGCACTTATATCATAATACAGACAATACTTATACCTATGCAAAACAATAATTCCAGTGGGATTCCAGTATACTGCAACGACGCCTATTTCTGTCGTTAAGCAGTAATGTGTAAGCATTATTGTGATTCGGTCTGAAAGGCGCCGCGGCCGTAGCTAGTGAAATTACTGGGCAAATGAGCCATAACATCTTAAATTTCAAGGTGCCGAGCGCAATTGTAGTGCCACTCAGAATTTTTGGGTTTTTCAAGAATCCTGAGTGGCATTGCATTGTAATGGGCAGGGCGTATCAAATACCATCAGCTGAACGTCCTGATCGTCTCGCTCCTTATTTTCATAAAAAAAAATCAAAAAAAAGGGGCCAAGTGCGAGACGGATTCGCCTATGAAGGGTTCCGTAGCAGCAAGTAGCATTGAATGAAAGGTAAATTGCGGCTTACAATTTATTACGTATTAAAAATAAACTACTTGCTAGATCTCGTTCAAGCCAATTTTCGGTGGAATTTTGCATGGTAATGACAATCATGTATTTTTTTAGTTTTATCGTTCAATTATTTTAGAAGTAACACACATTTTCCACTTTGAAAGTGTCTCTCGCGCGAACTTTTCAGTTTAGATAAAAGAAACATGATATTAGAAACCTTAATATCATTTTTGAAGACCTATCCATAGAGACCAAACGTATAAGTTTGATGAATATTTTTGAGTTTCAGTCTGTGACCTATGGGGAACCTCCAAAATGTATTATGATTTGGAACGAAGTTCCTTAATGTCTTGTGCGCTAACCTGTGTCATCGGGTGGCAAGTGTGTTTAGCAGAGAAAAGGCAACACGTGGCGGCTCTCTTATACTTATAAGTAAATCAAAAGTAAATCATTTAAATTCAAAGACCATAAAGATATTGTGGGCCTCTCTGTTGAACGTACCATTGAAGTAGCCAGTGCAGAGCTTGAGTGTGCCATTGTTGTAAGCATATACAGACCCCCCGATGCATTATAGGAGTTATTTGAGAGTGTATTGGAGGAGGTTCTATCAAAATTATCAGAATCTAAGAAATATATTATGATTTGTGGTGACTATAATATTAACTTGTTAGAAAAATCCACCACAAGTATTAGATTCAAATCTTTGTTTAATCATATAATTTATGAAATATTTTCTTAGAACCTACTAGAGTAACCAGCACCTCTAAAATTTATTTATTTATTTATTTATTTTATTATATTCGGGAAACAAACAGTACAAATTAATACACTTAAAAAATAAAACTTAAAATATAAATCACTGACCAATAAAAGTTTCCACAATTAAATAGTACATAGAAAAATGCGAGCAAATTAATTACAATTTAAAAGTACCTATTTGTAATGAACATAATAAATATTAATTAAATATATTGAATTTAAAATTATAAAATATTTATAGAAATGTATAGATGATTTTAGTAATAATATTAATATTAATAGCATACATTTTTAAGTTAATAAAGAGATGCAATATTATTTAATACTTATGAGAATAAATTAAAACTAAGACATTTTCTTAATTTGTTCAATTAACTTCTGTATCGACCCTGAAAAGTAATCAATTGAACAAAATTCTTTGTTATATACTAAACAAGAAAAAAGCTGTATTCATAATATTTTTACTAATTATAAACCTATTTCTCAATCAATAATTAGTAAACTGAGCTCAGACCACTTTGGTCAATTAGCCTCTTTTAATATGGAAGGAAACAAATGTACTTCAACTAAAAAGTTTATGTTTGTTCCGGTAAACAATAGGCGAATGGAGAAATATACAGGCAATGTTTCAGAAAAACTCTCAAACTTGTATTTGAATTATAACAGTACTCCAAATGAGATGTATGGTAAGTTATTTAAAATAATTAAAACAGAGTTTTCTTCTATATTTACTTCAAAGACAGTCAACTCGGGTGGTATCTTGTCATTTAACAACTGGGCAACAGCTGGTATTCATAGGAGCAGACAACGGTTATATGAACTGTATAGTGAGAGATCATCATGTAATCATGATGTATCTTTCCTTGTATATGTGAAAAAATATTTAAAATTATTTAAGAAAGTATGTACTATTGCTAAGTCAATGCATATTAGAGAAATAATTAAAAATGCTTCAAATAAAATAAAAATGACTGGTCTGATCTGGAAGAGCGAAAGACTGCAGGTTTGAATATAATCTAATAATAAACAATACAAAAATCCACTCCGAGCAGGAAGTAGCTTCTGCTTTTGAGAATTTTTTTTCTGACATACCAGTTTCCATCTCAGGCACCCTTGTCTCCTCCACCAGTGTTGCCGAGTCACTTCTTTTGGAAAATGTTAAGGAATGTAAACAAAATTTCAAATTTAGTGTTGTTAGCCCAGCAGAAATAATTAAAACTTTCAGATCCTTAGAAATGAAAAAAACTGCTGATATATGGGGCATATCTGTAAAAATAATAAGTTCTGTTATTGACGTCATAGTACCATATCTAGCACTAGTTTTTAATAGCTGTATTGAACATGGCGTGTTTCCTGACCTTCTGAAGTATAGTAAAATTTCACCAATATTTAAATCGGGACTCACTTCTGACCCGAATGACTATCGCCCTGTTTCGGTGTTGCCGACCCTTAGTAAAATTTTTGAAAAAATTATTTTAAGCCAAATGCTTGCTCACTTTAACAATTACAAGTTACTTCATATAAAACAATTTGGCTTTACTAGGGGACGCTCGACTACGGATGCAGGTGTTGAACTCATCAGGAATATTTTTGAGGCCTGGGAGGAATCATAGAATGCACTTGGTATCTTCTGTGATTTATCTAAGGCTTTTGATTGTGTTCAACATTCAACGCTGGTCAGGAAGCTATGCCACTATGGTATAAGAGGATCTGCACTCGATCTTCTGATCTCATATTTAAATAATAGGATTCAGAGGGTCGAGGTGAATGGCAGGAGATCTCCTGGGACTTCTCTCGGTATGGGGGTACCCCAAGGGTCTATTATTGGACCCTTCCTCTTCCTAATTTATATAAATGATCTACCTAACCTTGTAGAAAAAAAACATAAGGTGGTATTGTTTGCGGATGACACTTCACTTATATTCAAAGTGAAACGAAGCCAAGTTTTGTATGACGAAGTAAAAAATGCTCTATCTGACATCGTGTACTGGTTTAGCGCCAATAACTTATTGTTAAATAATCATATAACCAAATATATTAAATTCACCGCGCCAAATGTCAAAAATGTAGATGCGAATATTTTATTAAATGGAGAGGTGGTAAAACCAGTGGAATCTGCTATATTTCTTGGCATTACTCTTGATTCCAAATTGCAGTGGGGCCTCCATATTGAAGGTTTGGCGAATAGGCTTAGTTCTGCAGCATATGCGGTTAAGAAAATTAGACGGTTTACTGACATAGATACGGCGACATTAGTATACTTTAGTTATTTTCATAGTATTATGTCCTACTGTATATTGTTAAGAAGCAGTGCGGCCGATATTAATACTATCTTTGTGCTGCAGAAGAGGGCTATTCGCGCGATTTATAACCTAGGTCCTAAAGAATCATTAAGAGAAAAATTTAAAGAAATAAACATTTTGACTGTTGTTTCTCAATACATTTTTGATAATGTTTTGTATGTTCATAAGCACATTGAGGTATTTTCTAGAAACTGTGACATTCATAATGTTAACACGAGGAACAAACATAAACTTGTTATGCCTACTACTCGGTTGGGTCGAGTTGCTAAGTCTTTTGTTGGGCGATTTATATGCTTCTACAATATGATCCCAGAAAATGTACAAAACAAATGTGTTACGAAATTTAAAAGAATTGTTTAAAAACGTTTGTGTGGGAAAGGTTATTATAAATCAAAAATCAAAAATCAAAAATTTATTTATTTAGCATTTTAGTAAATAGTATTTGTAGGACTTCCCTTTTAAGTTCGCAGAACCTGTGTTAGGGAAGACCGCTCTTTCCAACGGATAAGAATGCTTACACATTTAACAAAAACATGAATTATAGTTAAATAAACCAATCTTAGGCATAAAATAAACAAACTAAAAATTGTTTCAATATTGAAGGTAGATTAATATTTGCGTGGCTCACACTAAACTTGTAAATAATATACCTACATAAAAACACTTGTCATCGTCTCAAGAATGTGCGACCACTGTAACTATGAACTAAGGTAATTTGTAGTTTTACGAATATTTATAAAATAGTAAAATGTTCAAAGTACGATATTTAGATAACAATCAAATAACAGCAAGCGAAATTTAATTATCTATTCATATGATATACTATACTATAATTACAACAAAAATTAATATAATATATATATATATATATATATATATATATTTTAGAACACATATTTACACTATTTTACTCATATTATAATTAATTTAGCAAGTTTTCAGTTTCTAAATAATTAAGAGTTTTCAGCCATTTTGTAACGCTAGTTTTACATTCCCTATATGTCTTTGTGTATATATTTAAGATTTTATTAGCGGTATTGTATAATTTAGTAGCCTGTGCATCAAATTGTTTAGACGCAAATTTTATATTTAGTTAATTTACATTTAATTACTGTATTATTTTTACGTTTATTTAAAATCAAAGGATCTATAGATTTACTTTTGTGTATTTTTAGTATGCATTGCAATATATATAATTTTCTCACGGATAAAAGGTCCGCATCTTCATATAATTTTGTGGTATCATACAGACGATTTTTGCTTAGCATATATTTAATAATTGCTCTCTGTGCTCGTTCTATGCTTAAGAATTGAGTTTTAAAAGTACCCCCCCAGATTCTTATACAATACAGAAGGATAGATTGTATCAGAGATGTATATATAGCATAAACGATTTTCTTAATAACACCACGGACTGGGAATAAAGCGAACACCCTCAGGCTCTTTAATTATAAATGTTTATTGTACGATATTACATTGTAATCCATATTTTATATTTAAAAAAAACCCGCTGAGTTTCTTGTGCCCATTCTTCTCAGGTCTGAGGCAGTCTAAAGAGTCATTCAAAAGAATGAGTGGTAGATTTTGACGTTCAATAAGTGATTTTAAATCCTATTTTGAATAAAAATATTTGAATTTGAATAACTTTACTACAGCGTACTACACAGGTGTCTCATTCCGTTGCCATGGCAATATGAGCAAACAGATAGTTAGGGAAAAAACGTCCGAGACGTAAGAATTATTATTTATATATAAATAATTGACAAGTAACAATTTACACATTAGCATTTGACATATTTCTGACAAATTTGATTGATTGTTTATTTTACTTACTTAGAGCATTGGTAACAAGGCCAAACCGAACCAAAGTACAATAAACAAATATTTAAATCATATTTAGGTAAATAGGTTTATAACTGCAAAATTTTATTGACATAAAAGCAAAACATGTACATTATGTATACATTTTTAATGTTATTGAAAATAAATTTCTTTGACTATTAAGTTGCGCGCGCACATCGACATCTAAAAATAAAAGTTTTCAGAAATTTTCTGACTTTTGCGACATTAATTAATGTTTTTGGTTTCTTCGTCCATTTTTAGGACAGGCAAAGGGTTTATGCCAATACAGCCGTATTATTTTTTATTCAATAATTTATTTCAAGATTTTTACAATATTGTTCTTTCTACAAACGTAGAATAGCACGACGTATAAATAATTTTAAGGATTTGTTGTTTGTAAGCCAAAGAAGTATCTTCTTGCGTGCATACATAAGTATACACACACTTTTAGTTATTTTAGACAGTGGAATTTTGTGGAAACTGCCAATTTTTTTTAGTAAATCAGTAAAATTAATATTTTATAATAAGGAACTTCGTTCCTATCCAGTATCCGTCGCCACACGGATCTTTTTTTCTATTTTTGTGTGAAAATCTTGATGCGGTTCACATAATCATCATCTACTTATTAAGTTTCAACAGTATAGTTCTTATAGTTTCGGAATAAAGTGTCTGTGACATACGGACGTATAGACAGACAGACGGACATGATGAATCCATAAGGGTTCCGCTTTTTGCCATTTGGCTACGGAACCCTAAAAATAAGTAACCCTACTTATCAGATTATCTTGTTTTACATTAAATATAATAAATAATATATTGGATATTGATTGACTCCAAATATATGTAGCATTTATTTGTTCAAAATGTTAAGGTTTACATTTGATAATAATAGGTACACTTTCGACTGGTAGTAAGTGATACGTCTTGCAAACCACAAGGCAGAATTCTTTAGGATTCCTGACAAAACAAGATTGTAAAATGTTAAAAGATGTCTCATTAGCTCAGTAATCAAATGAGGAAAAGTTTCGGGCATTTTTCTATACAGTACAAAATAGTCGAGAACGTTCTCGACTATTTTCTCTTTGGTTGGTTTGTTTAGATAGACACTGTCTATTGACTAGATAATGTGTTTTTTTATATATATAAGAGGGGGCTCACGGGATGGGGAGAGGTGAGGCAACCGCTCATGGACATCTACAATATCAGGTATGTCTAGAAATGCGTTGCCGGCCTTTAAGGTGCGAGTATGCTTTTTTCTTGAATATCCCTCAGTCGTATCTGTTCGGGAAAACTGTAGCCGGATATTGATTTCACAAAGTGGCTGTGCGAGCCAAGAAATTTCTAGCAAAACGCGCGGTTGTGGAATTCCAGACGTCAACTTAATGCGGGTGGTACTTTGCACGTAATGTCCGGTGGTGGAATTCGGCCGCTGGAATCAACCCGAACAGCTCCTCTGAGCACTCCCCGTGATAAATGCGTTACAAGATGCAGAGAGAACACACATCTCTACGCAACGCCAAAGAATCAAGCCCATCGGAGATGATTCGAGACGCTCTTCGTTGTGTGCGGTCAAATGGCAGAAGCTAGTACTGGGGAGCACCCACCCAGAGGTGAGAACAGTACTCCATGTGAGGCCGAATTTATGCCTTATAAAGTTGTTGTGTTTGTGAAATCTGATATGCAAATGAGTGTTGTGCATTATATCGGACGAATTGAAGAAACTTGCCATACTATGGCTATAGTTAAATATATGACACTAAACAAGATGCAAAATACTTTTCTGTTTCCTGAAATAGACGACATAGTCAGCGTACCACTACATGATATCAAAACTGCCAGAACCAAAGGCCAATAACGCCAAACGTGGTAACTCTAAGTATACATTCGATAAAACTTTATGAGTTATAAACAATTTTAGATAAGTAAAAATGTTCTTGAAATAACATTGAACCGTGTGGTTGACAAACAATAAACAAAGACGTTTACAAGATTGCATTACGTGAACATTTCCTCACGATGACACGCGTTTTCCTCTCGTGTTTATTTGGGTCAAGATATTTTAACATACACAAACTCTTCAATTCAGATCTTGTCACTACTAAACTAATGTTATTATTTAGTTTCTAATTGCAGTGAAATGGCGCTGAAAACTCAAAAGTATTAATGCAAACATTAACTTAAATATCACTCGGTTCAATCCAAACAGATGAGCCTCGGTTTTAATGAGTTGAATTATTAGTGTAAGTTAGTTAAATAAATTTTCCTGACAAACACCTTTATACAAATTTTAGTATAAACTCACGTTCAAGTTGTCAAGTTTCTATTATTTTAATCATCTATTACTATCTATCTATTATAAACGGGTCTTATAAAAGATTATATTACAAATACTCAAGTACACAAAATTTTGAATTTAAAAAAATACAATAAAGCTAGATTGTTTGATGGATAGATTGGATAGATCGATATCTAGCTCTATTTTGATTAGAATCTATTCATAAGTTGGTTCGAGCAACTTTTGTTTATTTTTTAGGGTTCCGCACCAACGGTAACAGCCGGACGCCCTGTTACTAAGACTCCGTCCAACCTTTCATCCGGATAAGTATCCAACTTCAATTTACCCCATTCCGCGACCATCTCAAGAGAGTCTCTCTCTAGTTTCTCCCTGCACTGGTCGACGATTTCCCGAGAGATACCTGCATGGCCCGTGTATACGGTCACCAGCGCTGTCGTCTTATCCAACATATAACATACCCCAGGATGGTCCTGGGGTAAAATGTCTTTAAGGACCGCTGTCATATTCTCGTGGGGGGACCTATCCAAAAGATAGAAGCACTAGAACGCTACTTTACGTCGGTATTGTGTGCGAATGTGTTAATTAACCCGGATGTGTCTGGCCGGATTGTGCTGACGTCATAAGACGGCAGCGTGACTCACCCACTTCTAAAAAAACCTTTTACGACACCCTTGGGCTGGGGACTCTCTTATTCTTTTTACACCCCGGGGAAGCACATGGGAAAAGTGGTTAAAAACAATTTATATTTATTGCGGTATTGTACTTACACAAAAATGACAATTAATATTACAGAAAAAAAATACACTTTAGAACTATTACAATTATTTTAAATTAAAAACTTATCTCTCAGAAAAGTTAACTATCATTCATTATTTCAACGACTGTCTTACAAATTTTCGATCAGGTCACGTGTCCTGACGCGAGTTTAACATTTTATACCCACCCCAAGAAAAGTGCTCAGCGCCGCTAAAGTAGTTTTCACTTCAAAAATAATGAAGACGTCAAGGCGGTTTCGATTGAAGATTTAGTAAAAGTAAGCAAGTCAGGTACAATAAAACATACAGAGATTGGTGTTTTCTGCTGTAAAATACAAGTGCACTCAACTTTTTATGGAAAAAGAGGACAAACGAGCGTTCAGGTCACCTGATGTTGAGTGATTAACGTTACCCACACTCTCTTGTAACACCAGAGAAATCACAGGATCGTTACCTACCTTTTACAAAGGTATAAGCTTTATTTTGAACTAACCCATGTTGTATCGTCTTGGAAAACCCCACTGTATACAAAACGCCAGACATCCGGGTGGTGAGGATGATATTCTAATTTGTGGCATGCGAAAATGGAATTCAGCGGCAGCAATGTCGTCGAACTCAGTGATACGACAAATGGAATTTTTAATTGGGTCTAATTGGACAAGGTTCAAGTCCGTCGGTTATATCTACCTACTGCTAAGTTCTGGTTTGAAGATTCCACTAATAAATGTAGTTATCATGCATTTTACTTACGATTTGTTAGCTTAGTATACTTAATATACATCAGATTCTCAATGACCAAGAGCTTCTACTATATTTGCTACTAAGCCGGCAGATTCGCATACGATTTCGCTCAACATTAGCTCGTTTCATCACCCTCAAAATGCAGTCATGGAAAACGAACGAATATTTTACATCGATGCGGTGCATCTATTGTTGTTAAACTCGATTTTCCGACAATTTATTGATTCTCAGACACGAACAGTGAATATTTATGTTGCAACCGTTTCCGTTTGAGTTCCGGATGCTTTTGAGTAGGTACTGAAGTATTCATATTCAAGTCTTCATTGATATTTCAAAGTATCTCGTATTTCAAATTGCTTATTTAAGTCAGATTGTTTCCGTTTCCGACACAGTTTCAAAATGTTCTTTATATACTAGTGTGTTAATATCTGTAGGTATTTCCTTATCTATGCTTTATTATTTAAATATGGAATTATTTTAAATTTATATAAGCCAACCAATCTTCATTTACAGCCGTTTTCAATAACCTATCTATCTTTAGTTTGACTTACTAGAGGTAGACAAATCTAACCTTTTAAGCTTACTTACATTTCAATAACCTATCGTCTAACATCTAACCTATATTGGACATAATTATGGATAGATAGAGATACGTTATTGAAAACGGCCATAAAGAACAATCGGTAAAAATAAACAGATTTGAAAGAAGTGTCATCAGAAGCGTCTAGTAAAATGACTATTATTTTACTTTTGGGCCACATTACAAATATATGGGGTTTTGGATTTTTAACATATTTTAATTTGATTATATTTGAATTTTCATTCGATTTTTAGATAATATACAGTTACTTAGTGTGCAGTAAAGAGGAATAGAATACGGAAAATAATATTGTCTCAGATATGATTTGATAATCTTTATTGTACCAGGAAATATAAATGCTAAGATATTTAATTATCATTACGCATTAAAAATAATACCAACCAGTAGGTCCTCGGGGAGGTGAAGGCGGGGAAGGGGATCGGGTTTGTGGTGGTAGAGTCTTGACTTAACATAAGTGGCACATGATGTCCTATATGAAATAAATAAATCCATTTAATTTTATGTATATTTAAGTATTGATGGTGTAGTGTACTGACATCTAGTCTTAACAGAGTATGTGTTAACTATCATTGTCACTATCACGACATCGACAGTGACATTAACTGTGTGACGTTGAGTGCTATATAACGAATGCAAAGTACAGCGGAAGGCAGTTCTAATCGGCTATTGGTTGCGTGTGGACGTGTCCAGGTGTTACATTACAGATGGTACATTATTGTAACTCAATAATTTGTCAGTGCTAGAAACAAGTTTTTTGTTTTGAATCATTATATAAAATATGCTTATCTTTACGAAGGATATGATTTTTATTTCAAAATAAACACATATTATCCAAAAAAGCTTATTTCTTACACAATATAAGCGTTTGTTTACAAAGAATATGATTTTTACCAGAAAATTAATACATTTTTGCCCAAAAAAAAAATTTTTTTTGGAAATAAAACCCCATTGATTTTGAACATTGGTCCTAGTAAATTTATTGAGACGCATTCCATGACTATTGGAGGGTAGGGACGGGGTCCATACAAAATCCCCCACTGTCCGTTAAAGATAAAAGGTGGTTAACTGACAATACTTCATGCCTCACACATAAACGTAATTATCATATATTATAAAACAAAGTCCTAGATATAATAGAATATCTAGGGTTAAGGTATTAAATAATAGTTTATCTCATTACATATTATAGTCATGGTCATAGACGAATAAAGCGTGCAAGAGAGTAGAATATTTTCACTTCTCCAACACGAAAAGGGCGCTAATGCTACGTGAAAACTGAAAAAGCGTGAGGTAAAGTGATTTAAATTTCGAACCCCAAGTAATTTTACATCCGGGAATTAATCCGCGTTAAAAAATAATCAATCAAAAATAGTCAATTCGATCCGGCGCGTTCCGAAACTCATTTTAGCCTAGCGTATTATCTCATTGTCACAAAAATTTATTATCTTAATTGTTTCTCTTACCCATAACACTTTTCTCACTAGTCGAGGTGAAAAGTTGTATGTTTCACACGACAGCAATTTTTTTGTCTCGTGTCTTTAAATCACTCACTACCTCAGTAGTCTATATTAGAATCACGTGATTCAATTCTAGCCTACTTCGCCGTGATTTAAGGCGGCACTAAACGCCAGCGACCTTGAGCTATATGAGCTCACGGCTGTCGGCCCGCCATCTATGTCTATAAAGCCTATATATTCGAAATTCTTGCGTGGAAAACGTAATATTTTAACAGGCGCAAACAGTTTATATGCATACAATTCTCACAATTGATTACTTATCTAAATAAATGTACCTACACAAAAAAAGTACAAGCTATAAGAATATCTTTTCTGAGAGTCGTACTAAACAAATGCGTCATGCCGAGAAAAAACTTGTTTAACTGCCAAGAAAAGTGGTAGATTAAAATAGCTCTGGAGTGTTAACTATAACCAACAGCAAACATTAGCAACCTACAAATAAGACTTAAGGGTATGTGTAACATGATAAAGTGGTGTTCATAGCTCCAAGTGCTATATTATCACCTCAAAACTTGTCTAAAAACACCTCGTTTGCGTATTAAAGTCAGCACTCGCAGCAAAAAATAACTTTCCTCACTAGTTGAACAAATAACTATTATAACAAGGAGATACAGAAAAATGGACTAAAAATGTATCCATTGTTACTGTACCTGATTTTGATTTACAAGACGTAAAGAGACAGCCGAGCTTAGAATTAACTACTTACTAAGACCACTGTTGATAATTTTTGAAACCATAAAAAATAATAGTAAGGTGAAACCCATTGGAAATGGAAGACAATATACCAAAAATGAAAGCACAAATAAGTTACGGGCGATATATTACGGGGAAAGGGGGGGTGTTTAAGGGTACAAATCGGCTTATCTCGATTTCCGGCAAAACTGCAAGTCCTATGGAAAAAAGTAAAATAGCAAAGTTGTAGGTAGGTAATTTACCAGTGGGAGGCTCCTTTCACCAGTGGGAGGCTCCTTTGCACATGAAGCCGGCTAAATAATGGGTACCACAACGGCGCCTATTTCTGCCGTAAAGCAATAATGTGTAAACTTAAAATTACTGTGTTACGGTTTGAAGGGCGCCGTAGCTAGTGAAATTACTGGGCAAATGAGACTTAACATCTTATGTCTCAAGGTGACGAGCGCAGTTGTAATGCTACTCAGAATTTTTGGGTTTTTCAAAAATCCTGAGCGGCACTGCATTGTAATGGGTAGGGCGTATCAATTTCAATCAGATGAACGTCCTGCTCGTCTCGTGCTTTATTTAAAAAAAAAATATCTACAAATTTTGCTTTCACGCCTTTTCACATAAATTGAAAATAATAATTCTTATTCAATATTTGAGTCAAAATAATGTTAAAAAAATAAATATTTCAATTCAAATAAAGTACAGTGTATTTGGGACATAATAAAGGTAACTTTTCACCAAATTTCGTGAATTGTTTTTTGTGTAACTGAAAAAAAAAAACCAAAAGCTTGGTTTTTTTGAATTTTTCACATAAGTTTTGAGGTTATGTGAAAAAAGTGTAAAAACAAAAGTTGGACATCTTCTTATTAATTACAACTTTGCCATTTGACTTTTTTCCATAGGACTTGCAGTTTTGCCGGAAATAAACCGTTTTTTACCCTAAAACAACCCCCTTTTCCACTTCCCGACCTCAGATTGCCCGTTATCTATTTTTCCTTTCATTTTTGTTATATTCTCTTTCTTTTCCCATAGGTTTCATCCTACTATTATTTTTTTCACTTTTTATAATTTTCAAAGGGTTCTGCACTGGTCTAATATTGAATATTAAGCCACTAACTAATGTACACATTGACAAATCAAAATTGGTCAGGCGTTATCCGCCTGTCAGGTCGTTTATACACTAGTATATTCTAAGTATATCAAAACAAAAAAACAACTTCATCCAGAAACAGACAGAGCCTGACCGTGCAATGTAGCCACATTTCATAATAACAAATTTCAAGGTATTCGCGTCAGACCGCGAGACTGCTTTGAGCATGTTTAAATATTTCACATACTTCAGTGAACATTACAATGTATATATCTATGTCACTTTATTGTAAAGCCCTTTTATATTTCAGTGCATACAATTTGCTGCCATCAATGATGAAAATAAAAGAATATTAGTAATAACTGAAAATTTGCAGTCTATATCTATAAGTTATCTATCATTCGCTGAACTAGATAAGTTGAACTCTTTCCTAGCATCACGAAGATAACGAGATGGTTGCTGGATTATAAATGACTATATGTCTTGATGACTTATTATACAACAAAATCCTCCGCCACGTCTGTCTGTCTTTACGTACGCGATAAACTCAAAAACCACTGCACCGATTTTCATGCTACATTCACCAATAGATAGCGTGGTTCTCGAGGAAGGATTAAGTATATCATGTATTAATTTTTGTATACAATTACGATATTTGTTGGAGGTGCCGGAAGAAGATTAGCCATCTGGGAGCTTTCAACGCAAATGCTGGCAAAACCCTTTAAGATACAACAAAAAAATGTATCGTGGAATTATCCTTATACTTATATAGGTCTACAAAAAAGTCCACGGGGGTATATATCTGTCTCATAAGGATAATATACTATGTCCATTTTAATACTTTTGTTTAATTGGACACTAGACTACATCTGACTAGGCTGCATATAAGAGACTTTGTGAATTATTGAGTTTTAGAATTCTGAAGGCAGTAACAGGTTAACATCAAGAGAGGAATAAAAATACTATTTATCACGTTTTATTGATCAGAAGTCTTAAAATTTCTACAGCAACGGGAATAAAAAGCGCGTACTCTATTCTAATAAGCCGGCAATCCTGGAATTCCTCCGGTGTTGGCAAAAGTCATCGAACAAAATGGAATATATTACATTACGAATAATAAACTATGAAAAATATGTCTTGAGTTTATATATGAAATGCTAAGAAACTTTTTCCCCAGCTTATTATTGAGAGTAAGGTGTATATCTAAGAAAGCATAGAAATGGCTTAAGACATGGAAGCAGAGTTTAGTCATTCTTTGGTGAACAATCCGAGACGGAAATGAAATAACAAATCAACAAAACAGATTAATTATAATTTAGCTTGTCAAACGTTATCAAGTTTATTTTGTAAATAGCTTTTTTACTCGAGACTTCGTCCGCGTAGAATAATTACTTTGGGCAGCATTTTTTTAATATACTTTGGAAATAATACACATACAAACAGCTGCTGCGGCTAAAACATTTTTATAAACTACTAACTATAGAACTTTTATTACCCTTTTTCATCCCCACACTGGTCGAAATAACAAAAACGCTAGAACAAATATTTATTTAGGTATTTCTTATTAAATGCCTGAATAAAAACTTTCATGATGTCATCTTCGATAATGATGATCTTCCAAACAAACTTGAATCCCTATTTCAACCCTTACAAGCCTTTTATTCGCTATAAAAGGTAGCCTATGTCCTTTCCCAAGCTCTAGTCTATCTCTGTAGTAAATTTCATCAAAATCAGTTCAGTGGTTTAGACGTGAAAACAAACAAACTAACATTAACATCAAAATATTACTAGGGATATCCACACAAAGGCCGACTGATCTATCTGCAATAACAATAAGCATTAGATGTAGCGTATCTAGAAAGGAGTAAACATTAAGTGGAGTAAATTGTTAGTGTTACGTAGTCATTATCATATCATTATAGAATAAGAATTTTAGTAAGAAAAACATTTTAAGATTATGTAGAATATACAGTATTGATTGCAGATCTATGAAATAAATAGAAATGTAAGTAATACTAGTGCATAGAAGTAACGTAAAAATGATTATTTAATTAATAACTTTAAATTGAAAAAGTGTGGATAAGATGTGGTATGGAGCTAAAAGCGGCAACGTCGCTTTAAATCTGTCGGTTGAACGACCAGTTTGAACTAAGCGGGCGGGACGGCAACATCGCTTTTTGATGTTCAAAGTTCGTTGAATTATTGACCTAGTGACCCAATTGTACAGTGCGTTCGTATTTGCTCAAAATTAAAAGTCTACATTTTGACCTTATTAGTGCACCGATTTCATTGATTTTTTGTGTATCAACTGCAAATGCGAAAAGAAGTATGTAACTATATTTAATTCATATATGCAAATCTATACTGTTTGTATAATAACACCAAACCCCCTAAAGGCTGCAGAATTTATCGTTAAATGTATGAGAGGGGTCGGAGGTAGCAAACATCCCAAACAATTTCGATTTACGAGCAGCGTTAGACCAGATGTCTCGCGCAACGTTAACAGATTCATGTATGTATTGAGTTTATAGCCCTTTGTGGTTTGCTATTTTATTTGAAAAATAGTTTAAAACTCCCTTGGGTTAAAGCAAAAACTATCAAGTATAATATTTTTACTAGAATAGGAGTCTGGCATATTGCACGAGATTAACGGCTTCTGTGTTCTCTATCAACACTAGAGAAATCATAAAAACACAATCGTCACGTTCGTTATATTAATATATTTAATGGTTTTTAAATTTAAGGGGGCAAACAAGCAAGTGATTGACTTCATCAATTTTATACCAGAGCTCAAGACATCGGAGAATGCTCGAAATTTGTACGTCCCCTTTTCGTGTTGGTCGTATGAATTATTTTAAAAATAATAAATTTTATGTTAAAATTTCAGTCTTTGTTAGCTTAAATTTTTTAGTTTATGATAGTCTGATAGTATTGTAAACTTTTCTACACTGTTTCTTTTGTATTGAAACGCATTATTATAATATTATGACAATTATTTTGATATATAAATACTTACAATACTATGAAGCGTCGTCAATTTTCTCAATAAGTGTTTTTGAAGAACTGTAATTAATATTCTTGTTGTAATTTTCGTGAGGCATTTGAATAACTTTCCCAAAATTTGAACACGGATGTAGCTCACAATTCGAGTTCCGCATCGTACATATATTTTGATTACAAATTTTAATTTGTATAATTAATTCCAGAAGTCAGGGATATCACTTTAAAAATAACGAATAGTTTAGATGGGACAGTGGGACATCTCAAGTCAATTTCTTAATATGCAATTATTGGGGTTAAGCAGGTTATCAACTGTAAAGTAGATTCTGTACATGGAGCCACCAACCTGACAGTTAAATATGACATTCCAAGATTTACGATCCATGCGTCACTCGATCGGTTGGTTCAGTTGGTAGGAGGGCTCGGGCGGAACACGAGAGGTGCAGGTTTGAGTCCCGCAACGTTCATAAATTTTCATTACAAATTCAATTTGTATAATTAACCCCAGAAGTGAGGAATATCACTTTAAAATAATAAACTGTTTACTTTTTATATTATCTTCAAAAAAAAGTTTGAGTCGTTGACAATTTTGCCTACTGTATTTGGCAAATTTGAGCTTAAGCATGTTAGCTTGACAATATTAATTTGAAGATATAATATTCAATAAAATAAAAAATAAAAACATTTACTGCATTACAGTAAACATTAAATTAAATAACATTTATGAATCAAATCAAAGTAAAATTAACGAGAAAAAATTCAATGTTAAATTTAAATTCCATTAAAATTAAATAAATTTATTAAAATCATAATTATTAAAAAAAAAGTAATTTATTTCTGTTATTTAGTAGTAGTCGCCTCTAAGGCGCAGGGCCTCCCCCATTCGTTTCCAATCCTTTCTATCCCCGGCTCTAGTCAGCCAGTGCAATCCCAGTTTTTGATTGAATATGTCTGTTCAACTTTTTCCTCATGAGACCACGCGACCTTGTTTCTTCTCTTGGAATGCATTCTGTTACTATTTTTGTCCATCTCTTCTCAGCCATCCGACATATATGCCTCGCCCAGTTACATTTTAGTGTCAACACTCTTGCCGCAATATCTACAATTTTTGTTATATTCCTAAGAATATTATGAATGCAATATTCTAATCTAATAAAGATTCAATCCTGTTAGCGTATTTCAATATTGTGGAGCCATATTTTTATTTCCTCACGAACTGTATTCGTTATCAGTGTATCAATATTTGAAAATTCAATCAATGATGGTCGACAACTCTGCGGAATAATGGATTCGTTCGCTAGAGGATGGATTTGTTCGCTAGACGATTTCATTTGTAAGAGTTGTTATATGTCGATAAGGTTATTGGAGTGTCGATATTATGGAAATCATTGTGTTTAGCGATAGTTACTAATAGAAGAATAGTTTAATAATTTACTAACTCTTTGTTATAAAACCGCTTAAATGTTAAATAAATTAGTCATAAAACTCATAATATATTTAATTTCCACGTGTTGAGGAGATAAACAAAACATTATGTATTTCGATATGAACTATTTTTAATTAATTTGTAATAAAAACAGTAGCTTGATTGTACCATCATGGAAGACAGTCAGGTAAACTAATTTTCGAATTTTGGTGTGTGCGTGTCTGTGTCGGTGTTTGTGTGGGTGTCGCGTTCGCGATGGTGATGTCGTCATCCGGGTCTACCGTTACGTGTCTGGGACGTCTTATTGGGTTGAGACTATGGTGAAGGGTGGTGTACCCGCATGCCTTCCTAACCAAGATGTTGGGATGGTTAGGCGCCTTGTCAAAGAAGCGTCGCGAGATCTCTTTAAAGTGTTGAGCTATCGTCGGAAGCTCTAGGTCGCGGTGAAGGTCAACGTTTCGGATGAACCACGGGGCTCCGGTTGCCATGCGCGTGAATTTATTTTGAACTACTTGCAAACGACGTAAGTAGCTCGGTCGGGTGTGCGCGAAAACGACGCTTGCGTATGACAGTATGGGCCGTACGATGGTTTTGTACAGCGTCACTTTGTGTTTGAGCGGAAGTTTGCTTCGCCCACACACAAGTGGATAAAGGCGACTGAGGACAAATCGGGCTCTATTGCATACCGTATCAATATGTTTCTTGAAGTTCATATTGCTGTTGAACGTGACTCCTAAGTATTTGTAATCCTTCACCCACGGTATGGGTGTTTCATACAGTTTAATAACGTCAGTCGGTTGTTTTTTAGCGCGGATGCTATTCGCGTTACCGAAGAGTACCGCTGCACTCTTGGTGGGGTTCACTTCAATCCGCCATTTTCTGAATCAGTTGCCTAGTTCATAGACGGCGGCTTGAAGCACTTTAATGTTCTTGCTCAAGGTTGAGCGGTTGGAGCCAAAGTTGAGTGCCGTGTCGTCAGCGTACTGAGCGAGCTGGACACTCGGAAACTTGGGAATGTCGCTCGTGAAGAGCGAGAAAAGAGTGGGAGAGAGGACTGAACCCTGTGGCACGCCAGACCTGATGGGTCTGGGTGAGGATAGGGTGCCCTCTACTCGATATCGGAAGGAGCGATCAGTAAGGTAGGCTCGTATGATGCGCACGAGCCTGTCTGGCACTCCCAGTTGATACAGCTTGAATACTAAGCCGTTGTGCCATACCTTGTCGAATGCCTTCGCGACATCGAAAAACACGGCTGCCGTGGTAGCGTGAAGTTGACGCCGTACGAGAATGTACTCGGTGAGTCGGTGAGCCTGCTGGGGACACGAGTGAGCGGTTCTGAATCCGAACTGTATGTCGGGTATCAGGTTGAGCTCCGCGATGTAATGATTAAGACGCGCGAGAATTAATCTTTCGTAAAGTTTCCCGATCGAGTTAATTAAGCTAATAGGCCTATAGCTACTCGGATTAGCTTTAGGTTTATTGGGTTTTGGGATACCGATAACAATGGAATCCTTCCATTGTTCGGGGAACGCGCTATTAGACAATAGAATATTAAAAATGGTAACCAATAAAGTAATAAGAGTCGAGGGTAGGATTTTAAGAACCCTATTGTTTATAGTGTCGGGCCCCGGGGCCTTCTTGGAGTGAAGCTCCTTAATGATTAGTTTCACCTCTTCGTAAGAGGTGGGTTTTATTACGTCGCCTGAAGGGCTCAGAGCGGAGCGACGTTCAACTTCACGATCAACTTCGTCAACGTGTGTCGGGTCGGCTGCTGCATTTGGAGAGCACTGACTCTCGAGACTATCGGCGAGGCATTCAGCCTTCTCATCGTCATCGAGCGCCGGCTGCAGTCCCGGTCTGTCCAAAGGAGGCATGACAGTGGGCGGCTCCTGTTTGAACGCGCGAGGCAGCTTCCAGAAAGCCACATGTGATGGCTTAAGGTTGCCGAGCAAGCGGTCCCAACGTTCGCCGCGGAGTTCCGCGATACGTTATACCCGCTGTCGGTAGCGGAGGTGGCGCCTATTCTCGACCGACGGATACCTATCGTAAAGTCTAGTGGCTCTGTGCTTCTGTGTGAGTAGGTTCCTGACCTCTGGAGGTAGGTTTAGGCGATGCGGTTGCATCGTCGGAACCTGCCTGGAGCAGGCCTTGATCCTATTCTGTATATGTGACGTCACATGAGAGATAGCACTGTGAGCCGTGTCGACCGAGTCTATGACGTCGGGTATAAGGTCAAGGTCGTCGGACTTGATAGACTCGAGATCCTTTTCCAGCCGGGTGGTGCGATCATTCCTGACTAAGTTATAATTAGCGATACGTTGATCACGTATACGTGGTTTTAGAAATGTCTCTTGCACTAAGAATAGGTCTAATTGATGTTCATGAGCGAACTCCTTCACCAAGTCTATAAGTCGAGGACGACGAGAACCATGTTAAATGGTTGTTTGTTGTTGGTGCCGCGCATACGGTGCACCTCGTGTGCAGGGTAACCCTGCTCTTTGAGGTCCGACAGAATGTCGGCCTCGTCTATCTCTCTGGGGACGTTCCTAATAACGACCCTCAGACGCTTCTCCTCAGGCAGGGCGTACGTGTGGAAACCCACACTCAGCTCTCTAAGAAGAGATGTCAAGGCGCGGTGGTCCGCTACCTCTTTGGTCTCTAATTTGATAAGAGATTGGTACGCCCTCGCCTGGAAGGAGAGCGTCTTTGGGATCCTATTTTTGATCACCAACCAGCGGCCTTGGTCTCCTATAAAAATAGGGGGCGGGCGCTTGGTCGGAGGCGGTACGCGGGCTTTAGCGGGCGCGGGCGTGGGAGTGGAGATATTCGTGGCCGCGGCTTTCTTGGCGTGCGTGCCATCGACGGAAGGCGATTCGCGACCGCGCTTCTTTTTACGTCTCACTGTGGTGAAGCCGTCCGTGTCCGACGCGACACTCTCCGCTCTCGACGGTAGAGCGGTTTCCGGCTGGGCCGGTGAAGCACTGGAAGCCTGAGGGGCCTCCTTGCGGTCAGGAGTGACCGTGGGGACCTTAGGGGTCGCCTGCGCGTCAAAGTAAGCCTAAAGGACAGGCGGGCGGGCTGATCGGGTGATCACTTTTCTCGGTTTGACCGAGGCCACGGAACTAACATCGGAGATGTTGACTAATTCCATTTCGGATTCCCCGTCGGAACCCGAAACGTCAGATGATGAGTTATATTTGTTGGATTTCGCTTTAATAGCGGCATCCACTGTCTCGTTGATAGTTTCTTTCATTAGCGGAGCGATCTTCTCCGTGAATAACCTATCTAGTAGGGCGCTTAGAAGGCCCTCGTCGGCAACCATTGGTGAAGAAGCCATGGTAGTCATATTTATTAACTAGGTTGAGCGGGCAACAACCCTCGCTGCCCGAGTCAGGCAGAGGGGGAATATAATAATTAAGTGGACAACTATAGTTAAGTTGTACACTTGCACATTAATAAATAATAATAATAAAATATGCAAAAATTAAAAAATAATAATAATAAATAAGCCTAAGACTTAGCTTTGCTGGATGTAGACTGGCTGGGCTGAAACCCCGATGCACGTTGTGCAGGCCCCCGCGGAGAAGACACACACGGCACGAACTGCAACTCACAAACACACACGATTAGCGTGCAGAATCGCGAAACACAGCAAAGATGCTAACTAACACGATCGTAAAACCGGGTAATTAACACTGATAATAATTAAGCTACGTTCCGCGAAGGAACGTAACAGGTGGGAGACTCAAAGAGTTCCGAACAATAGCGCGCGATAACAATAGCTAGCCCGGGTGGCCTGAGCAGATAGTGCGATAACGCAGGTAATAAAAATATTCGAAGGAGGACAGATAACGCGGCACGTGTGCTCGCGTTGCCTGCCTGAATCGAACGTGGGATTGCACTGGCTGACTAGAGACTAAGCTATAGAGAGAGAGTAATAGAAAGGATTGGAAGCGAATGGGAGAGGCCTACGCCATAGAGGCGACTACTACTAAATAATAGAAATAAATTACTTATTTTTTTTTTAAAATTATGATTTTAATAAATATATATAATTTTAATGGAATTTAAATTTAACATTGACTTTAATTAAATTTGTTAGATATGATTTTAACTGCACTTAGATCAATTTTTTCTCGTTAATTTTACTTTGATTTGATTCATAAATGTTATTTAATTTAATGTTTAGTGTAATCCAGTAAATGGCTTTTTATTTATTTTATTCTATATTATATCTTCAATTTAATATTATCAAGCTAACATGTTTAAGCTCAAATTTGCCAAATACACTAGGCAAAATTGTCAACGACTCAAACTTTTTTTCGAAGATAACATAAAAAGGAAAGAGTTTATTACTTTAAAGTGATATTCCTCACTTCTGGGGTTAATTATACAAATTAAATTTGCAATCAAAATTTATGAACGTTGCCGGACTCAAACCCGCACCTCTCGTGTTCCGCCCGAGCCCTCTTACTAACTGAACCAACCGATCGAGTGACGCATGGATCGTAAATCTTGGAATGTCTTATTAAACTGTCAGGTTGGTGGCTCCATGTACAGAATCTACTTTACAGTTGATAACCTGCTTAACCCCAATAATTGCATATTAAGAAATTGACTTGAGATGTCCCACTGTCCCATCTAAACAATTCGTTATTTTTAAAGTGATATCCCTGACTTCTGGAATTAATTATACAAATTAAAATTTGTACTCAAAATTTATGTATGATGCGGAACTCGAATTGTGAGCTACATCCGTGTTCAAATTTTGGGGAAGTTATTCAAATGCGTCACGAAAATTACATCAAGAATATTAATTACAGTTCTTCAAAAACACGTGGTGGGAAACCTGTCAGCTGTCACCAATATTACACAGGACACCATCTTGGATATAGTTAACATAAAATTACCATAGAGTATTGAATCAAGTAAGACGACTGCCCTTTTTAACTAATTCATTATATTATTTATCTATAATATTACATATAAAGTGATTAAAGTGCCATAAAGTTTTAGTGGCTTGAAAAAGCACTCAAAATAAAAAAAATATAAATGTTATAGAATGTTTGAGTGGGAAGGTACTTCTGAATGTCTTTGGATTAATATAGTATATAAATCTGGATCTATAACTCAAACATTATCACAATGTACCGTGTATTTGCCGTCTCCGATCAGATTTGATGTACTAGAGAGATTCACTGATCAAGCATCTGCTGCAATGCTAGAACAAGAGCATACTTTAATTCTTGGCGATTTTAATATACCAGCACTAAACTGGCAACTAGATAATAATTATAATATATATTGATATTCAAATACTCTTGGTGTAGCATTGCATATCATTATATAGCAACATAAGTTGGTTTCTCGGAGATTTATTTGGATTTTAAATCAGGCGTCACGGTGTTGGTATCCTCCATGTTGTTTTAAGTCGGTCAGTGTGCACAACCGGCGCGGGCGCTAGCTTGAAGACGACTGCGACTTCTCAATGAGCGCTCTACTGATTACCGACAGTGACGTACACAATGACAACTTCAAACACACTTTGAAAGATGACGTTCGCCATCAGTTCAGCCCAATACACAGAGTAGAATATAATCATACAGGCCATATTACTTTTATATTCTAATTCTCCGACATGTTATTGTTAATTTGATTAGTTATAATAATTTGCGCTAATAATTTCTGTTCTTTTCAATTAATTCATGTGAGACTGGCGTTAACAGGATACAGTTTTTTTGAATAAAGCCTCATGTAGGGTTTAAAAGCTATAAAACTGAGTCCGACTATAAATACATATAACCTACGGCCGACCTCGCCTGCAAATGCAATTTAGTTTTAGTTAACAATGGTTACAATTTATAATAATGTTCTGAATTCGATATGAATAAGACAAAAGAGTTCTGAGTTGATTTCCAAACAGTATATAGTTATTATACATAAGAAAATTCTTTAATGCATCTTTTAATGAATGTGATCCTGGATCATAATTTCCAATTTTATTTAAAAAAACTTGGCCATTGTAAATTTTGCGATTTTGCAAAAAAAATACGTTAGTAATTTAATAAAAGCACCACAAGATAATATAGATGTATTATATGTAGGCTGGTACTTTCATTTACCACCAGGAGAACGCATGGAACATGAAAAATTAATGTCATTGTCATGCCTGGGGTACTGAGAGGTAACAGTGGAAGGCTCCTCTGCACAGGATCCCGACTAGATTATGGGTATCACAATGGCACCGTTTTCTGCCGTGAAACAATAATGTATAAGCGTCGTTGTGTTTTGGTCTGAAGGGTAGCTAATGAAATAACCTGTTAAATGAGTCTTAACATCTGATGTCTCAAGGTGAAGAGCGCAATTGTAGTGCAGCACAGAGTTATTGGGTTTTTCAAGTATCCTGAGCGGCACTGCATTATAATTGGCAGGGCAGCATCACTGAATGGCCTGCTTGACTCGATCTTATTTTCGTAAAAAACATCTTATGGGCCTGCCACACGCTCGACGAGTGGTATGGAAAGAAGCGAGGAATGGAAGCACAGACGTGTGGTAACAATACTCGTCATGCCGGACATCATGCCCCTCGTAGTGTAAACCGCTCCCTATTTTGTCTTTTTCATGCGCGAGTCAAAGAAACATTTAGTGCTAAGCGAAGAGTAGAGCTGTGTGTGGCAGAGACGATGACATTGGGATAGGGGGAGGAGCATAGCAATGACACAATACAAGTAACAGACAGTAGCGTAACTTAGCGGTCTCATTGAAATTTATACCTACGTCTGGACGGAGCGCTAGGGTTGGTACATAATTAAAGTCGGAGAGCGAGAGCGACCAGTCTGGGCGTAGCATTCAATTCTTTTGTCTTCCCAAGAATGCTTAGCGGCTGTGTAAATTGTGTGTATGTGTGCGTGAGTCGATTCGGGCGCTCTAGTATGAAGTTAAAGTTCTGTTTTATTACTGCACTGTGGCAATGAGCAGCATTAAGTGGCTGGCCCATTATCTCTCAAAATGGCGAGCGCAATATTGCGGTGCTGCTTAGAATTTTTAGTTTATCTATAACCCTGAGCGGCACTGGGTTGTAATGGGTAACGTACGACGTAGTATCAGGTCAACGTTTTACCACAGTAGACACATGTACCAGTACGGAAACTACCTACAAACGTTCGAAATGACACACTCATGCAAACATGCGCATCGAAGAGGCCCCTAAGCAGTTTTCGCGGTCAATACGAGTCGAGTGTCACACTCACGTTGTTATTTGTTTACGCGATAATTTTAAAAATGCCAGTGTATTGCGTTGTATACGGCTGTTTGAAGTCGGCTTCAGCAAAACCGGAGCTATCGTTTTTTAAACTTCGTAGTTATAATATTATTATTATTATTTGTAGGTACTCGAATTATAAGTCCATGTGATCGATTGTAATAAAATCATGAACATAATTATTCATAATATTAAACAAAGATGGCGGCTGCATTATTTATTATCAATTTTTTTATGAGTGTGGTTTGGTTTTCGATGATGTTTTTTATATTTATTTATTTTGGACTAGTTACCTACATGTGTTGTGTCATGGTTTTCGTGGGTGTTGAAACCAATACCAGCTAGTGCTTTCAAAATGAATAGTTAAGAAGCGGCTGCAAGAAATTATCAACTTTTTTTTCGTCACCGGTGTCGTTTCCATGGTTTTCGAGGTTGCTTAAATAGATAGTGCTAGAATTTTGAAATAAATTTGTGTGTTCACCGACACTCCCGAAAATCTCGAAAATGATACCCTTTTTCATTTTATTGTGAAAGACAAGCAATCTTGGATCTCAAAATACATGTCATATTCGTTATTGACACGCCCCGAAACCTTGAAAATGATACCAATATTGATTTTATTACGAAAGTCATATCCACCATCTTGTATCTCGAAATAGGTGTTAATTGTTCCTAATGATTGACACTCACGAAAACGTCTAGGCAATATGTTCGTGGTAGAAGTGAAACTTCAACGGTCAAAGCATATTTCAAAGTGTCTAGTCAATATTTGAAATAAAATATTTCAACGAAAATTAACAGAGAAATCCAAAAAAAATTGTTTCAAGCAAAACATTCAATTAAATGTTTTTTAAAAATTGTACAGTCATCATGTAGACTATAATATTGTATTAGACACTGTATAGCCATCATACATACACTATACATAAAAATCTTACGTTTGTTACTCTTTAACGTTCCGCAACGCCCCATAAGGAACTTCGTTCTAAAAATACAGTCCAGAAAACCTCTTCCTTTTTAAAAGTCGGTTAGAAAAATAACCTGACAACCCTATTGCTTCAATGGAGTGAACGCACGTGTAGGTAAGTATTTTATCACCAAGGCTTAGTTTCCGTACTGATAAATATGTCTACTGTGGTTTTACTCATCTCATCTCTTGTAAAAGTAATATTATACCATCAAACAATTTACAATTCTTAACTCTGGCTTATTGGTTGATACTATGATGGAGAATATAAACTCGAATGAAATCAATTCAAAATCAATTTATTCGTGTAGGTCAAGGAATTGACTCTTATGAATGTCAAAAGTTTTCTTTTCTTTTTACATTTACCAACACTTCGGAGAGGGTTGAGCTTAACTTACTTAGATTTAACATTTATAGCTTCATCGTTTTACAAATCATTTCAATTACAATATACGTTAAGTGATTTAACTCACTCACTGACCCGAGAAAGTAAAAAAAAAGTAAATGTAAATTCCTAAGTAAAAACAGAAGAGTTATTGTCTCCAGTATCAATCCATCAAAAAACCGAAAATAAATAAAGGTATTATGCGAGTATTTCATGAACTGAATTCTGAAAAAGTGCAAAATGAATATAGCCACCTGAAAATCCCCAATATTGTAGAACACGCAATGTTACTAGATCTGAATACGAAGAAACATTTTATCAGAATCGCTCATTAATCATTCAGTAACCACGATAACCAAAAGCGTTCGACTCCAGCTTATAATGGGAATATATTTAATGTAACCTTACATTCTAGTCACGTACATACGTAATATTTTAGATGTCATTTTAAAACCATGTTGTCTGAGGGGAATTCATCATACAAATGTTCCACGAGTGGGAGGCTCCTTTGCACAGGATGCCGGCTAGATTATGGGTACCTACGGCGCCTATTTTTGCCGTGAAGCAGTATTGTGTTTCGGTTTGAAGGGACTTAACATTTTATGTCTCAAGGAGACGAGCGCAATTGTGGTGCCGATCAGAATTTTTTGGATTTTCAAGCGGCTCTACATTGTAATGGGCAGGGCGTATTAATAACCATCAGATGAACATCCTGCTCGTTTCGTCCCCTTTTGCCACAAAAAAATTTACAAATACAATACTGAAGTACATTTTTGGTCGTGCAGTTTGACGATCATTTATTATTATGTACCGATACACCTTATAGAATATTAAAATACCTCCTATACGCTCCAGTGTACAAGTGTACATGGCAAGCGTTTCTATGGTCCTATACTACCCTGTCCCCGTGAACATGGCAAGACAGCCGTCAAACACTACTATATATTAGAACCTAGACAAAAACACCGGGTTTAGCTGGCGGCGGCCATGTTTGTTTAGCATACAACGGAAACATTATTTTGTCAAATTGATTTTTTAGAAGATGACATATTTTTTTCAAATAAATCAAAATATATCAAACTGTAAAGATGGTATACGGAAAATAATTTTACTTGATATCGTGAGGTGAAAATATCTTTTTATACGATCATTTATATGACTTATAATATTTTTTTAAATCAAATTTGTAACAAACTATTAAATCTGCACTCGCCGACTGATGCTACTTTTGTTAATATTCAAAGAACAGGATGCGTCAGAAGCCGATCGCTTGGGCCGGTCGTGCCTCTTTGTCGCTTATTCGGCGCTCCCGCTTTCACATTCGGCTCAGTCGAAACGTGACAGTATTTCGTGCGTGCAGCTGGAGTTCATCGATTTATAATACGTTATCACATCAAAAACAATTGCTGAACTCTTACATAATTGCTACATCTAGATAGTCTCTTGCTGTTAGACAACCAATAAAAACTGGCCAGGAATATTAGTTTAGTGTACGTGACAAGCAACTTCTTACTCTCGCGATTTGTAAGACGCTTTGTGTTAGTGTGCGTGCATGGCTCAAAATAGAGGTTAGTTTCAACGTTTTCATAGCTGTCTATGACGTATCTACGATCTAGACGTACGAGTATAAATGATCTAAAGTTCAACTATAGAATTATTGTAAATGTGACTCTTGCAGATCGCCTTCGTATAAGAAATTGTCATTTTAATGAATGGGATGCGTGAAATTAATTATTCAGTGAGAGTTGGACAAAGGTTCTTTTATTCTAAAATAAAGTATGTAATCTCGCAGAAACTCCAAATTCAAAGTTGATCCGAAATGTTGGTTTCCATTAAGAGTACTCCGAGACCCTTAATCATCTGGTTGAGCATTGAATTATTAGTTATAAGGGTTAAGTGCACGATGGCGTACTCTATTATATGCTCATAATTTATTCAAATAAAGCTTAATAAAATTAAGTGCCCAATTTATTCCCTTAGACAACATTATTACATAATTATGACAACTCTGTGTTGAGTGTAAGCAATACAAATAAAATTATAATATCCAAGATCCTTTTATAATAAATAATTTCAAACATGACCCGTGGGGCCCAGAGGCGCGGAGAATATACAAAGAACTATCCTCGCGCCTCAATAAGGCTACTGGAAACCCAAGCGCTGGCAGCTATCTCGGTCACCGGATCAGCCTAGCTATCCAACGCGGAAATGTTGCCAGTATTCTTGGTACGCTTCCCCGTAATGATAATTTATATTATATTATTATTCTTTTTTATCATAGTATTGTAAATATAGTTATAAGAATTGTTTGTTTGAATAAATAAGATAATTCTCATTAATAATATTAGGTATAACAATCCCGAACAGAAAATAATTATACTAAGGCCTAAATACACTTCAAATTGCCCTCAATTATTGTTAAATAACTCTTTAGTTATATAATTACTATGTAAACATCCATTAAGTACTGAAGATTACTTAAGTACTCTTGCCGTCTTCAAGGCCTTTTATGTACCATGAATGATGATAAATTTTACAATAATCCGGCCTTAAAATTATGGATATAATGCCTATTAGCAATATAACAACATAAAATTTATTAATGCCAGTGATTCATTCGATCGATAAAATTAAATTTGGTTCTCTTAATTAATGCAGTACTTATATGTTATATATTTTTAAATAGAATAAACTTTTAATCCAGTTTCTCTATATTATTTGGCATATTTCATACTTCAAATTATAAGTCAACTCAGGTTTGGAAAAATCTAAGTTTAGATTAAGGATTGGTTTTAAATAAAATTTCCAGCTAGATACCGCACTACCTAAGAACAATTATTAGCTTTTTTATTACGGCAACTATTAGATGCATGTGTGCGTGACATCTTGACCCTCAATCGCATCTTTCAAATTTTATAACAAACGCTTCGTGTTATTTTACATTGAAATAAATAAAATGCAAAATACTTACTGATGATATATTCTGATCCCGGTGTCTTTCTTATTTCTTGTAGTAATATTTCGTCACACATGGTTCGAGACTGGCTCGAGTACGCTCTGTGGGGCGTAGTATTACTTGACGCACTTTACGACTACGTATGCGGTCAATGCAATCCTTAATCTAAGGCGATAAGCAATAAAAGCAACGCGGTGTAGTAGTTGAAGGTAAACAAGCTTCCCCGGGGCCTAAAAAGAATAGGAAAATCCCACGCCCAAGGTTGTCATGCGACTAGGGGCTTTTAAAATGTGGGTGTGCCGTGACGTCAGCACAATCGGGTCAGACTCGTCCGGGTTATCACCACACTCGCACAGAATACCCCCCACCCCACACACAAGAGTATGAAAGCGATCCTTAAAGAGATAGAAGAAGTGAGAGTACCCCAGGAGTGTACCGGGAGCCGGAGAATCACTCCCCGAGCGTTCTCGCTCGGGCTGCCCCTCGTATTCTGGTGAGAGCACTACTGCGCGCAGTACTCCGTGCATGTCAAAGGACAAACAGGGCAGCAACACCACGGCACCCCGTTCCACGCAAATGTGGACTTATGTAACGTCGGGGGATTTCACTCAAATTTAAACGCCGTCCACCACCACCTTGAGACGGCGCAGCCGGCCTTGTGTTTCCTTACGGAGACGCAGATATCTGGACCTAGCGATACGTCATATTTAACGTACCCCGGGTTCATAATTGAGCACAGATTTAGAGGACCGCGTCCATATCTATGCGTGTGTCTACAGGTCCCATAGTGGTAACGCAGAAACCGATCAACTCATGGGCTGCGTTCAAGTGGCAATTGACGACGTGCCTGCAGAGATCCCCTCCGCTGAAATCGTAGTCTTGGGTGATTTTAACGGGCACAATGCCGAATAGCCTGGATCGCGTACCACAGACTACGCAGGGCGATCTGTGCATAGTTTCGCATTGGCGTATGGTCTGTCCCAATTGGTTGAGTGGCCAACGTGGCTCCCGGATGTGGATAGCCACATGCCGTCCTTATTGGATTTTCTGAGACTACACATCACGATAGTTACCAGGTCTCTGTCGACGCCCCTCTCCGAACGTCCGACCATTGCCTGGTCAGGAGTGTAGTGCCTATTCGACACCAACGTCGCAGATCACCAGCGACCCGCCGCGTTTGGCACTAAAAGTCAGCAGATTGGGATAGGATGCGTTCCTTTTCTGCATTCTTACCTTAGGGCAAGGTTTGTTTTCCTTCGGACGATCCTAGTGCCTGTGCCGTTGCAGTAGCCGATGTGATACTGCAGGGCATGGATATTTTTTTACCAAGCTCTGTAGTACCGATCGGTGGCAGATCACAGCCCTAGTTCGATGCGTATGTTAAAGCAGCATCTAACTGCAAAAAACAGGCGTATCGAACTTGGGTTGCGGCGCTGGTCTGAAAGAATCCGAACTGCAAAGTTCTAAAGAGGAAATAGAACCCTGCCTCCAGATTTTTTAAGCGGCAAATCTCTCGGGAAATCGTTGACCAGTACCGGGAGAAACTTGTGTCTTCTATCGAGGCCTCTTTTGAGAAGGTCGTGGAATGGGGTAAATTGAACCTTGTTCAATTTAACCCCCAGAAGACTCAAGTTTGCGCATTTACCACTAAAAAAACCCCATTTGTCATATCACCGATCTTCGACAACACTTCCCTTAAAGCCTCGCCTAGTATCGGAATACTGGGTCTTGAAATCTCCAGCGATTGCCAATTCCATGCCCATCTGGAGGGCAAAGCCAAATTGGCTTCGAAGGAGCTGGGCGTCATTAATAGACCACGACAATACTTCAAGCCGGCCCACATTCTAGTGCTTTATAAAGCGCAGGTCCGGCCACACATGGAGTATGTATTGGTGTCATCTCTGGTCTGGCGCACGCCAGTATCAGTTCGATCCATTTGACCGCGTGCAGCGTAGAGCAGCTCGAATTTTCCGGGACCCAGTGCTCTGTGAACGGCTGGATAACTTGGCGTTGCGTAGAGATGTCGCTTCATTGTGTGTCTTCTACTGCATTTATCACGGGGAGTGTTCCGAAGAGCTTTATAACGTGATTCCTGCCGCTGAATTACACCTTCGCACGACACGCCACAAGTTAGAATATCATTCCCACCATCTGGATGTGTGGTGGTCCTCCACAGTGCGGTTTTCAAGGAGCTTTCTTCCACGTACTACAAAGCTGTGGAATTAGCTTCCTTGTGCGGTGTTTCCGGGACGATACGACATGGATACCTTCAAAAAAAGCGCGTACGCCTTCCTTAAAGGCCGGAAAAGCTCCTGTGATTCCTCTGGTTTTTCAAGAGATTGTGGGCGGAGGTGATCACTTTACACCAGGTGACCCGTCCTTTGTTCCCCTATTCCATAAAAAAAATTGATTAAAGTCGAAATTTATTGAAAACTTTAAAAGAACTGACTTGTAAATATAGCTACCTTAAACACTGCGTCAAACATGAAGTTAGAAACGATTAATAAAATTATTTAAAACTTGCTGAACCAACAAACGTTGTTTTGCCATATAAATTATTTTCAGTTAGACCGTTTCTTCGACATTGCAACATTACTTTATTTTTAACATCAGCTACCTGCCAATAAAAATTCCGTCAAAATCGGTTTAGCTACTTCAGAGATTAGCCGGAACAATGAGACGGTCAGACAAAAATTTTAAAAAATGTTATTTTGGTGTTTGTACCGTGTACCGTATTGTATATTCATATACATGTAGTATAACAAGGTTATTTCAGTATTACAAACAGACACTCCTATTTTATTTATATGTATAGATGAAGTGGTTGGCTATTAATTACTAGAGAATACAATACAATATATTATTGTTGCAATCAGTTTAATTTATGCAATGAATAAAACACACGCTGCGGAAAAGCGGATCACGCCGAGGTAATAACTTTAATTTTGAAATTTAAATTTTATTTACCCACTTAAAATATTGCGTTGTTGTTGACACAATGTTGTTGGTTAAATAAACGTAATTTGATTAACAATGTAAAAGTGTTTCAATAATGAATAAAATAATTGTCACCATGCGTTGCATAATTACTATAAAAAAGTATTTTTTATATTTACCAACCCTTCCACCTATCCCAGTATTGAAGAGTTTTATTATTTAAAAAAGTGTGTGTGTGTACTTATGTATGCACGCAAGAAGTTATACTTCAAATCAAATCAAATCAAAATATTTTATTGCAAGTCACATTTTACAGTAGGATGGTTGGTACATTAATGGGTAGACAATATGTGACGCCCTGCAAGGGCACAGCAACGTTATACATAAAATAAATAAGTCTTATACATTTTTTACATTCTTATACTATATTGTAACTAATTCTCACACTTGTAATTAAAAAATTCGGGTAAATCGTAGAAGCATTTTGAAACTAAAAAATTTTTAAGATGTCTTTTAAATAGAGAAGGCTTCTCTTTATTTTTAATTTCGTTTGGGATGTGATTATAAATTTTTATTGCCATGTGGTGAGGGCTCGATGACACTAATGACATATTTGTTTGGGGAATTTTTAATTTGTTTAAATTTCTATTATTTCGCTTGTTATTTGGTAGTGTTGAGTATAAGTCCGAATGTTTTTTAACAAATTTACATGCTTCTAGGATGTAAATTGAAGTAAGGGTTAAAATTTTGTGTTTAATAAAATATGGTCTACATGAATCCATCTGCTGAATATTTTCTAAAATTCTGATACATTTTTTCTGTTGAATAAATATATCTTTTATTTCACTACAGTTTCCCCATATTAATATTCCATATGATAATCTAGAATGTGCATATGCATAATAAGCAGCAAGGGCAGATTTGAAATCTGTTACGCGTTTTAGTTGGTAAAGAGCATAAGTAAAAGATGACATTTTGCTTTTTAATTTCTGTAGATATGGCTTCCATGTCAAGTGTGAGTCTAAATCAATTCCCAGTAGTGTAGCTGTGTCAACTGTCTCAAGTTGTGAATTTTTGTAAGAATAAGATATATTTAAGGGGGATTTTTGATAAGGTTTAAAAGGTATAATTTTAGTTTTATTAATATTAAGTTCAAGATTATTATTATTTAGCCAATAAAAGATTTTGTCCATTGTAATATTTAATTTTTCTTCTAGTTGTTTTAAATTAGAGCATGGGATCAAAATAGAAATGTCATCAGCAAAAAGAGTACAATCATCATCTATTAAGTTAGGAAGATCATTTATGTATATGAGAAACATTATACAACCCAACACACTGCCCTGTGGAATCGATCCTGATAAGTGAGCTTTATTAGATCTTATGTGGTCTATCTTTCCAGTCTCGAAGTTAGTATTTTCTATTTCCACATATTGAAAACGTACTGAGAACATTATTAAGGTAAGATTTGAATCATTTATGGGCAATTCCTCGAATTCCTGAGAGAAATAATTTTTCTAGTAAGATATCATAAGAGACTCTATCGTATGCTTTGCTCATGTCAAGCAGTAGGCCAACTGAATATTTTTTATTATTAAGTGAATCAAATATTTTTTGTATGTATTTGTATATCGCTAAAGTTGTTTAATGGTTTTTCCTGAAACCATGTTGGCTTTCATTTAGGATATAATATTTTTCCAGAAAACTACTTAGGCGTATAGCCATTGCAGTTTCAAATATCTTCGCTGATGTAGGTAGAAGGGCAATAGGTCGGTAATTATTTACATCAGATGTGTTTCCTTTCTTATATACCGGTTTTATTATGGATATCTTTAGATCGTCCGGAAATAATCCTTCACAGAATGATTGAATAATAAGTTTAGTGTAGGGGTAGGTTAAAATATCAGCACATTTTTTTATTAAAAAAGGGGGGATTTCATCTATTCCGAAAGAGTTTTTATTCTTAAGATTTTTTATTATGTTAAAGATGTCTTTGGGTTCAAACGAATTTAGAAATAACGAATTAATTAATTTATTAGAATTTATAGCTGTATTGTCGTTTTTTACTTTAGGGCTTGATGAGATGGATAAATAGAAACTATTAAATATATTAGCAATAATTTTCGGATCTACTATAATATTATTCTCTGAAGATTTAAGACTTATGTTTTGCTTTATTCTTATAGTACTTTTATTTGTTTCATTTTTTATTATTTTCCACATGGATCGTGTTTTATTATCAGCTGAGCTGAATTTACGGATATTTATAATTTTCTTAGATTTATTTATACAATACTTCTTTGGCCTAACAAAGCAAAAATCGTTAAAATTATTTATTCATCGTGCTATTCTACGTTTGTAGAACAATATTGTAAAAATCTTGCAACGATGGCTTTGATAATTAATTATTAAATAACGAATACGGCTGTACGGGCTTGAACAATTTGGCTATCCTAACAATGGACGAAGAAACCTAAAAAAAACTAACGAATGTCGCAAACGTCAGAAGGTTTTAGGAACCAGCTTCACAATGTTACTTTTGTATTACAGTGATGCGCGTGCGTCTTAAATTTCACTCTCATCATTTTTTCATAACGCGCCTAAAGAATAACTTCAACAATGAAAAATCTACAAAAGTGGACCGAGACAGAATAACTTAAAATACAGCAATAAAAAGAATGCAATCAACATTATATATATGAGACCATAAATCCTTCTTCATTTCTAGCAGTGTCGTTTGATAGACTTATTACATTTACTTTATAGTTATAGTAAAAGTCTGCTTTTATAGTCTAAATCCCTATTCCAGCTCCGTTAAAATAAATTAGATTGTTCACATAAAATATATTTCTCTAAATATATTTATTGCGAGGCAGTTCTGTAACTACGTCTTTTCTTACAATACTGCCTATTTCTTAAAATAGCAATACCCTTGTATTGAGTTTCGGTTTATAGTTATTTGCGTAACGAATCATATCAAACTATATTTGTTATGGGCAGATAATGCCGCATTACATAAATCAATTAACCCGTTGTGTCTCTAGTAGGGGTTAAGATAAATCATTAATTTCAACTACTGATTTGGTGACGTGGTTACCACACATTCTTTCGTAAACACTCTGTTGAGGACCTCAAAGGTGTGTCATAAGAATAAGCGTTTTTATAAGAGAAAATATACAATAAAAGTAGATAAGACATTATAGTACCAAAGAGGATCAATGGGATGCTTTGTATGCTGTTATTAAACTATGTTTAGTCTTTATGTTTAGTTAGGAGTGGTAGTGCCATGTTGAGTCCTCACGGACACAACCGAATGGGGCCGGCACGCCCGTAGAAATACCACTCCCCCACTCGAAACTGGCGTGAAATAGCGGCTATGCCCCTGTGTTTCGTCCGGTGAATGGGGTATCCGGGGGCCTACACCCCCCCTCCCAAATACAAATGGCAGCACGGACTAAAAATAGACGACTCCAGGCTATGCAGCAATGGAGAATCCGTCCCTGGGCGTCCACAATTAGGGCCTGTGCCTAACAGTGGTTGCCCAGGCTGCCCCGCGTATTCTGGAGGGGGCAAATCCGCGCTAACTCGGGGCAAACAGAGCAGGAGGCTCAAACCACCCTCCTCCACACTCGCTGTGGACTTTTGCAACATCAGGGGGCTTCGCTCAAATTTAAATGCCGTGCACTTTTACCTGGAGACGGCGAAGCCGGCCCTGCTCTTTTTAACCGAGACACAGATACCCTCCCTGGCTGATTCATCTTACCTTTCCTACCCGGGTTATAATTTGGAACACTCCGTTATACCACGGGCTGGCGTGTGCGTTTACGTCAGGGGTAATGTCTGTTCTCGACGCCTGAGTTTTCTTGAAGGACAGGACCTATCAATCATCTGGCTGCGTGTAGACTGCGATGACCATCCGCGAATCTACGCATGCCTGTATGACTGACCGGTTCCTCGAACGCATCCAAATGGCTACAAATTCCGTGTTGGAGCAGATCTCTACTGCAGAGATCATGTTTCTTGGCGATTTTAACATCCACCATGCCGAATGGCTAGGCTCACGTACCACCGATCATGCAGGGAGATCTGTTCACGACTTCGCCTTAGCATATGGTCTGACGCAACTGGTTTTTGCACCAACGCGAATCCCAGATGTGCAAGATCATACACCTTCACTGTTGGACCTTCTGTTGACCTCACATCCGGACGGCTACCTAGTTTCCGTTGACCCTCCTCTGGGATCGTCGGACCACTGCCTGATCTGGAGCACCGTGCCGATCACGCACCTAACACGGCCCCGCTTCTTAGGCTGTCGCCGCGTGTGGCACTATAGGTCAGTAGATGCGGTGCTTTTTTGCATCCTACCCTTGGAGGCAGATCTGTTTTTTGCTGGGAGATCCAGATGCCGCTGCTGACGCTGTTGCTGATGTGGTACTAGAAGGTACGGAACTCTTCATTCCATCCTCCTCTATGCCTATCGGTGCCAGGTCCCAACCATGGTTTGACCGCTCCTGCAAAATGGCCTCTCGCCGAAAGCAGGAATGCTATAAGGCTTGGGTCAATGCGGTGGTATCTAAGGATGTGAATTCCAGCGAACTTAAAAAACACTTCAATCATGCCTCCAGGTCCTTCAAAAGAGTTATTGCTGACGCGAAGTCGAAGCACATTGGCAGAATTGACGAGAGACTTGCACGCCTTCCCTTGCGAACTCGTGCGTTCTGGTCGCTCGCCAAGGCTGTCCAAGGAAACTTCTGCCAGCCAGCCATTCCGCCATTGCACAGGGATGATGACTCGCTGGCCCATGACGCGAAAGAGAAAGCTGATCTCCTGGGCTCCCTCTTCGCGTCAAACTCGACTCTGGATGACCAAGGTGCACTACCACCGCATATTCCGCGGTGCGATTCATATATGCCGGACGTAAAAATCCGGCATGGTGCCGTGCTTAAGGCGCTTCTCACCTTGGACATTCACAAATCGAGCGGGCCCGATGGCATTCCCCCGATAGTGCTGCGGACATGTGCTCCGGAATTGGCGCCGGTCCTTACCCGTCTTTTCCGGCTCTCCTACTCATCAGGCGTAGTCCCGAAATTATGGAAGGCGGCTTTAGTGCACCCGATCCCTAAGAAAGGTGTACGCTCAGATCCGTCCAACTACCGCCCCATTGCCATTTCCTGCATTTTCTCCAAAGTAATGGAGTCGATCATCAATCACCAGCTCTTAGGATACCTAGAGGGGCACCAGCTGATCAGTGACTGCCAGTACGGTTTCCGTCAGGGTCGTTCAGCTGATGATCTTCTTGCATACCTCACCCATAAATGGGCGCAAGCGGTTGAGTCGAAGGGAGACGCGTTGGCGGTGAGTTTGGACATAGCGACGGCCTTCGATCGGGTGTGGCATAAAGCGCTTATAGCGAAACTGCCATCCTATGGGCTTCCCGAGAAGTTGTGCAAATGGGTCACTAGCTTTTTGGCTGATTGGAGCATCAAGGTTGTTATCAACGGTGCATGCTCCGACTTAAAACCGATAAACGCTGGTGTCCTGCTGTGTGCTATCCCCTACGCTGTTTCTTCTGCATATCAATGATATACTGCAAATCAGCAATATTCATTGCTATGTGGACGACAGCACAGGGTATGCTTCATACACCGGCCGTGCCAACATGTCCCGGGATAGCGTCGACGAGAACCGGAACAAACTTGTGTCTGAAATCGAGACTATGCTTTGCAAAGTCTCTGAATGGGGCCAACAAAATTTAGTTCAATTCAACGCCAAGAAGACACAAGTTTGTGCGTTCACCACTAAAAAGTCTCCCTTTATCGTATCCCCTCGATTCGAGGTTACTCCTCTAACTGCCACAGCCTGTATTGGCATACTTGGCGTCGATATATCGAGCGACGTTCAGTTCCGTGGTCACTTGGAAGAGAAGGCCAAACTTTCCTCTAAAAAGCTTGGTGTACTCAGTAAGGCGAGGCAGTACTTCACTAAAAGCCAACGCCTGAAACTTTATAAGGTGCAAATTCAGCCTCACATGGAGTACTGTTCTCACCTCTGGGCGGGTGCTCCCCAGTAGCAGCTTCTTCCACTTGACCGCATACAAAGAGCGGCTCGAATCATCGACGATCAAGTCATCTTCGATCGGCTTGATTCTCTAGCATTCCGTAGAGATGTGGGTTCTCTCTGCATCTTCTACCGCATTTATCACGGGGAGTGCTCAGAGGAGCTGTTCGGGTTGATTCCAGCGGCCGAATTCCACCACCGGACATTACGTGCAAAGTACCATCCGCATCACGTAGACGTCTGGCATTCCACAACCGCGCCTTTCGTTCGAAACTTCTTGCCTTGCACAACCACTTTGTGGAATTAACTACCGGCAGCGGTCTTTCCGCACAGATACGACTTAAGAACCTTTAAGAAAAAAGCATACTCCCACCTTAAAGTCCGGCAACGCATTTCTTGACACACCTGTTGTTGCGGATGTCCATGGGCGGTTGCCTCACCTCTCCCCATCCCGTGAGCCTCTTGCCCGTTTGCCCCCTCTCATATAAAAAAAAATGTTTCTTTTTTAATTAGCTTGGTGGTAGGTGACCTCTTTTAGATATAAATGGTGCCCAAGGATTGTGTATTGTTGTGAAGCAAGGTATTTGTAACGCGAAGGCACAATAACGAACTGTGATAATCATAATGTTAATACAAGGAACTGTATTAAATTTAGCGCGCCTATAACAAAACAAAACCCATTTGTCGTATCACTGTTCTTTGACAACACCTCCCTTAAAGCCTCGTCTAAAGTGATTGCCAATTCCGTGGTCATGTAGAGGACAAAGCCAAAGTGGCTTCGAAGAAGCTGGGCGTCATAAATAGAGCACGGCAATACCTCAAGCCAGCCCACATTCTAGCACTCTACAATGCACAAATCCGGCCACATATAGAGTATGCTGTTATATCTGGTCTGGTGCACCCAAGAGCAGCTCGAACTATCTGAGTCCCTGTGCTCTATGAACGGCTGGCCTTGTTGTTCCGAAAAGACATCGCTTCATTGTGTGTCTTCTACAGCTTTATCACGAGTAGTGCTCCGAAGAGCTGTTTCACCTGATTCCTGACACGGAATTCCACCTTAGCACGACACGCCACAAATAAGGATATCATCCCCGCAATCTGGATGTCTTTCTTCTTTTTCCACGTACTACAGTCGTGTAGAATGAGCTTCCTTGTGCGGTGTTTCCAGGACGATTCATTAAGGGCCGGAAGCGCTCCTGTGATTTCCGCTCTTAACATCAGGTGACCCGTACGCTCAGTTGTCCTCCTTTTCTAATAAAAAAAGGAACTTACCTATTCGGTTAAGTCAAGGTTAGGGTTAGTTGGTCTTTTGTTGAGCGATGTATATGTATATGCTTTAACAACATGTTCTCAGAAAATATTATTGTAAATCATATAAAAACTGCTTTAACATGTATGTTAAATAAAATATAGAGAATTACATTTGGGATTATTCACACAATCATACAGTTGTTTTGATTCATATTTTATCTCGTATCTCGGAGAGTGTTCCGAAGAGCTGTTCAACCTGATTCCTGCCGCCGAATTCCACATTCGCACGACGCGCCACAAATTAGGATATCATCCCCACCATCTGGATGTGTGGCGGTCCTCCACAGTGCGGTTTTCAAGGAGCTTTCTTCCACGTACTACAAAGCTGTGGAATGAGCTTCCTTGTGTGGTGTTTCCGGGACGATATGACATGGGTACCTTCAAAAAAAGCGCGTACACCTTCCTTAAAGGCCGGCAACGCTCTTGTGATTACTCTGGTGTTGCAAGAGAATGTGGGCGGCGGTAATCACTTAACACCAGGTGACCCGTACGCTCGTTTGTCCACCTATTCGATAAAAAAAAACTCTTTAAGAATTTCTAATAAGCTTCAATGATTTGTTTTGTGTGCAATGTACTATTAGACGTTATAATACAAATCTCATGATCTTTTTATTATTAAAACAAGAATTTATACTCTAAAAATTTTATGTATTCATTATTTTAAGCCATCCATAATATGAATTATTTGCAAGTCATCTAAAGATGGATTGAAAATTGACTAAAGATATTAAAAAACAATAAATCATACCTACTCAATTGGCTTTGATTCAGTAAAATGTTAACCTCTGCTGTTCATTTTTGATAATTTATTAAAATTCTAACATATTTTGATTTTCCACTGCAGTTTTCTATGGTAAATAAAATATTATGTTATACGTATACTTCCTTATATAGTTAGTTGAGCCTCCTGACAAATTATCGAAAATAGGAAGTTGGGCGTATCACATTGAAATTGCGTAATATTCAATACATTAGCCACCTCAATGAATTATCAAGATAATAATTTCTAATCAATAAAAAAAAACATAAACTAAAACTCATGACAATCAACAGACAGGCTTTTATTTTTCTAAATATATAAATGATGATTTTGTGAAGAAGACAAAGTAAACAAATTTTACAAAATATTGAGATACACAAGTAAATATAATAATAATAATATCTTACTTTAAAAAATTGTTAACGGAATATGAACCGATTAATATTTCAACCTGAATTGAAACGTTGAATCTGAAAGATAGAAATTTTTAAATCAAAATATTATTGAATATTTGCCATTATGGCTATTCAATTGCAAATCTGTCGTCTTTTCTAGAATTCATTATCTTTACCTTCAATGCGAGAAGTACCGGAAAGAAATTTCTTGAGTTATCGACGTTTAGACAAAGTTGGCGCAGTTAAGTCTAAGAGAGATAATGTATGAAGTCTTTATGGTTATATGTTTAAAAAATAGCAGTTAAAAAAAACTATATAACACGCGTTTTATAGAAAACCGAATTAAAAATTTGTATTTATTTTGAAATTTAAAATTGACATCAATTCTTGCCTTATCAGACGATTGATGAAAATTATATAAATTAACAAAAATCTTATTTTGCAAATTGAAAAATGGAATCATTTTATCATATTAATGTACTATGATCGGTCCTCGATAAATCTACGAAGTTCGAACGAAATCTGACCCTTTAAAGTGGGTCAATATTGAGCCCAAAATATGAGTCGGTTACAAACACATACACATACAAGTGAAGCTTATAAAGCGTGTAAAAACCAGTGCTTATGAAAATATTTACAAAGACCCCGCGTTGGATTTTGGACGGAATTTAATCAATAATATCTATATGATTTTATATATGATCCCAAATTCATTCTCTGCTTCCCGAGAATCTCGATAACGATAACCATATTATTATGATGCGACAATAATGTTAACGGCAGCCATCTTGGATTTAAAAATAATCCCAATTTTGTGTCCCTTCTGTCTCAGTCGCCTCGTTAAACATACTCCTTCTCTGTCCTTCCAAAGCTTTCTCCTCTTCTCGTCCATTGTTCTCCACCCTTGCAGTCCTTCCATTTGAAAGTCCCACAAGAAAATCCCCCGACAAGCAACCGGTATTTTATACCAACCCATAGCCAGAACTAACCAAAGAGGTTGACATATTTCATGATACCCAAATTTAAAAAACAAACTGTTATTCATTTCATAGTTTTCAATTTTAAATATTGCAATTTTTTGCTATTGAATTTTTTTTTGGAGAATGATTTGACTCCTTTAATAAGTTATACATCTAATTATGTGTCATTGTCTCAGAATACGTTTGATCTGTATTCTTAAGTAATTGTAGAGACATAAGTATTTTTTCGATGTAACAATTTTTGGAAGTATTTTAAAATATTAATAAATATTATGTTTCCAATACACTCAGAATATGTTTTCATTCAATGCTTGTGAAAACTTCCAACTTCCCCAAAAACTCAATTGACAAAACAGACATACCTAGTGAATAAAAAAAAGGATACCAGATACACTAGTAAAAGTTTAATGTCGATTCTGTAGTCGTTAAGTCCGAATACAGAAAAATGTGTTCGAAAATCTTTTGTTAGTGCTTGACCCAAATAAACATTAGAGGGTATCGCGTATCTTTGAGGGGAGTTGGAGAGTAATGGAATTTTGTTGAGGTCTTGTTTATCGGCAAGTAACCACTATTTGCATATATTTTATCAGACCCAATCCATTGGTGAGTAAATTTAATTTGTAATGTGGAGATCCTTTGATAATAAAGAATCTGGTAAATTAATATATGTATAAACACATCGATATATTACGTTGATGATAAAGTCTTTCTACATGTAGTGCGTATCAAAATTATTATTTTTCAAAAAACAAAATCTATTTCAATAATGCTTTTCTGTATCAAAATAAGTGAAACTCATGAAGAAATTTAACACGTTTCAAAATTAAATAACAAACTAGCTGGCCCTACAAAAGGTGTTCTATTCATAATAAAAAAAAAACTCTTGCTGGAATTTTGTACAATCCACAAAATTCTTAGCTGACCTCTACTCGTCGATAAGAATATTCCTACCAAATTTCAAGTCTCTACGCCCTATGGTCCCAGAGAAATCGTAATGAGTCAATATATAGGTGGAAATTTCTTATATATATGTATATAGATAAGGTAAACTGAAACGTAAGCCGCGAAAAACATTTGTGGAACAAATGCAGTATCAGTAGTAGCAGCCCAAAGTTGGTTTAGGTAAGCGTTTTCAATTCGGGAAATTTGATGTCAAAAATGTAAGTCGCTCTGTCTGCCATGTAGCCATTTGAAAAAAGCTACGCTCAACAAAGATAGATACTTGAGTGCCACACGACCTCACAAAGAAATTTAATGACCCATGTAGTAATTTCCGATTCTTCATTGAAACCGAATGTAGCCGCACCGTTTTTGAAGAGATTGATTTCTAGTAATTAGAGATCACGGTCGACAAGGACGTCCGAAAACGGTCATCGTCAAAGTTCGGTCAGGCTTTACAGGCTGGGTCGAAACCTGGGTTTTGGAGTCTAGTGATGAAATGTGAGGTTTCATCGCTAACGTATTTTTAGCCACCCAGCAAAAATAAAAACAGTTTATCTCGGAGAGGTTATTTTATCACCTTTAAATTTCCACCTGTTTCTGTCTCTTCAGTTTTATATGTTTTTAAACTTTTATCTTCGCGGACACTAGGCGCCAAGTGGACAGATTGATGTACTATTAGAGTCAAGTGTCAATGTGTCAAGTGTTTCTCGCCGCCTCGGCTGTTCCGTCGTGACCACGATTCATGCAATTGGATCGAAATATCGGTATCAAATTAATAAAATATATATCGTGAGTACCCGTCATAATAATTACACTCTTCAGTTTTCTTTAACAACCACAACAACGGCTAACACCAATAGAGGACTGACAAAAGTTCTTTAACTTACCATAATTATAACGACTGAAAATACTTTATAAGTACCTCACATAGTCGACTATTTAAAAATAAAGAAACAATGCATGTATTATATTTTTTTTAAATATAAGATGACACAAAAGGGAGGAACAATTGAAAAAAATGAATACATTTAGATCATTCAATGATAATTTATTTACATAGTTATTTGTGAAATATCTAATAATTATAATATACAATTCAATTATGCGTCAAGATCACAGCGAAGTAAAATATCAATTAAAATAGGATAAAATTAACAGAATAACTATTAACCTTCTATAATATAAATAACTAAGAAAATAACTATTAATCTTTAACTGTTAACCGTTAACTATGTATTGGACTTGAACGTAAAGTATACATGCGAAGAGCATACCAATTATGATTTTCATATTTAAAAAAAGAAACTTAACTTTTGTTAATATTTTTCTTAATTAAATAGAATCTGACGTCATAACGTCTTATAATAAATCGACGGAGGCTGGCTGCTCGCACGAAACCTATCACATTCCATCTTAGCCGAGTGTGAAAGCGAGAGCGTATAACAAGCGATAGAGAGGCACGGTCGGACTAAGGTGTGATTTAATTTAAGTAAAAAATATTTAAATATCTGGTGGAAATAAATGTTAATTTATCGAAAATAATAGGAATATTTAATTCACCACTCCTTTGTCCTTGTACAAATTAATTATAATTCAGTGATAATAATAATTCAATTAAATATAAAAAATCATGGAGCTTATCATCAATGTTTTCTTATGATGTTACCACGTAAAAATAACGTACGAAAGTCGATTTTAGGTACAACTCAATTTTTTTTATTACTTTAATTTTATGTCACTTATGGTCTTCACTACCACTTCGGAAAAGTCGATCTTAAATGCAAACGAGTGGCAGAAACTGAATACCAAATCAATGAATTGCCAAATATTTACAAATTCAGTATTCGCTACAACAGTTATTCAAACTGGTGATTCAATGGACAATTTGACGATTTGAAGAATTGGCATAGGGTTTTTGCTACACCACTTAATTGCCAAATATTTACATTTTTAGTGTTGGCTACAGATACAAACTAAACAAGGAGCTATATAATTATCTATGAACAAACAGACGAATACATTTTTAACATAATTAATAAAACAATCTAAATAACAATTAGGCAGCAAAACACAGCTTGTTATAAGCATCAAATAACACTATATAAAAGGCATTGTGTGAGTAACAAAATAATCGTGTTTTGAAAAATTGTTTTTACAAACATTAACATCTTTACTTTGTGGTTTTGTGGGGGCAGGAGTTCTATTACCAAAATCAAAAATCGAAGTTTCGTCCGAAACGACAGAACGACGAACTTCAAATTAATACCAAAGTACTTCGGATCCGAATAGTTTCTGACCTGTTAGAATCTGACCGTACAGATTTCGTTTCGGCACAATGGTAGACATAACTATTAAAAGTGAAGCATAGTTACGATCTTATTAATCTCAAACAACGAAAAAGTTATTGTCAAGTGAAATTGGGATTAAGGTTAACGAAAGACAAAATGTCTAATCGCGAACTTCGGATCCGAAACACTTTCGTAATAGGAAAACGTACGATCCGTCAACGGAAACTTCGTATTTTGATTAGGGATACCCGATTGTTGATACCCGCAGAGGAATTCCACCTCAAAATTCTACCCGCATCATATTGTCATCAGCAAGAAATTTCTTGCCTCGTTGTGGAACAGCCACGTTGTGGAATCAATTACCCGCTACTGTTTTCTTAGTAACCTAAGAGTACTTTTTAACTTATTGACCTTTTAGAACAGACCCTTTTATGTAAAAAAAAATTTCAAACTCGGTGTTTTAACGCATATTTTGAATAATATAATTTTTTTATGGAAAGGGAGGACAAATGAGCGTACGGGGCCTGGTGTTAAGTGGTTACAACCGCCCTCATTCTCTTGCAAGACCAGAGGAATCACGGGAGCTTTGCCGACACTTTACGAAGGTATACGAGCTTTTATGAAGGTTAAGGAACACTTAAATTTAATCTTCGTGGATTACCTCTTGCAAAATGAATTTGTTCCTAATAAACACTAAAGTACTCTGTATTGAATGTGAGAAATTTAGATAGTTCGAATTGTTTTGCTTTTATTGAACTGTTGTTACCAAGATCATTTAACTGTTAATTTTAATTGTAACATTAACGAATAGGAAATAAAATAATTCAAGACTTTCCAAACAGTAGATAAAGAACTAATAAATATCTCACTGATAGTTTTGATTCTTTTCCTTCGTCCTTAAACATCTATTTAATATTTTCAACGTCCAACAGTAACAATAAAAACACTCAATTTATAAACAACTTAATAAAATTTCGATGCAGTCAAATCACACGCTGAATATCACCATATTATTACCTACTTTATGTGGTAATGTTCAGTGCCTTGCAAATATTCAAAATTAAAAGTTTTATGGAAAACCATAAATAATTAAATATGTTCTTGTATATTATCTTATTTATTACATAATAGTATAATTTCTTCAAAACTTAAATGTTGAATAACTCGTTTTTGTAGAACTTATTAAAATCAAAATGTCTTCTTATCAATAATTAATACCTTCTGAAAGATAATCGTTTTACTTTCACGCATCAGTTAAATACGTTCTAACTTAAAAAATCACACATACTTCTACAAACATTTTAAACAAAATTACTGTTTTATACATTTGAAAACCTTATGGTGTTAAGAATCACAAAATTTCCATATTTTATGATAGAAATGAACTGCAAATATACCTGACTTATCTCTTAACCAGACGTAAATATATTAATCGACACATTTTATTATATCTAAGTAGAGATAAATTTTATAAAAAAAAAAATAGGTTTGACAAACTAAATAGAGTTCATATTAACTATCAACATCTTATTAACAAAACAATAAATAGACAGGGTGGGTTGCACCAAATTATCTTTAGCAACAACAAACATGTTAAAATACCGGTTCAGCAAAATATGTTTTGCAATTTTTAGTTGACGTCATAAATTTAACTATTAAACGTGACCGTCCAATTTTCGATGGTTAAAGCTATTCTTAATGTTAAATAGCTAGATAGTGACCTGTCAAAAGTTTCAATAAATATTCGATATTGACTTGATATTTCACTTTTAAACTTTAACTAAGCAATACGATGGTGCAACACATTCCGCAGTCTATGTTAAAGTCAGAGTTACTGTTAACATTAAATTTGACTTAAACGTTAAATATAACAGTTAATATGATGCAACCCAACCTTAACATTTGATCTTATTAGTCGTTATAAATTTACTATGGTAGCATATATATGTCATTATCATTAAGCCATTTCTATGTATAGTTAATTATTTAGGGATTAATTAATTGGCAGTGCTGTAATTTACCTTAACCTCTGCACTATCTGTGATAGCACTCTCAATGCTAATAAAGACTAATAATTTTCTTATTGTAAGATAATCTATGGTAAACGAATTCAAGAATAATTACGATCTTTTTGATAAAACTATTACTTACATAATTTTTTGGCAACTTTGTATCACTGAGTTTGTAATAATTTTTCTTTATAATGCTAAAAAAAAAATTTTTAATATTTTCTGATATGTTAAATATAATCGATTATTAAGTATTTCAATTGCTGATAAAACCTCTATTTTTAAATTTCTTAAGAAGTAAGTAAAAAAAATGTTTTTATACGACTTGGATGAAATTACAAGTCAGATCTTTTTATTCATAGAATAATTCTATTTTTAATTTCGAAATTGTTAAGTTTGTTTAAGACAACTGTCTTGTTAATAAAGTTGATAAAAAATTAATTGTAAATAATTTATTATGATAAATTATAAGAATACATAATAATATTCGTTAATATTATTATGATCTTATGATTTCCTTAATTTTACATTAAATTTCACGTATTTAGTATCTAATTGAGATTTTCATGAAAAGTAAATAAGCTAAGGGTATATTTTAAACTCGACATGAAAACAATAACTGTTATAAGAAATTATTGTAAACAATTTCATCTCAAGACATAATCGTTGCATGTTAATGTGCCTGCAATTAAAACTAAAATATAATATGTCTTAACAGTTAAAATAATAATAACGTTTTAATTAACTACGTAGGAGTTACTTTAAATTTAAATATATGCACAATTTCTTAAGCTTTCCTTTACAATAACTCTATCTGTATAAGAACACTTTATGTCTTAACATTATTATTTGACTAGAAACTTCACTGTAAACATCAAAACCTGTAATCAACAAAATGGATGCTTAACCCTTAACTGATATCGTAAATCAGACATACGTAACTGGTTTCGTGGGGGCCCTGCGGCCCCCATAGTATGTTTGTTTCTAGCAAGTAAGTTTTAACTATCTACTTGAATAAATTATCAGAAATAATAAATAATAGGCTTGTTGTATGTAATCAAATAGTTTTCATTAATAGATATAAATTTTCTTACTTCAATATTAGATTCTTCAAATTTAGTGGGAGAGTCACGCTGCCGTCTTATGAATACAGGGCATGGATATTTTTATACCAAGCTCTGTAGTACCGATCAGTGGCAGATCACAGCCCTGGTTCGATGCGTCAGTTAAAGCAGCATCTAACTGCAAATAACAGGCGTATCGAACTTGGGTTGCGGCGCTGGGCACAAAGGATCCGAACTGCAAAGTTCTTAAGAGGAAATATAACCGTGCCTCCAGATTTTTTAAGCGGCAAATCGCTCGTGCATAATCGAAGCACGTCGTCAAAATCGGCTAGCAGCTTTCCAGTTACCCGACCGGAACACGTAAGTTCTGGTCGAAAGCTGCTCTTGGTAACTTCAACCAGCAGTCCTTGCCGCCGTTGCACATGAGGAATGACACCCTGGCCCATACGGCAAAAGAGAAATGCTGTGCGCTCTTTTTGCCTCCAACTCAACTCTTGACGACAACGGAAAAACACCGCCGACCATCCCGCGGTGTCAGGGCTCTATGCTTGAAATACAGTTCAGACAGAAAACTGTTAGGCGAGCTCTGTTTTCGTTGGACGTCAGGAAGTCGAGCGGGCCGGGTGGCATTACTCTATTCGTGCTTAGAACGCGTGCCCCTGAGTTGACGCCGGTGCTAACGCACTTATTCCGGCACTCTTATTCAAAAGGCGTAGTCCCTGACTCATGGAAGTCAGCCCTTGTCCATCCGATCCAAAAAAGATGACAGTTCTGATCCGGCAAACTACAGGCCTATTGCTATTACGTCCCTGCTCTCCAAAATCATGGAGAGCATAATCAACCGCAGGCTCTTGGTATACCTAGAAGGTCATCAGTTGATCAATGACCGACAGTACGGCTTTCTCCATGGTCGGTCAGCAGGTGATCTTCTGGTATACCTAACACATAGATGGGACGCGGCTATTGAAAGCAAGGGGGAAGGCCTGGCAGTTAGCCTGGAAATAGCGAGGGCCTTTGATTGTGTATGGCACAAGGCGCTCCTCTCAAAACTTCCATCATTTGGGCTTCCGAGAGCTTGTGCAAATGGACCTCCAGCTTTCTCACTGGGCGCAGCATACAGGTCGTTATCGATGGATATTGCTCGAACCTGAAACATGTGAATGCTGGGGTGCCCCAAGGCTGTGTGCTATCTCCTATGCTGTTTCTTCTGAATATCAATGATATGTTGGACACCACCAACATACATTGCTATGCAGACGACAGCACTGGTGTTGCCGTATACACGGGCCATGCAGGTCTCTCTCGGGAAATCGTCGACCAGTGCCGGAAGAAACTTGTGTCTTCGATCGAGTCCTCGAGAAGGTCGCGGAATGGGGTAAATTGAACCTTGTCCAGTGTAACCCCCAGAAGAATAAAGTTTGTGCGTTTACCTCCGCTCTTCGACAACACTTCCCTTAAAGCCTCGCCTAGTATCGGAATACTGGGTCTTGAAATCTCCAGCGATTGCCAATTTTGTGGCTATCTGGAGGGCAAATCCAAATTGGCTTCGAAGAAGCTGGGCTTCATAAATAGAGCACTGCAATACTTCAAGCCGGTCCACATTGTAGCGCTCTACAATGCGCAGGTCCGGCGACACATGGAGTATTGTTGTCATCTCTGGTCTGGCGCATCCCAGTATTAGCTCGATTCATTTGACCGCGGGCAACGCAGAGCAGCTTGAATTGTCGGGGACCCAGTGCTCTGTGAAGGGCTGGATCAGTTGGCGTTGCGTAGAGACGTCGCTTCATTTTGTGTCTTCTACCGCATTTATCACGGCGAGTGTTCCGAAGAGCTGTTTAACCTATTCCTGCCGCCAAATTCCACCTTCGCACGACACGCCACTAGTTAGGATATCATCCCCACCATCTGGATGTGTGGCGGTCCTCCACAGTGCGGTTTCCAAGGAGCTTTCTTCCTCGCTGTGGAAACTACAACACTGTGGAATGAGCTTCCTTGTGCGGTGTTTCCGGGACGAGACGACATTGGTACCTTCAAAAAAAGCGCGTACACCTTCCTTAAAGGCCGGCAACGCTCTTGTGATTCCTCTGGTGTTGCAAGAGAATGTGGGCGGCGGTGATCACTTAACACCAGGTGAGCCGTACGCTCGTTTGTCCTCCAATTCCATAAAAAAAATAGAAGAGATCATAAAATAGTATCAATATTTTGCATATATTTTTTTCTACATTACAAATATCAATTAAAATTTAAACTTTAGTTAATCTATAATACGTAAACTAAAAAACAAATAAGGTTTTATTATCTCTAATTAAAATTTGAAAAAAAAAATCAACATGAAATAAATTACTTCAAATCTTGACGCTCAAAAATACTGATATGAAACTTTGTTCAGTCTAGTCTAGACTATTTTCGGAAACAGAAAAAAAAGTGTAAAAGTTTTTCTAGTATTTTATCACTCAAAAGCTGCAACATCTTGAATTAATAACTGTAAAAAATAACAACAAACATATAAAAATTCTACCCAAAAAACTTACGTAATCTGCAATCTTGGGGGCCGCGCGGACCCCAACACGTGCATACCTGGGTCCCAGTAAGTGATACAGCGCCGAACGTTCGGCACTCGCCGCGAACAGCAACGTAATGAGAATACTTAAAATAGCGGTTGCTCACAATGCTTAGTTTATAAGAAAACCAAGAACACGTTATGAGTTAACGATACCAGTTAAGGGTTAAATAGCTAATCAACTTAAGGTACTTATAGGTGTTTGAAGATGTCTTGCGGGTTCAGATGCGTTCGTCTTGAACATCTGTCAAGAGAAAAAGAACATGTTACATTACATACTTTATATAAAATATTTTATATAAAATAAAATTATTTAGGCATTTTTTTTATTTTCGTCTTTATTTAAAAAGTCATCAATTTTAAATGTTGTTATTCTAGTATGTTCAATACAAAAAGCATTTATTCATGCAAGAAAATCTCGTTACTAAAACTTTGTTGTAAGACAAAATCGGTGTGGCATCAAGATCAGACGATAGAAAGGAAAACTTCATTATGGCGACTTTAATAAAATAAGATAACTACGCTGAGCGAGCAAGACTCCTCTATTACATTCAAATTAACTTTACCAGTACATAAGCAAGGTCCACAACGCGTTTAAAGAAATTTTCCCTTCAAAAAAAAGTGTGTGTTAGGTTCTTATGTTATTCTTCTTTGGCGTAATAAAACAAAAATCCTTATTAAAAAAATATTCCACGTGGTGTTTTACGTTTGTAGAAAAAAACAATATTATTACAATGAAGGTGCTAAATACAACCAGTGAAAAGATTATTATACCACATAATTTAGTTAAATAACGTGTATTTTAAAAATCTATTATTATAATATCAATAAATTAAAACTTGTATTAATTGAAATTTTATTTTACTTAATTACTGTCCTTTAGATAATTTCTTCAGATAAGTCTTTAGATAACTCTTTTGCTGTTAGACAACCGTTGAAAACAGGCGAGAAATATTAATTTAGTGTGCGTGACAAGCTACGTCTTACACTCGCGATTTGTATGACACTTTGTGTTAGTGTGCGTAAATTGCTCAAATTTAGGTTAAGTCTAAAGTCAAAATTTTCGACGTTTTCACAGTTGTCAAAGTTTATCTAGGCGTATAAATGATCTAAGGTTGTGACCTTTCTATCAAGTAGCTGAATAATGATGCAAAGTCTATTTGAACGGGTTGGCTTCAGGGTGTTGAATTTGCGTGACGGTGTGCGCGCGCATCGATAAATTCACTCTGAAAAGATTTCTCTTAAGCGCCAAAAGAAGTATAACTTGAAATGTAGATATATAATATAATGTAATTAATTATGATGTTCAGGTGTGTCTAATTAGCAATGCTTGATCAGTGATGTGAAAAATTGGCAATATCACACCGTTGTAATTAACAGCTCAAATTCAGGTCACTGAGATTCAACTCTCGCCCCAATTAATGGGTTTGAATATAATTTTAGTTTGGGATTTTTTTTTTAATTAATATGAATAGTAGATTTGTAACTTTGCCAGATACTTAGAAGTACAAATTTATAGGTAACCTTGTATCTATATGAATATATTTTTTAAATATATTTAAATTATTTACAGATAATGCACTATTTGGACACAATTATATTATGCATAGATAAAACCGGTAAATAAAATAGTACGATCTTCATATAATGAACGTAATCATATTTAAATTAAAGAATAAAAAAAAGTGTTATTTTTTTTTAATATAAAAAAAATGCAAATTCATTCTGAATAAATACTTCATCTCAAGCTTGTGAAAAATCTAATTAAGGGTTTTCAAATATGGCATATTTTGAACGCCAATATTTAGCCCAATGGAAGCATACATTGTTGGTAAGAAAATGGAATTGACTAATAACTACTTAATACTGAATCGCATATGATTGAAAGTATGAACGAATAATTAAACATTGTGCTTTTTACAGGGTTGAAAAGGTTGTGAAAGGGAAACACACACATGCATCAAACACACACAGACACACACACCTACGTAAAACGAAACACATACATATACTTACTGATATAAAATTATTTTAATTGCTTCAATGGTCTTTTTCTCCTCATAACATGAACCAATTTGGAAAAAAAATATACAACCAATTAAGTTTATTTTAATTTTTATTTAACATAATAAATATTAACATGATATCATCAACAAATTATGTGAATTTAAACTATGTGCTAACGAGATTTGACTGCATGAATTAAAAAATAATAAGGCGGTATGAATTAACTAATTTATAAAATTCCTTGAACATTTATTAACCATAAAATTTATATTCTAACAATACTTAACATTTCCAGATTGTTGAGTTAAAGTTAAAATCTATTTAAGAATAAAATTTGTGCCAATTATTCTAGTAACATGTGAAACTCGACAAAAGTGCTCATATTAATGCAACAATATCTACGAAACATATTGTACCATATATTACACATTGAGTCGTTGTAATAAATAGACTACAGTTTAATTTATATAATATTATATCGTCCAGCGATTTATCCGAATCTTATATGACGTGATTCTAACAATCGAAAGTATTAATTTAGTAAATCTACATAGTTTTAAGGTATATTACAAAGTACAGCTAATTCAGTCTAGAAAAGTGTAGATTTAGATTTAAGAAAAGAGGATTTAACAGATTATTACTTGGTGACTTTAGGAGATATTGTGTGTTATGATTACTCTGGATGGTGTAATAAAATAGAATGTAAATCCACGATACAACATTTATCAGGGATTACAAACATTTTTTGTGTCAGTGTAAGGTTGCCAGCATAAAAATAAAAGAAACAAAACTGCTTACTTACCTGTTTAAAGTTATGCAAATATCAAAATATTGTTAATAAAGATGGCAAAGTGCTATCTGTTTTTATTACTTTCTATTACTATACAAACCAATTTTCTTTTACTTTTAAATGATAATTTCTAAAATTTAATTCCAAAAAAACAATCTCACTATTCCAATGTTGAAAATCCAATTAAAACCTTTACTTGATTCAAAAATCTTGCACTTATAATTGTAAGCCAATATCTTCGAGTAAATAATAACATTGATCAAAAGAGCTAATTAGTATAAATGTTACGACTGTATTGTTGAATAATGATAATTTAGAACCGAATTTTATTTGCATTGAGTGTATATTTAAATCAAAAATTATTGAGAATAGAATCTAACGGAGTCATGAACGAGAAAACTTAAAGCTTTACTTAACAACAGTAATATTCCGGTACCAATTCAATACAGACTCTTAAATCTCCATAAAACTTGTTTGAATCTCATCAAATGCACATTATTAAATTGATTCTATTATGAGTAACATCTTTGCATTTTTGTAAGGCGCCAGAAAAATAGTTAAGTTTTAGGATTCACACACAATGTAGCTAAATTGAATTGACTTTTGATAGAAGAAACACTCTGTAACTAAGTGTTACTTTAATCAATATTGTTTACAGATAGCTCTCAGAAAAGTCTAAGTCGGAAACAGAGGCTCGTGAGGAGCGTGTGTAATTCGTTGAGGTGCCATAGTCAGATGTTGCGGTTGCTAAGTCCGCTATCACTGCGCTTGGACCCGTACCTTGGGTCACCCCGTCCGTCGCTGCTGCCTCGCGCTCTGCTAACTTCTGTTTCAAAACACGTATTCTTTCTTCTTTCTGTGGGCAAATAAATATTATTAACGTTATATTATGTTACAACTTCTCTAACTTTTCTGGTCATTTAAACAGCCACGATCACTAATATTACTTTAATGAATTTTTGAGAAAGTCTATACACTATTATTAGGATTGAAATTAGTAAACTGTTTTTATGCAAGATGTATTTTTAATTATAACTTATTTAACAAGAGTTTCGTGATCTTCGTGTAGCTTCTATAACGTGAAGGGCAAAGAGAGAACAGATTCTATAAAGTATGCATTGTCTATACTCTGACAAAGACTAAAGGAATGGCGTAGATTAAACAGTATGCGTACAGAGAACAAGTACTATTTTCTAGACATATTTTAACAACTATGGCCTAAAACAGCATTGTTTACCGTACTTTAATGTCGACAAAAAACACAGTTTTCTTGGTGCCTAAATCTAGCTTAAGTAAGGTGGGTTCATAGAAATATTTGGTAGTACATATAATAATACGTATTACATACTAAATATATTATTTATTTTAATATTATTTGCCATGGTACTAGGTAGTAGGTATAATCTGTAATTTTCATATTTCCCGTGTTGGCTGTATGGGTGTACCTTTGCCATTCCTTGAAGTAAAAATAAAACTATTCACTAGAGATATGTAAAGATGAGAACTTAAGATTTTGTTCGTTTCATTTAAAATTATCTAGTGGTAGAAAAATTATTATATGCGATAAGAAATCGGATGTTTCCGTCATTCGATTTCTTTCCGTCAACCGATAGGTATAGTTCTACGACTATACCGGACCTAGTGCGTAAGCTACCACAGACATAGTTGTCCGACTACTCCGGACCGTATTTTCACGGATACGTATCGGATTCATGTAGTGCTAAAGCGGTCTAAGTGCCGCAGTTCCGACACATTGTGTCATTATTAGGAAACTGTAGTATAAAGAAACATTGGTTTTAAACAATGACGTTCCATACTCATATAAGGACACTAGCTGACCCGGCAAACGTTGTTTTGCCATATAAAGTATAATTCACGCGATATTTTTATAAGTAATAAAATATTACCTATATATCATTTTGTTCTATTGTCAATAGTTTTTGCAGCGCACGCAAAAATAGGTTTTCGATTTTACACCTTGTGTTACAAAATAGCAATTTTATTACGGATCCCTAATTTTGAAAAAAAAAAAAGCTATATAGCCTATAGCCTTCCTCGATAAATGGATTACCCAACACTGAAAGAATCATTCAAGTCGGACCAGTAGTACCAGAGATTAGCGCGTTCAAACAAACAAACAAACACTGCAGCTTTATAATATTAGTATAGATATCATACGTAGTCCGTAGTCTGATAGCGGCAATAGTCTGTATAGGCTGAACTCAATAAATGCTTTACATTGCTGCTTTTTGAGTGAGAAGAATAATTTAAACAACTGGAGTAATTGCGGTAATGTATAACTGCACCAGTCGAAGCTTATTAAGATGTAATTTGTCTCATGTTTCATATTTCGGCTTTGTTTTCTACAGCGTGATTTGTCTGTATTCAAAGAACGTCAATGGTTTTAAAGTTATATTATATTTTCTGTGCAAGTCAACATAGGCAATATGAAGATAATATACAATTCTAATATTAAGGAATAAAAAGGTCTGGTGACCAAAGAAGATGTAAATACTACGTAATAAGAGGCGGGACTGCCCAAGAAAAATTTTAAATTTAGTTTAGTATGAAACAGTGATTTGACATAAGTATGAAATAGTAGTAATTACAGTTTGGCGATTGGCGACGAAGTATAATCTGGAAAAGTTTGAAAGCGAACATTAAAGCCGTCATCAGTCAATCTATCAATGACTGCACGTTTCATATAATCGAGTGAATCGCGTTTTTCCTTAAAGAATTTCGCTTTTCTACTGGTGACCTCTCGTATTTTAAAAGTAACCACGTTTTTACAAACCTTCAGAGTTTTTTGTAAGCTAAATTTACACACTAAGTTTAAATTAAGTATTCCATCAGGGAATAAAACGAACATTATAATAATAAAAACACAACAGTCATTCAACTTGTGCAGAAAATTCGTGAAACTTTTAAAATGTGAGCCATTGTTTCTTGTGAAGTAATCTCAGTTCGACTATAAAAACTGGGTTGTTTTGTATTTTTATTTAAATGAGAAATAACTACCAAGTTTTTGTGTATTTTTTCGTGTTTTGTGCAATTATTACTTCTATATAAGTTTTGGGATAGCGTACAAATCTGTTTTTCTCTTAATTTTTATGTAACACTAGCTGACCCAACAGACGTCCATCTGTACATAATAAATAAAATACTGTTGTAATTTAGTGAATTTATCAATAATATTTCATAACATCAAGAATAATTTCGTAAAATATGCTCCCTGTTGCTATAATGAAATTGTTTCATAGCAGAACTGTCAAACCGTACGTCAATAAATTCTCTTATAGAAAATAGGTCCATACAAAACAAATGTTGGTAATAAAAAAAATTATGAATCCCAAATCGAAATAAAATTATCCCATCTTTATCTTCATCGTTATTCTTCCTTAGGGGTTCACACCTTAGGTGATCTATGGAATTTTCGTACGCTTTCACCGCATGTTCAGGGCTCTTAAAGGGAATACATCGAATTTTATCTTTAGTTCTTGGGAATACATAAAAGTCGCAGGGCGCCAGGTCAGGACTGTAAGGCGGATGACTCATTATCTCGACACCTGCTTTACTCAAATATTCAACAGCCCGTTTTGCGGAGTGCGCTGAAGCATTGTCGTGATGAAGGAGGATCCTGCTTCGAGGGCGCTACTGTCGAATTTTTTCGAAGACGACAGGCAAACAGCGATTGACATACCAGTCTGCAGTAAATGTCCTTCCATCTTCTAGCTGTCACAACTTTTCAGTTCACAACTGTCGCGAAATGACCTTTCCGACCAAAGAATGAGGCAATCATCTTTTTCCTTGACTACTTCTTTTCTTTACCTTAGTTGGCCGACCCTCGAAAGGAAACACCCACTGAGCTGATTGTCTTTTGGTTTCGGGTTCGTAGCAATATATCCAGCTTTCATCACCTGTGACGATGTCAAATACAGCATTTGAGTCACCGCCGTTGAACTTATCTAACATTTGGCGACACCAGTCCATGCGAAGGTGTTTCTAGTCGTCAGTTAAAGTATGGGGAAACCATCTGGTACAAAGCTTCGTGACGCCTAAATGTTCATGTAATATTTATTGAACTTGACTCATACTAATGACTAGGCTTGCCTGTATATGCTGATAGGTCATTTTTATCTTCCTCTATCATGCATCGCACAGCACTGATGTTATATTCAGTAATCACTGTTATAGGACGTCCCTCACGCGGATCATCATTGAGATTGCTACGTCGTCGCTTAAACTCGTTAAACCAAATTGTAAATAGTGGCACGAAATGGGGCTTCATTAAGAAATGCTGATCGCAGCCTGTCATAGCTTTGTTGTTGAGTATCAACGAAGGTGATAAAAAATCATTGACCGAAAATTTTCTCGCGTAAGCTTCATTTTCACGTGTAACAAGAGTTTTAGATAATTCACAAAAACAAATGACAAATGAATGCAATATACTACATTAGGTTACCAAAGAGTTCTAAAATTGAAATTCAAAAAAAGTTTTCATTTAACTGGCCAGTTCTAAACATTTTCACTATTACCCACGTACACTTCACCAGTGGTTAGTGACCCTGCATTCTGAGCACGAGACCCCGGGTTCGATTCCCGGTAGGTGCAAACATTTATGTGATGACTATGGATGTTTGTTTCCGAGTCATGGATGTTTAGAAGGATTTATGTATGTTTAAGTAAGTATTTTTTTTATTTTATTTATTTATTTTAAGCAAATTTCTATTCTACAGATTAATTCTATAAACTATATACATGTATTGCCTTTAACAAAGTTTGGCAGATTAAATTATAATGAAATAGTAACGCTGACAAATAAATGGTAAGTAATTATATAAAATAAAGAAGAAGAAGTCCTGAATAATGTGTGCTTGTGATACATGATTATTAAATAGATATGTGTATAGTGTGTATGAATATGTGAGAGTGTTATGAGTTGTGAGTAGTGTGTAGTGTTCAGTCTAATGGGCATCGTTCTCAGCTTGGGACGTGTGCCTGATCTCTGAGTTAATAAATTTATTACGGCTGATGAAAAAAATGTCAATATATTTAAATTTTTTTTCCTATAAATTTACTATCCTGTGCAAAACAGAATGTCTGCCATAATTAGTACGCGGTTGGCCAACGTCAAAAAGACATCTACTCCGTGTATGTGCTGTACTGGCCCATACTCCGATCCGTCCGGTCAGAAGCGAACAATCTATTGCAGAGTTAGCCACATCAAATAATAATTTCATGTCTGCTACTTTCCGTCTATCGTCAAGGGTAAGTAGACTAAAATATTTAAGTCTATCCTCGTATTCGTCCTTTCTTCGAAGAACATTATTTAGGCGACGTGTAAAGGACCGCTGAATAGACTCTTATTGAGATATGTAAGTAACATACGATGGGGACCAGATTGGTGAGGCGTACTCCATAAGGCTACGAACATAAGCGAAATACAAAATTTTATGGGAGGCAATTTTTATTAAACTTTTAACATTTCTATGTAAAAATCCAAGCATTCTATAAGATTTTTGTGTTATGTAATCATAGTGACAAGTGTACAAAAGCTTACGATCCATCATTACTCCAAGATCACGGACGTGCTCAACTCTGGAAAAGTATGTTGTATTAAATATATATCGTTGTCTTGTACCCATAGTACAGGCTAATCTATTGTGGGGCAAGATAATTTGTGCAAATGTGTGTCAATATTATATTATTAACATTAATTTTGTCTTTGCATTTCATATTGTATGAGCTTGAAAATTAGTTCATGAGGAATTTTTTGGCGAGTGAAATAATAAAATTCAGTGTAAGATTTCTATAACAATGATTCGAAATCGCTGAAAGACAACTAATAAACGAAACATGGACGTTCACACTGATGAAGAAAATTAATTCTTTCCGCGAAGAATATTCTCAAGAATATGTTGTGGGGATAGAGAAGTAACCATAAGAAAAAAAAACAGTTTGAAATGCAACATGATTGGTCAATGGGTGCAGTTAGGCTGAATAATTTGATACATCAATTTAGAAAAACTATAAGAAAGCGTTTGACATGCTGTATCATATTATGATAATTTTACAGAAATTATATAATTAGTAAATACTAAAGCTAAACACCTAAGAGAAATTGCTACCTATTTGGGAGACCTAGGCAGAAATTGAGGTCTTACTCTCGGGTTGCAGTAAAATCTGGTGTTTCACAAGGCTCAATTCTCGAACCTTTACCCTTAACTATGTTAATAATGAAGTTCACTGAAAAAATTTACTTTAGGATGGTGAGCTACTCCTCCATCAAAGTCCTTGCTATATTTTTTATGGAAGAGGAGAACAAACCACCGCACCGTACGGGTCACCTTTTATTAAATGATCACCACCGCCCACATTCTCTTGCAACACCGTTTCAAAGAAGTATTGCCAGCCTTTTAGGGGTCGGGTCCAATGAAAATATAATTTACTACAACTGTACTAATGCTCAACTTTAATTGATTGTCTGATTTTAAAAGTCATGTAGGTACACTGACAGGCTCTATACTTCTTCAACTAATTCAACATTTCTGCTATGAATTAAAGAATGTCCAAGTTATGGGACTTAAAGGTAAAATAATTATTTTTAAGTGACGTTAACGAATCTTTGAATGTTATGCAATATAAGAAGCTTCAATCCATCCTCTCAAATCCATTTCGCTCAAAAAGTAGGATTCCAATTATACTTAAGATAAGGGAAAACTTGAAAGAGTGCTATGATCTCAACATCAACATAGTTCTAGCATGGATACCAGGCCATACAGGTAGGTATACTGGGTAATGAAAACGCAGATGCTTGTGCCAGGTCAACTGCTCATACAAAAAAGCGTGTTTTTTTTTAGTTTTTAAACTATTATTTATTTACTCTATTTAAAAAAATATTGATGTCGCGACTACGTGCTCAGTTCTGTGTGTACGCGGACGAAGTCGCGGGGTATCAGCTAGTTTAATATATTTCAAGTAAACTTACTATTCACGAATGCGAGTTTTAATATACATATAGTTGGTTATATTCTGCGACACATAATAATATGGATGTTGTAGATTTTTGCAATTCATTTATTATATAAGGTCTGATTTTGCTCAGCATTATTAGAATAGGTATATTATTTATTAGAACTTCTATTCTATTCTTTCTAGTGGTTTCTGTGGAAGGGTCACCACAACTCGCCAATGTCACGTTTCAGTAGACCAACAAGCTTAGAATGTGTCATTTGATCGGTGAAAACGAATTTACAAGTGATTATAGTAAAGACCGGTGCCCAGAATCAAAACAGATTTATTTTCTTATTATACCTGAAACAAATATACAAGCTGTTAGATTATAGTGGACAAACACTGATAGTATTACTTATATAACACACTTATATAACTTATAGAACAAATGGTCTACATTTCCCTCATCAAGTCCACAGTCACATAGAGAATGGTCTCTAATTCTTAGTTTGGCTAGGAATACTGGAGTGCAAGAGTGGTTTAAGCGTAACCGGCAAACTGTTGATATTATTGATTTATTGGGGAATCTAAATTTCGAGAACCACGGTTTTAAAGGGGTTACAGGTTGTATATCACCATAAAAGACGCCTTTAGAAGTTTCGGAAACCTGCCAGATGTTTGACCACCTCTCAAATATATTTATTTTCAAGGTGGAGCACAAGTCATGAGAGAAGTTTTGAGAATATTGTTGGGAACCTGTATGAGCAGCTGACCTGGCACAAGCATCTGCGTTTTCATTACCCAGTATACCTGTATGGCCTGGTATCCATGCTAGAACTATGTTGATGTTGAGATCATTGCACTCTATCAAGTTTTCCCTTATCTTAAGTATAATTGGAATCCTACTTTTTGAGCGAAATGGATTTGAGAGGATGGATTTAAGCTTCTTATATTGCATAACATTTAAAGATTCGTTAACGTCACTTAAAAATAATTATTTTACCTTTAAGTCCCATAACTTGTACATTCTTTAATTCATAGCAAAAATGTTGAATTAGTTGAAGAAGTATAGAGCCTGTCAGTGTACCTACATGACTTTTAAAATCAGACAATCAATTAAAGTTGAGCATTAGTACAGTTGTAGTAAATTATATTTTCATTGGACCCGACCCCTAAAAGGCTGGCAACACTTCTTTGAAACGGTGTTGCAAGAGAATGTGGGCGGTGGTGATCATTTAATAAAAGGTGACCCGTACGGTGCGGTGGTTTGTTCTCCTCTTCCATAAAAAATATAGCAAGGACTTTGATGGAGGAGTAGCTCACCATCCTAAAGTTAATTTTTTCAGTGAACTTCATTATTAACATAGTAAAGGGTAAAGGTTCGAGAATTGAGCCTTGTGAAACACCAGATTTTACTGCAACCCGAGAATAAGACCTCAATTTCTGCCTAGGTCTCCCAAATAGGTAGCAATTTCTCTTAGGTGTTTAGCTTTAGTATTTACTAATTATATAATTTCTGTAAAATTATCATAATATGATACCTGCGACTTCTATAACAAAACCGATCCGAACGATAGATAAAATTATATAAATTAACAAAAATCTAATTTTGCAAATTGAAAAATGGAATAAAATCATCAAATGAATGTATTGTCATCGGTCCTCTATAAATCTACGAAGATTGAACGAAATCTGGCCGTTTAAAGTGGGTCAAACTCGCGCCCAATTGAGTCGGTTACAAACAAACATACATACAGGTGAAGCTAATAAAAAGCGTTTTAAAACTCCTATAATATGTGCTGTCACGACTTTTTATTAATAATGATGTGTTATGCAAAGTCATAGTACATTAATTTTTTTCTATTATCAATCGTTTTCGCAACGCATGCGTTGTAAAGAATATTTTAAGTTAATTTTTTACACCTTGAGTTATACAATATAGCCTATGTCACTCGGAAATTATGTAGCTTCCCAATAGTGAAAGAATTATTCAAATCGGTTCAGTAGTTTCCGAGCCTATTCAATACAAACAAACATTCAAATCTTTCCTCTTTATATTACAATAGATAACAAAATAATCTTTTATTCATCTATATCGTGTTTTTTCTTAGTTAACTACGTTTTAGTCACCTGTGCGATTAATTTTTGCAATTCCTCATTCTCCTTGACTAGTTCCCGGTAACGTTCTTCATCAGCCGGAGCTGAGCCAGAACCTGATCCTCGGCTGCATTCCATACGCTCCGTTGGATGACGTATTATTTCTATTACCTGTGGACATTCAACTTATTTACATATGTATAAAACTTAGATAACTTATACGCCTAGATAGAGCCTCTTGATTTAGTATGCGTGACAAGCTTGTTGACGTGACGTCTTACACTCGAGATTTGTATGTCACTTTGTGTTACTGTGCGTGAATTGCTCAAAATAGAGGTTAACGGTTAACCTCAATTTTTTTCCCGTTTTCACAGCTGTCACAGTCTATCTAGACGTATAAATGATCTAGACTATAAATAAATTATTATTCAAGTGTCCTTTCTACTAAAACTGATTATAGGAACTTTTGATATAATACTTGTGGACCTGTCAGATTTATCCTGCTTGAAGGTTGCTTAGATATTAGTAAATTACAACACACATTGATGAAGATAACAGATTTTCGTCATATCTAGTAAAAAAAAGTCCCACGACATAATCGCAGACCAACCTACCGGGTCCGATTGTAAGTCTAACGACCGTTTTCAGTAACCTATCTATCCTTAGATTTACTTAGCGGTAGAAAAATCTATTCTTTTACGCTTACTTATATTTCAATAATCTATCGGCATAAAGAATTGGACTATAACTATATTCGACATAACTATGGATAGATAAGATCTTGTCATTAAACGGTGACAGCAATGTATCCGTAACTATTTTTTTTATTTTTATTTTTTTATGGAATAGGAGGACAAACGAGCGTACGGGTCACCTGGTGTTAAGTGATCACCGCCGCCCACTTTCTCTTGCAACACCAGAGGAATCACAAGAGCGTTGCCGGCCTTTAAGGAAGGTGTACGCGCTTTTTTTTGAAGGTACCCATGTCGTATCGTCCCGGAAACACCGCACAAGGAAGCTCATTCCACAGCTTAGTAGTACGAGGAAGAAAGCTCCTTGAAAACCGCACTGTGGAGGACCGCCACACATCCAGATGGTGGGGATGATATCCTAATTTGTGTCGTGCGAAGGTGGAACTAGAGATACGTTATTGAAAACGGCCTTTAATCATCCAAGGACTAACAAATAATTGATATTCATCAAATTTTACGGTCACATGAAATTGGACGAATATCAATTCACTTATATGATGATAATATTTATCATTTCCCAGACATCATTTCTCTTCTTGCACAGGATGCCAGCTACATACCACAAGCAGTAATGTGTAAGCATTACTGTGTTTTAGTCTGAAGGGCGCCGTAGCTAGTGAAATTACTGGGCAAATGAGACTTAGCATGTATGTCTCAAGATGACGAGCGTAAATATAGTGCCCCTCAGAATTATTGGGTTTTTCAAGAATCCTTTGCGGCACTGCATTGTAATTGGCAGGGCGCATCAATTGACATCATCTGAATGTCCTGCTAGTCTTGTCCCTTATTGTCATAAAAATTCCAAAACTTTACTAGTCCCGATAGGGAAAGCGATCCTTAAAAATTTATGACTGCCAGCAATTTTATTTATTTTTGAAAATAAAGTTGTTATCCTTAAATTCTAAACAATATTTCAGATCTTCACAATTAAGTTATAGCACTTTGTATATTTTCTACTTACTAACAAGAAAAAGACTTTATAATAATACTAGCTGACCCTACAGACGTTTTTCTGTACATAATAATAAACAAAATATTGTTTTTTATGAATTTATCAATAATTTTTCATAACATGAAGAACTGTCAAACCTTGCGTCAATAAATTCTCTCATAGAAAATATGTCCATACAAAACAAATATTGGAAATAAAAATAATTATGAGTCCCAAATCAAAATAAAAACTATCCTATCTCTTAAGTTAGACTAAACTGCACTCCATGAAGTAATCCCCATTAAAATCCGTTCATTAGTTTAGGAGTCCATCGCGGACAAACAACGTGTCACGTAATTTATATATATTAAGATATAAATACCTTATGGAATCAAAGAATATACATGAAAAAAAACAAAGTGGGTATTTAAGCCGAGAGTTTCCCAATTTACCACAAAAGATTTAAGAGCTCAAGAGATTTTATAAATTTGAAAGTTGAAATTCAGCCCAAATACTAATCGACAACAGCAAACGAGCGATAATCACTGCGTTACGTCATAACAGACCCGTGACGTCATTAGTCTAATGACTTCCCTATAGCCTAAATAAGAAAGAATCATTATGAAATAAATATTTTATGAAAGCTTTTATAATAATTGTTTCATGAATCATTTTCTGTGTCTCCATGACAATACAAATGCGTTATTCTGAAACGTCAAATAGTCGTTTGATCTGAATCCTATCCTACTAATATTATAAATGTGAAAGTTTGTATCTCTGGATTTATGTTTGAACTTATTTAACGCAAAATCTACAGAATAGATTTTGATGAAACTTTACAATAATATAGCTTACACACCAGAATAACAAATAGGCTATAATTTATAAAACTATAGTGTGAATTATACAAAATATAAAAGAAGTGTGATTGTTACTAATGAATACAACTAGCGCCATCTCTTATCAACTAGCAAGCAAAAGATCAATACAATTTATATGGCAAAACAACGTTTGCCGGGTCAGCTAGTATGATATAATTCTACTCAATTCAGTTTATTTATTAATAGATTATTAAACTACAAAAGTGTGTCAATATTATATTATTGTTATATAACGTCTTCAATGTAATGCTAGTCATTAACTAACACAAATAAAATATAGATAATGTTTATTTTAACACTATTAGTAGTTTTTCTGTATCTTCATAGGACAATATATTATGAAGTTCTTTCCCCTTTACCTTTCTTTAGTTTCACCTTTACGAAGTAGCGGTAGATCCAATAAGAAATATTTTTTTTGACCTTCATAAGTGTCATTTCTGTGAACTAAATGAATAAAGTGATTTTGCTTTGATTTGATTTATATGTATAGGTAGGGCACTACGAAGCCAAAAATTTATAGATATATTATTTAATCTTTTATGTATCTGTAACAATAGTATAACTATTGAAAAATTTATTATATTTTATTTTGTCCTACTGGGTATAAATTATAAAAATAAATTTTAGTGCTTGCCAGAATTTTTGGGTTATTCAAGAATCGGCACTGCATTGTAATGGGTAGGGCGTATCAATTACCATCAGCTAAATAAAGAAAACCTAACTGTTTTTATGATTTTAAAAGCAAAGTTTTTTTTTATCAGCAAAGTCATAAATCAATTTGTCTATGGACCACAAAACTTAGTGCGTATGTCAGTTAGGGTCGTATTATTCAGGGTGGACCAAGAGTCCGTTTACATTTGGATCGGTTGCCGCGTCTAGCAGCGGCGGCGGAGGGGAGTGGAAGGGTTACGTATTGAAAGAACGGCTAATGGGAATTTAGTACCATGGCGTCGTTTAGCGGTAGTCAACGTGCATTTTGTGTACGCAAGTACTATCGAAACAACGATTCTGCGACCTTAGCTCAACGAAAGTTTTGCAATCATTACAAGATACGACACAAAAATCAAGCTACATCAGGTGTGTTAATTAAAAAATGGGTGCTCAAGTTTGAGAAGACGGGTTCAACAATGGATTTACCTCGATCTGGCCGGCCTAGAACATCGAGGGACCCCGAAAACGTGGAGCGAGTAAAATCGTCTGTTCGTGACCAACCTGGACTATCAACTCGAAAGCGGTCTGCTGTCCTTAACGTGCCAAGATAATGATGTATTAAACCGCATTCTCAAGAAAGATTTAAGTCTACATGCCTATAAAATCCAAATGGTGCAGGAATTAAGGCCTCAGGACCATGGCACTAGGTTGCAGTTTGCGAACGAAATGGTAGAGCGATTCACCAGTTTTACAAACATTTTTTTCTCAACAAGGCACTCTTCCACCTAAATGGGCATGTTAATAGACAAAATTGTCGTTATTGGAGTGACACTAAGTCATGGTGATCAAAAACCCCTGCATTCCAGCCAACCAACCCAGTAACTCTTGACGAATTAAAGGATCGTATTCGCACAGAAATCCAAAACATCTCAACAGAAACATGTAAAGCTGTTATCGAAAATTTCCGCTCTAGATTGCAGCAATGCCAGAATAATGAAGGATTGCATATGGATGATGTGATTTTTAAGAAATAAATTCCCGTTTTGTTTACTATCGAAAACAATTAACAATTTTGATATACTGTAATTAGTTTTTTTTAATCATCATTCCAATTATAAACAGACTTTTGGGTTGGGTTTGGTTTGTTTGTTTGAACGCGCTAATCTCTGGTACTACTAGTCCGATTTGAATGATTCTTTCAGTGTTGGGTAGTCCATTTATCGAGGAAGGCTACAGGCTATGTTTTTTTTTTCAAAATTAGGGATCCGTAATAAAATTGCTATTTTATAACACAAGGTGTAAAATCGAAAACGTATTTTTGCGTGCGCTGCAAAAATATTGACAATAGAACAAAATGATGTACAGGCTATAATATAGGCAATATTTTATTACTTATAAAACTATCGCGTGAATTATACTTTATATGGCAAAACAACGTTTGCCGGGTCAGCTAGTTATATATAAATCCCGGAACACAACCTACATAAGTTATGTTTTTTATGAAATAAGGGACGAGACGAGCAGGACGTTCAGCTGATGGTAATGGATACGCCATATCCATTACAATGCAGTGCCTCTCAGGATTTTCGAAAAACCCAAAACTTCTGAGCGGCACTACAGTTGCTCTCGTCACCTTGAGGCATAAAATTTTAGGTCTCATTTGGCCAGTAATTTCATTAGCTATGGCGCCCTTCGGTTCAAAACACAGTAATGTTTACACATTACTGCTTCACACAGAAATAGACGCCGTTTTGGTACCCATAATCTAGCCAGCATCCTGTGCAAAGGAGCCTCCCACTGGTAAGTTGACAAGCCTGCAACATTTCAAAACCCATAACATATTGGTATTTATTTTTTATCGCAAGAAATCGCCAAAATAGCTCATAGCTGAACCCTTCTCGACGGTTTATATAAAGCTTATATATTTAAAAAAAAGTAATTACATATCTATAAAAAATGAGAAGAAAATTAATTGTTTCATTACATTTATATTTTTTATAGACAGTAAGAAAAAAAACCACCAAAATTTCCCTAGCTTTTACAGTTGGAGCCAAGCTTATTATTCAATCTAGATAAAAATTGTACGAAAATTTATTAATTGAACACCAATACTATTGAACATGACATAGTTTTGTTAGTTTTGTAAAGAAAATTGTACTGTGAAAGTAATAAATTAAAAATGCTTCTTATTATGAATTAATATTACTTCTATAGCCGAGTGGTTAGCGATCCTATCTACTAAGCAAGAGGTCCCGGGTTCGAATCCCGGTAGGTGCAAGCATTCATATGATGAATATGTATGTTTGTTTCCGAGTCATGGATGTTTAAATGTATTTATGTATGTTTAAGTAAGTATATTGTATTAAATATATCATTGTCTTGAAACCCATAATACAGGCTATATATGCTTAACTTGGGGCAAGATAATTTGTGTAAAAAGTGTGTCAATATTTAAAAAAATACTATGGTGATCTAGTACCGGAGAAGCAACCTAGCTCCACTCGCTTCCTCAAGGACGTTGGCTCGGTTCCCGGCCTTAATAAAATACCTTCCATTTAATTTGTTACTCCAAGGCAATATGATGTTAACATCAATGTTAGCCCGCATGAAACGAGAAGAATACCTTTATCGAGTGTTCTTACCTCTGCAGTGAAGTATCAACTAAAAATTCCAAAGAGTACTTATGAAATAGTATCGACAGCACTTATACGAGCTGTAAAGTTTATCGATAAACTGCATACAAACTCTTGATAATATTACGAAACTAATTTTTCCAACTCTGTACGATGTTGGGTTTTGTGCTATAAAAAAGGAGGTGGTTTTGAACTCAGCTTAACTAAGCATTACTTTAATTAATTTAATCACTACATATTATAAAACAAACTTGTCCGCCGTGTCTATCTGTTCGCGATAAACTTAAAACTGTACCGATTTTCCTGGTGTTTTCACCAATGGAAAGCGTGGTTCTCGAGATAGGCTTTAGTATATATAGAAATTGTATGAAGAATTTTGTGGGACTCAATTGATAACGCAAATCTGACATTTTCGTACAGAGGGCTATCTCTAATAAATTAATAATCCGATATTTAAAAGATTAGCGGCCGTTTTCAATAACCTATCTATCTTTAGTTTAAGTTACTAGAGGAAGACAAATGTATCCTTTTACGCTTACTTACATTTCAATAACCTATCGACATAAAGCATTGGACTATAACTTTATTAGACATAACTATGGATAGATAAGATCTTGTCATTAAATGGTGAAAGCGATGTATATATAGAGATACGTTATTGAAAACGGCCGTCCGTAGATCCGTACTCTCAAAGATTGTGTGATTGATAAGATTTAAATCTCTATCTATGGATTGATTATTGGCATGCTTAACCCAAGATTTTTTTTTAAATATTAATCCTGGATATGAAATATTGGATTAGGATTGATTATTAATCTCGGGCGTTAGAGTGAAGTTACAGAGAGACGAGAGCAGTGAGATATGATTGGGATCATATCGTAGCACGCTTGCTTTGTGATATGTTTTCACTCAGATCATTTATTCATTGTTATTAAAACATTAAATGTTAAATGTTCAACGGTTAAATACATTAAAAATAAAAGAAATATTCCAAAACTACAACAAATGCTGATGAAGGGTTCTTTTCACCATTACAGAATATAACCAAAGTTCTGTTAAAAATTGTATATTGTATGTGTTTATATCGAATAATATCTATGTCTATAGCTAAAATAACTTTTATATTTTTAGCATGTGATAATTTAATACTCATTTCCTCAAGGCGTCACAAACAAAGTAGCAAGGGCAATTGGACCAAATTAAAGGAAATTGAATTTAGTCATTTATTAAACGACTTCAAAAAAGATTCGTCTTTAATCAATTCGACACTAGTTTCGCCTCTACACGAGGCATCTTCAGAAGATGTCGAATTGCCAATTTTCATTTTTATTCATTAAATTCATTATTTTTGGAGACGGTTTGGAGGAACTATATGCATAGCTGTAGGTGAGATGTGCTTTTGTCGCACGCGCAATGTGACAAGGCGAGCGGCGATGGTGGAGCAGCGGCGGTAGGACACCGATTCCAAAAATGACAATAATTGTAACTACAATTAAAATAATTCATTAGATTGTATAAAAATACGCAATTTTTTTTTAATTTTTATCATATTACTAACCGACCCAGCAAACGTTGTTTTGCCGATACTAAAATCACGATACAAAAGTAACTCTTGATCGTAGATGGGTGAAAATTTGAAGTTGTATGTATTTTTTAATGCTGACTCATAATCAAACAAATTAAAAAAAAATGACAAAAAAAAATAAAAAAAAAATTTCGTGTGGACCACCCTTAACATTTAGGGGGATGATAAATAGATGTTCTCCGATTCTCAGACCTACCCAACATGCACTCAAAATTTCATGAGAATCGGTCAAGCTGTTTCGGAGGAGTTCAAAGTTTAACACCATGACACGAGAATTTTATATATTAGAGATATCTATTGTATTTTTTTTAAGTTAGTTGTTTTTTTCTTACAGATTTTTATCATTATAGAATACTTTTAGTCAGTATTGAATGAAATTGTGTAATAATTCCAATTAGCTATTTCTAGTCAAAGCCATTATGAGTTCTGAATGCAGGTTGCACTTAACCCCATTATGAATTGAAGGCTTAACCAGATTACTGAAGGGTCTAGTGTTTTGTACAACATATTGTGCAGCAAGCATACATTATAAGCTGCCATAATACTACTTACTAAGCATTTTTAAATGAACAAACTTTTTGAGTTTGAAAATAGCAAAAGTGTTATCACGTAGGGACAGATTAGTTACTTGAAAATTAAAATAATTTTAATTTGAACAGGTACTTATTATTCAGTATTTTTATCAAAATAACCATATGTCCAATGGTCTATTTATAAAAGTCATACATATTACATCTTATGTATAAAATTCTTGTGTCGCGGTGTTTGTTACCAAACTCCTCCGAAACGGCTAAACCTGCTTGCTGTGCATATCGGGCTGGTCTGAGAATCGGCCAACATCTATTTTTTGTACACCTAAATGATAAGGATGACTCACTACTAAATATTATATTTTTTGTCATTTTTTATTTTGTTTATTTTATACTCAGCATTAAAAAATAAATACAACTACAAATTTTCAACGAAGATTTTTATATTATTCTGTTCCCTCCACAGATCCGCAATAGGGTTGCAAGATCGCAATCGAATATAATAATTATTGTAGTACGATACATTTTATGTACGATTTATTTGGTAGTTCTGAGAATCGGTCGTCATCTATTTTTTATACCCCAAAAATATTAATTATACATTTTTTTTATTACTTTACATTTCAATACAACGTTTGCTAGGTCAGCTAGTTCATTATATAAATTATGTGTGTGTGCCTGAGCACTAGCGTAGTAGTAGTAGCGTAGCGTAACGTAGCACACGTGCACACGTAGCAACGTACTTGATGTTGGATGAGATAGCATCCATTTTAGCCGCGCCCTAAAATGAGTTCGAGCCATCGACTAGTGCACCCTTAATTCATTGTGTAATTATGTTATTAATGTTAGGTAATAGAGTAGCAATCTGGGCTTGCCTACAAATGTTAGTCAGTACAATTAATTATACTACTCAGTACAAATCAAATCAAATCAAGAATATTTGATTCGTAGATAAATTGTATTACACTTGAAATATGTCATTTTTTCATACAGTTCGTTCGGAATGCAGATTTCCTCAGAGAAGAACGAGCAAGTAACACTAAGGTTGCTCTTATCAAGACATAATGGTATAACAGGTTCTTATTATCAATTTAATTTAAAAGTAATGAAACAAAATACACAAACGTCAATTACTTAATGCCCTACGAGTAAGTCAAAAACAAATGTAAATTAATAAGTAAAAACATAGTTATAGTTATTGAGTACATACTTAAAGTACAATACAGTAGATGTATCAATCCACACATACCGTAAATAAAATAAAGGCATTATGCGAGTATTTTATTAGCGTACATGTGAACTACGCCTTATTCGCCCATTGCTTATTTTTAGATATTCAGAATATTGATTCAAAGTATTCTAATCAAATATGTATATTCCTATTCAAATATTTGAATAGTTCGGAGTCATGTTTTCATTTCCCAGTCGAGATAGTATTATTGAACATTTCAGTCAATAGTCGTGACGAGTCTTATACACGGAATAATACCTATTATTGGTAACCTAGCGTATATTGCCTCTCAATTTAATAGTAGTTTACTTGTTAAACTAAGATTCAAATTGAAATTACGTCGGGGATGTTTGCTGAGACGTACATATATTGTTTTTACGCGACTATGCGTAAGTGGGGGATTCCTTTGCATAGGATGCCGGCTAGATTATGGGTACCACAACGACGCCTATTTCTGCTGTGAAGCAGTAATGTGTAAGCATTACTGTGTTTCGGTCTGAACGGCGCCGTAGATACTGAAATTACTGGGGAAATGAGACTTAACATCTTATGTCTCAAGATGACGAGCGCAGCTGTAATGCCGCTCAGAATTTTGGGGATTCTCAAGAATCCAGAGCGGCACTGTGTTTAATTGGGCAGGGCGTAATAATTACCGTCAGCTGAACGTCCTGCTCGTCTTGTCCCTTATTGTTATAAAAAAATGGTTAGATTGTCAGTACCTGATACATGAGCTTTCAAGTTGGTCCTGTCCTAGGTTAAGACGTCTTAAATTTTAAGGTGTCTTATACTAACACTAGGTTTTGAGTTACTTTGTTTCTAACATTGATGCATTGTTGGTCGAAATAAAGAATTTTAATAATTATTTATTGAAAATCATTATTTTATGGGTATGTAAATTGCAATTAGAACTTACATTGATATTAAATTTGAATGAACAGTTCAAGGTATTCTAAGTCTTATTTCCTATGTAAATAAGCCGTCCATAAGTCGTATTAATAATGGATTGGAATAATAAAGAATCAATAATCAATGGAATAACATAATAACGGCATAAAACTGAATTAATAAGATAAAGATTCAAACGTTTTATTATATAAGTTTCATTAAATTTTGTATTTAAAAAACGAATGTATTTCCGAGAAAGTGTTGTACAAGTATGTAATATTCCTACTTAATGTGTAAACGTATTGCTCTACCATAGAAGCAAAATTAGTATCGATATATAGCTATCAAGGCTTGAAACTAAATGATTAGAAGGACAATAAATAGTAGTTAAAAAAACTTAAGAACACGCTTTTTATAGAAAACCGAAATAAAATATATTGCTTTTTTTTTATAAAAGTTTGTTTTTTTCTAACTAGTATTTTCTTTGTTGAATTAAAAATTCTCTTTGGTATTCAAAAATGTCCTGATGTTAGATAAATCGGTTAAAGGTAATGGTTGAAATTTAAAATTAACAGCAATTCCTGCCTTATAGACGACAGATGAAATTTATATAAATTAACAAAAATCTTATTTTTTTTTTGCAAATTGAAATATGGAAAGTTTTTATCAAATTAATGTATTGTCATTGGTCCTTGATAAATCTACGAAAGTTGAACGAAATTTGATCGTTTAAAGTGGGACACAATCGCGCTCAAATGAGTCGGTTACAAACAAACATACATACAGGTGAAGCAAATAAATAACGTGTAAAAATAGCTCTTGCATCGTACTTTAAATGGAGCACCTGTTAGAAGAAAAGGCAGAACTTATAGACTTCAATCTAACACAGTCCTAACATAATTCGCTGGCTTCTAACATTCACGCCAATTTTTTCATTCCCTCTTTCATTCTGGTCCATTTTCAGTACGTCGTTCACTTCATCATGAAAATATTTTGTAATATTGCGAACCACATTAGGTCAGTAAATTTCTGCAGTAAAAATTTTATCTATGAAAACTAGCCAATCCCATTCATACCTTTCTAATTAGACTGTTCCTTTATCAATACAAATTTACAATATAATTACTTACTTTTGGTATGAATATGAGTGCCATGCTTAGAAAGCAGCAGAACACTATAGCCAGAGAAACGAAAGCGAATGCGGCATCTTGTTGGCTCGCAATGACCAGCGTGACTGGTGCTGTGATGAGACAGAGAACCACGACGTTGTAGATACTCATGCCGACGTAGCGGGAATCATTGATAGACCGGATCTTGACCGAGCGAGTCTCGTACGCAAGGAACAATCCAAAAACGAGCACTAGTCCTTTGTAGCCGTACATGACACCTGAAAAAAAACGCTTATTAAAATTGCGAATCAAATACATACTTTAACAGCTTGATTGCACAGGATACCGTCAAGATAATGGGTACCACAACGCCGCCTACTTATATCTCTGCTGTGAAGCAGTAATGTGTTAGGGCGCCGTAGCTTGTAAAATTAGTAGACTTAACATCTTATGTCTCAAGGTGACGAGCGCAATTGTAGTACCGCTCAGAATTTTCTGGTTTTTCAAAAATCTTGAGCGGCATTGCATTGTAATGGGCAAGGCGTATCAATTACCATCAGAACGTCTCCATCGAACATGCTGCTCGTCTCGTCCCTTACTGTCATAAAAATACAAAATATATTTTAATATGTATAATTAAATCATTACTTTCCCGTAGATTAAAACAGTTTACAAATGAAATACAAAAACATGATAGAAATAAGGGCGACAAATTATTATCTATTATGTAAATAGATACTCATTGCATTCAAAATTCAATAATTTACAGATGTAAACTTTTTCTTGTACTAAGAAGGATACAGCGTTTTTTTCATCAAAATTAAACTACAGAAGCAAAAGATATTAATTTTATAGAATTCTTATTTACAAGCCTCTTAACACTCAACAAGCAGAAACCGAGGAAATCCACACTATTGTAAAACAAGTGAAAATAACAAGTCAGATAAGTTAATGAAACTATATTGACAGTTATTGAGAAGAAAATGTAAGGGAGGTTGTTATATAAAGAGTATCAGTGAGAGTAGTTTGACTGAAGAGATGTATGACACAAATTTGGAGGGGAGTGTTGGCAGAGATCGACTAAGGCATACATTACAGGATCAGATTGAGAATTTTGTTTTATGCTAATATGGGACGAGATGGGCAGGACTTTCAACTGATTGTAATTGATAGGCCCTGCCCATTACAATAATGCAGTGACGCTCAGGATTCTTGAAACACCCAAAAACACCGAGCGGCACTACTATTGCGCTTGTTAGATTATTAAGCTTTTACGTAATTATTTATTAATAATAAAGAGGTAAATAACTCTGAATAAATATACATAAAATATGTTTAGACATCTTAAAACTAAAAAGTAGCTCAATTGTATTTTAAAGTCAATACAGCCAATAGGACCTTGTTCCGAATCAGGAACAAGCAGCTAGGATTGCCAACCTAAGTCTACTAAGGTTTCGTTGGTTCGGTAGAGTGGCTTAGACACATTTGGCACTTGGCTGCTGCACCGAACGGTCACATCAGAGTTAAGTACTTATAATATAATTATTCATTATTTTCTGTTCTGATATATAACCCTTCTAATAAATATTATTAATCTAATAGTGTCACCCCTTCTGAATATTAAATGAGGCTAGTAAGTGCTATTTTAGTATTAACTTGTTCTTCTTGTATATTTTGTAATATTTAAAAGATGAGGCGAGAGTTTCTTGTCGGTTCTTCTCCCCATATCAAAGCTCCTTTACGAACCGATGTAGAGTCATGAAGTAATAAAGATATAATATTTCAAAGATGAACGAACAAAGTGGTTTACTTGAACATAAAGGTAATTAGATTTTCATAATCGCTTTACTTGTTATTTCTAGCCATTCGTACACGCTCGTCATCCTGAGACAAGATGTCAAGTCTCATTTGCCCAGTAATTTCACTAGCTACGGCACCCTTCCGATCGAAACACATTACTGCTTCACGGCAGAAAGATGCGCCGTTGTGGTACCCATAATCTAGCCGGCATCCTGTGCAAAGGAGCCTACCACTTGTAAAATGTACTAAAAACCGGTTAAGTGTTCCAAAAATGTTAATAAGGACATTACTAAAAACTCATTCAAGATATACTTCATTTTTCAGAATACGAGAATCCAACAAGGACACTTTAATTAAATTCTTACTATTTCCCACATTGCAAAACTGTTTAATTCTTGTCTGCATTATTTAAACTTAATAAATGCAATATAGAGTGAAAACACTGAAACATTCGTAAAGCCGGTGAACATTTTAGTAAATTGACTCTTGTTAACTAAAACTTAATACCATTTGTAAGCTGGGTAAGCCACTCGGTCATAGATATTTATAGACGTGGTCAGTTTTATGGCTTTTAAAGTTTACACGCTGCGTTGAAATGAACTTTGCTATAAATTCAATTTTGTGTAACATGTACATTGAAAATTCACACATGAATCTTTACTGTTTAAAATTTGAATTTATTTTAACTGTTATTATTTCTAATGCACAATTCTATATACAATTATAATTAAATATTGTGCCTTGAGAAGAACAAAAGCATAAATGGTCTTATGTCGATTTGTTGATTTTTACGTAATAGTAAAGAGCAACTTAAATTACGGTAGCTCAATTTTTTTCAGAGTGTTCTTACAAGCAGTAAGCGAGTAGTGTAATAATTTGTTATTTGATGTTGATCGTAGACGCGTGATAGTGTGAAGTTGTATGTATTTTTAATGCTGAATCATAATATAATAAAAGTAATAAAACTTGTCAAAAAAATAAATAAAAATATTTAGGGGTTAAAAATATTGTTTTAAGGGTGTGAAAAATAGATGTTGTCCGATTCTCATACCTACCCGATATGCACACAAAATTTCATACATCACAAATCGGTTTAACCTTTTCAGAGGAGTTTGGTAACAAACACCGGGACACGAGAATTGTATATATTAGATATTGTATATATCATTACTTTATGATTATAGAATAAATAAATAGTTTTCGTATTATTAATCTTGCCTTGACGATGTTTATATACCTATCATTTATAATTTATAAACTACCCTTCAATATATTCGTCGCTACTTCATCATTATTATCATCATCATCATCAGCGGGAAGATGCGCTGCCCTCATCCAACGTATTCCGGCGATCTTGACCAGACCTACAAACACTGCGTCTTCCGGTACGTGGTCACCATTCGAGGACTTTACTGTCCCAACGGCCATCTGTCCGTCGAACTATTAAATGTTTGGGTGTGCCGCTCTTTTAAATTCTCGCAGAGTCCGCTAGCTAAGATGTTTTCACTCTCACACTCTAAACACAAAGCAAGTGTTGAAAAACATTTTACGTAAATTCTGCTCATGATCTGCCAAACAAAACACCATTCACATTTGGGGCGCATGTCACGCGCCGCGAGAAGGCCGTGTCACGCAATAAATCTCCGACACGGGAATAAGTCTGTAATCTCAATAAGACTGTTGAACATATCGCTGGCTACAATATATGAGGACTTGAAAATACTGTCAAAAAAAATGTTTATGCTAAAACTCTTTAAATGGCTGATGAAAATAATTATAATGGTGTTAATGAATATTTACATTTAAGTAAAAGTAGTAGGTGTGCGATGTGATATATTATTGCTATAAATTGTCAATAGAAACCTTGAATATTTTTATTAACTGCACTGATATCAAATATTTTGCGTGTACATACTATACTGATTTTGGTTCGAATACTTTCATCATCATCAGCGGGGAAGACGTCCACTTCTAGACAAAGGTCTCCCCAAAGATCTCCACGACAGTCGGTACCGCGCTTCCCTCATCCAACGTATTCCGGCGATCTTGATCAGATCGTCGGTCCAACTTGTGGGGGGGGGGGGTCTACCAGCATTGCGTCTTCTACTTTTACTTACTAACACAAAACCTACCCAGTTTTAGAACTATTAAGCAAATAAGTCATTTTTGGGAAATTGTGTTAGTTTTTGTAATAAACTCTGAGGAGTATATAAATAGCGAGAATAGCCCTCTTCTGAAGCACAAATATAGCGCTGCCCCACAGCAATATACCATAGGCCATAGTACTACGGAAATAACTAAAGTATGCTAGTCGCGCCGTATCTATGTCAATTAATTTTCTAATCTTTTTGGCAGGCAATTCTTTTAAGATCGTGAGCGATCATAAAAAAAATGCCTGACAAAATATTCAAGACAAATGTTAAAACTGTTTTAATGGCAAGGGGATATTATAATATTAAAGAGTATATTGAGAAGGAAGCTTAGCGTACAGTTCCTGCATATCGCGAGCCTCTACAACTAACGTATTTTTAATTACTTACGTAATTTACTTTTAGAGCTTTTGCGCAATTGTTTTTGTAAACAAAGTATCATTACAAATGGTTTTTAAATTAACGTTTATATATATTTTTTAATTTTTAACTGATTGTTCCACTTATATCTACAGTGATTGTTACTTACTATAGAACGATCCGCATGTGCAGTATACTTCCAGGTGGTATTTCCATCACAACTGTTTCTGTCGCAGAATATCACAATTTGTCATATGAGATATTTCATATTTATTGTCAGGTTGACGGGTGCCGTAGATTATGAGTACTCCTAAGAATTTTATGACTCAGATTTATATCTGATGCAGTTATGGACAAACTGTACACATTAACCTTCTCAAATCTGCAGTGCCCCAGGGCATTAGATTTTTCATATACACCAAAACCGAGTGTGCCGTACGGCACCCTACTCCCTCACCAAGTTCTGACCTTTTTTTTTATGGAATAGCAGGACAAACGAGCGTACGGGTCAGCGTGGTGTTACGTGATCACCGCCACCCACATTCTCTTGCAACACCAGAGGAATCACAAGAGCGTTGCCGGCCTTTAAGGAAGGTGTACGCGCTTTTTTTGAAGGTACCAATGTCGTATCGTCACGGAAACACCGTACAAGGAAGCTCATTTCACAGCTTTGTATTACGAGGAAGAAAGCTCCTTGAAAACCGCACTGTGGAGGACCGCCACACATCCAGATGGTGAGGATGATATCGTAACTTGTGGCGTGTCGTGCGAACCCTTGTTTCAATAGCTGTCTGATACATTCACTTTAATAATCCTACTTATAAGCAATCTATTTCAACACGTAAAATAATACGTATGGACAAAACGCCACGCGAGCCACCGAATTACATCGTACCGTGCACCACGCGCGGATCATTGAGCGCTGATTCGCTTATGCTCATATGAGATGGATCATAAGCTCATTTTTTTCTATTCAAAATGTGCAGCGTAACAAAAATAGCTAATTTACTTTTCGCTGAGGAGATAAAGATTCCTAGCAAGAGTGAATTTGTAGTCGAAGGTAGAAGTAGTTGCGCAATATCTCACAAGAGATACATAGCGCTATATACTACTTCTACGAGGAAAATAAAAATAAGTAATTTTAATAGAAAATAGAAATTATAAAAATAGAACACAGATAGCGAAATGAAGTCCTGTTGGCAGCCTTTTAAACACAAATAAACTTGACACATAGTTTGTATGTAAATCATAATTCACCAGTATTGCAGTCTGTAAAAATATTCATTATTTCAAATAAAAAATAAAATAAGAACACGTTGGAAATGGATTTTCATACAATTTTTCCATCCGCATATTTCTACGAAATATGCGGATATACACTTTCATACCAGTTATTTTATCAATATTTTTGATTGGATAAGGGTTTCTGAGAAACATGATATTGACGGAATCGGACTGACCTTAAATTTAGTATACCTATGAGGATTTTTTGTGATGTGTGTAGAGTGTAGCCTTAATAACACATGAGGATGAGATCAATAACAACATCTACATTATTTATTACAACTTAAATGTACGATATGAATATGAATAAAAGAAATTATATATTAACTGCGAAGGATGCCGGCTAGATTATGGGTAACACAACGTGGCCTATTTCTGTAAGCATTATTGTGTTTCGGTCTGAAGTAGCTAGTGAAATTACTGGACAAATGAGACTTAACATCTTATGTCTCAAGATGACGAGCGCAGTTGTTGTGCCCTTGAGAATTTTTGGGTTTTCTAAGAATCCTGAGCGGCACTGCAATGTAATGGGCAGGGCGTTACAACTACCATCAGTTGAACGTCTTGCTCATCTTGTCCCTTATTGTCATAAAAAATAAATATACTAGATTCCATGCAAATGTTATGGTGATCCAGTCCTACGCAGTAAGACGGCCATCCCGGAGCTGGTCCAAGTCCTCGACATAACTAACTAACACTCCTCATTTACTGATGTGTTCAACTCTGAATATCAAATTCAAATATTTTTATTCAAAATAGGATGTGACATCACTTATTGAAAGTCAAAAAACTACCACCCATTCCAAAATGAATGCCTCAGGCCCGAGAAGAACGGGCGCAACATACTCAGCGGGCTTTTTTTTTCGTCAAAAAATATGTTTACAAAGTAACATTGTACAATTAAACTTATTATTTAATAGCCCGAGGGCGGTCGCTCCATTCCCAATCTGTGGTATCATTAAGAAAGTCATTTATGTTACAGTCCTTTATGATTTACCACACAATCGTTATTAATAATTCTTTTGAATAACGTAATTTTGTAAAAATACTTTTGTTTTGAACATTTTCTGGGATCCTGTTGTAAAAGCATATACATCGCCCCACAAAAGACTAGCTAACTCGACTTAGCCGAGTAGTAGGCATTATAAGCTTCCTGGTGTTAACATTATGGTTATGACAGTTTCTAGCAAATTCACTTATGTGCCTATAAACATACATTACATTATCAAGAATATATTGAGAAGCCACAGTCAAGATGTTAATTTCTTTGAATTTTGCTCTCAACGATTCCTTAGGGCCGAGATCATAAATAGCGAGAATAGCTCTCTTCTGGAGCACAAATATAGCGCTGTCCCACAGCAATACACCATAGGGCATAGTACTATGGAAATAACTAAAGTATACTAGCCGCGCCGTATCTATGTCAGTTAATTTTCTAATCTTTTTAACCGAGTATGCTGCAGACTAAGTCTGTTCGCCAATTCTTCAGTATGAGTATATAATGATAATCCAGAGTAATGCCAAGAAATTTTTCAGATTCCACCGGTTTTATTACCTCTCCGTTTAACAAAACACTTGCATCAACTTCATGCATCATCTTTGACATTTGGTACGGTAAATTTTATATATTTCGTTTTCTTGCTATTTAAAAATAGGTTACTAGCGATAAACCAGTACACGATGTCAGATAAAATATCGTTCACTTCGTCATACATAGCTTGGTTACTTTTCACTTTCAAAATCAGTGAAGTGTCGTCCGCAAACAATACTACCTTATGTTTTTTCTCTATAATATTAGGAAGATCATTTATATAGATAAGGTACAGGGACGGTCCGAGAATAGACCCTTGTGGTATCTCCTCAGATCTCCTGCCATTCACGTCGACCTTCTGAATTCTATTGTTTTATGAGCGCAGTTCGTTTTATGCCATAGTGGCATAGTTCCTGACCAGCGTTGAATGTTGAACACAATATGATTGGTTGATAAATTATTAAAAAACACAGTAGAAAGTTATTGAAGTCTTTTTGTCAATGTAACTCTTAATTGCAGTCGCTCGTTGTATAGCAACAGTCAAGAGTGCCGCATCCAACTACTGCGAAAAAGAAGTGCTGTCATTTTGCACTCTGAAAACCCCCTTGTTCTATTATTATACGTCGTACGTTATAGCTTTGAATCATATAGTCTCCTTTTTACGTCCGTGACGAACGCCTACTGAGCTGCGAGTGCCGTGCATCGCGCTGGAAGTTAAGGTGCTGGATCCGAGTTAGGAAGAAGCGAGGAAATTTTAGGTTAGTGGTTTTATCTTTGGATTGATTTTGCACAATGAGGTAAGGAACAAAGGGGGCTCACATTAATTCCTCGATTAATATAATCAAATAAAGTCCTATTAAATATATATTTATATCGAATTACCAGCGCCGGTGGTTTACACAACAATTTTTGCTCCGATCGAATTTTGCTCGAATGTTGTGCTGTATAAAACATCTAAATATCTATCATTATCGGTAGATTTTTTTAATGGAAATACGTGACGAGACGAGCAGGACGTTGAGGCGATGGTAATTGATACGCCCTGCCCATTACAACGCAGTGCCGCTCAGGATTCTTGAAAAGCCCAAATATTTTGAGCGGCACTACAGTTGCGCTCGTCACCTTGAGACATAAGATGTTAAGTCTCATTTGCCCAGTAATTACACTAGCTACGGCGCCCTTAAGACAAACACAATAATGTTTACACATTACTGCTTCATGGCAGAAATAGGCGCCGTTGTGGTAGGTACCCATAATCTACCCGACATCCTGTGCAAAGGAGCCTCACACTGGTATATATATAGATATAGATTTTCAAACAACTTATTCGCTTGGATATTTTAAAGAAATAATTGAGGTACTTTCGCACCAGTCATCATAGCAGTTCGTATAATCTTAATTCTTAATACAGAAACGTGTTGGTAAACCAAAGAACCAAATTAATATTGATGTCGAGTTAAGTACTGTTCAGATTATCTCTTAAAGCTGAAAATTAGTTATAAATATGTTACCTAAGCCTAAATGTTAAGAAGGAAAAAATATGTCTTAGATCGGACTTCTAATAAGAAACCACTTTAAGTGACATATAAATGTTTAAGATAAAATTCACATGAATTTTGAAGTAACGTGATAAAAGTGTGAAAACAAAATTTGTAGATCTTTTTATAAACTTTGCTATTTAACTTTTTTCATAGGACTTGTAGTTTAACCGGGAATTGAGATAAACCATTTTTATCTATTCATTATTGTGGTGGCAGGATGATCCGGTTGCCGGGGACTCGGTTTCAGATTCTTTAAAGTTATTGTGTGTATATATATCTATGGATATATACTTATTTATTTATTTATAATCGCTTATAAAATGCTCACAGAATACCTTAATTTATTTATTTATGGTGTATGTGGATGATGCAGCTAATGTACTCAATAACTTTTGTATTAATTTACATTTACTTTTTTGACTTGCTCGTGTAAGACATTGACTATTTGACGTTTGAGTGTGTCTGTTGCATAATTTTACATTTTACATATTATATTGTAATCTGAAATGATTTGTAAATCGATGTACTTAAATGTAAGTCTTGATATAAAAGAGTGGCAATGAGTTTCTTGCTACTTCTTCTCATTAGCTGAACCCTTTACGAAGTAGCGGTAGATTCAATAAGATTTTTTTTTTGACATTCATAAGTGTCATTTCCGTGACCTACGTGAATAAACTGATTTTGATTTGATTTGATTTATCCATAACCAACCACTTCCCAACTTCAGATCGCCCGTAATTTATTTTTATTATAATTACAAAAATATCTCTTAGATCTGGCTTCTAATGAGAAACTTCTTGAAGAGCCATCCATCAGACGGCCTGTCGACATAAAAATCTTTCTAAGCTGGAGTATCTTTTTACCAAAGCTTAAGTTCAACTTAATCAAGTTGAAGTTATTTTATGCAAAAAATCCTAGTCTCATTCGTAACGAAGCACTAAATTAAGATTTTTTTTTTAATTTTTTGATGAAACATGAGATAGCGGTGGGTTCGAGTCCTCCATCGTTCATAAAATTTTGTTTTTCAAATTTTATTTGTGTATTAATACTAGAAGTGAGTGCTATCACTTTAAAAAACATAACATATTGTTTAGATTTACAAGAGCGACATCTCAAGTCAATTTCCTAATATGCAAATATTGGGGTTGAGCAGGTTATCAACTGTAAATTAAATACTGTAGATAAAGCCACAACCTGAGAGTTGAACAAGCAAACAATATTTTATAACGAGGCGTTACTCGAACAGTTAGCTCAGTTGGTTAGAGCACCGGCACGGAACGCCGGAGGTCGTGGGTTCGAGCCCCGCATCGTTCATAGAATTTTTTTTTTCAAATTTTATTTGTGCAGTATCATACTGTTATAAATGGAATTCCCAAACTAAACAACAGATTGTAAAAAAAATATACTTTAATTTACAATTTAAAAGCTTAACTTTTAAATTTTCTTTATTATTTTTTAAGGACATAATTCAACTAAAACAAAAAAAAGAATATGCCCCGCCATGTCACAATCATCAATAGTGTGTATCGCCCTAATTTATAGCATGACGTCATAGACGTACTATAAACGACTAGACTCACAATCGCCTATTAAAAGGTCGTCAAAAATGTCCGAGCGGTGTTATATATTCATTCAAATTAACTTCCTATTTCGTGGCAGTAAAGTTCAAAGTATTGTTTACACTCATAAGTATGTATTTTGTTTTTGCAATTAAAATATAACTATTTAGCAAAACGATTAAAAACAATCAAGTTATTCACACAATTTTGTTAATTTAAAGGAGGCACTTACTTGAAAATGAAAACTATATTTATTGATATTGTGTACACATAAAAATACAAAATTAGCAGCGCTTTCCACACTAGGCATGCCTGTATCGTGGAAAAGTGAACATACGACACTTCGCTTCGGACGATTTTTGAGCGTGATTGTCAGTTTTTTTGTTTATTGTTAATGCATTAGTATAATTTTTATTTCCATGGAGCAATAAAACCAGTAATGTATAAGCATTACAGAATTTTTGGGTTTTTCAAGAATCCTGAGTGGTCGTATCAATTACCATCAGCTGAAGGTCCTACTCGTCTCGCCCCTTATTATCATAAAAAAAGCAGTCTTTAGTAGTTAGTTTGCCTTACCTAGCCATACAGCGTTGTGTTCGCTTTCACAATGCTCCAGCTCTGGTCTTATATGAACATCGTCATCGTGGTGCCGTGGTGCTTCCAGAGGAAATATCTCCACCCTTCTTTGAAGAGGATCTCGGATCTGCCAGGCCGTAAGTATTGCCACGTCCACTATCAGAAGACCTCCAACCATCGTGTACAGCTTCCAACCGTGCATGCGTTTCTGTACAAGAACGAATATGATTTAGAAGTGGACAAATCCCAGTCTGATTTAGTATCAATGATTCCGTTCTGATAAAATAATTATAGTAATCTGTAGTACAAAGAAATTAATTTAAAAACAAAAGTATTTTAACAGTAATTACTGTAGAAGGGGTTGGTTATTTAAACGCACTTAATAAAATTATAATATCTGTATTTTACAGTTTCCAATAATAATTATAATAATTAATGACTCAATACAATTTAGGCAGCGTCAACACTTACAATTCAGAATAAGTAATGCCTCCTCGAACGTAGCGCTCTGGCTTATATATGGCACGACCGTCTACCGTGATGATGCTACCAACTGTTAGTTGGCACTGCTGTAGTGCCAACTAACTTACACGAATCAAGTTATCTAAACATTATATGCCCTGTGCTTCCCCGGGGCGTAAAAAGAATAGGGTAGTCCCAGGCCCTAGGGTGTCGTAAGAGGCGACTACGGGCTTATTGAAAGTCACGGAGAGTCACGCTACCGTCTTTTGACGTCAGCACAATCGGGCCAGACTCATCCGGGTTACTTACCACACTCGCACAGAATACCGGCGTGAAGTAACGGCCTAGTGCCGCTATGTTTCGCATAGGTTAGTGTCGAGGACCGGAGGCCATTCCTGCCGCCGAATTCCACCTTCGCACGACACGCCACAAATTAGGATATCATCCCCACCATCTGGATGTGTGGCGGTCCTCAACAGTGCGGTTTTCAAGGAGCTTTCTTCCACGTACTACAAAGCTGTGGAATGAGCTTCCTTGTGCGGTGTTTCCGGGACGATACGACATGGATACCTTCAAAAAAAGCGCGTACACCTTCCTTAAAGGCCGGCAACGCTCTTGTGATTCCTCTGGTGTTGCAAGAGAATGTGGGCGGCGGTGATCACTTAACACCAAGTGACCCGTACGCTCGTTTGTCCTCCTGGTCCATAAAAAAATATATAGTTATTTCTAATCATAGTGATAATTATATTAAATAGTATTTAAATAAATAACAGTAGTTAAATAAATGTAATTATTAATTGGGATATCTTATGACAGTTCATGACGTTGGTAGCGCTTGTTAACACATCAAGCTGACATTACTCATAAATTATTATCAGTAACACAATTTTGTACACATTTTCTTAACCCAAAAAAAGGCAACAGACGTTATTAAGTTACATACCAATAATTATTATGTCAGTCAAGCATTCCTACCGGGATTCAAACCCAGCATCTCTTGTATTCAAGATTAGATTACTAACTACTGGGCGAAAACAACATGAAATGTAACACAGAAAGACACTCTGCCTATCACAATAACTTTAGGCCGTAAAACTACGTTTGGTTTAACTACTTAAAATTGAAACATAAAAAAAGCATAAAGATTTTCGTATTTTTCCTTCTATTTGTAATGTGGGACCGTGCTTCTTGTAAAATTTCATGGTTTTGCATCAATAGGAAGTACGCAGTGGGTTTTTTTTTACTTACTGAGGGGAAAAACAGAAGACTATTGCAGATTTTAACATCAAGGGTTTCTAAGAACAAGGATCTTGAAAGACAGGAAGACAGACGACTAATATAGTGGCTTTCTTTGTATGCATTAAAATCAGTTTTAGTATATAAGATCTTTATTATTTATTTCAGAAAAGAAAGAAAGAAAAAAGAAAGAGTTGCTTTTCTAACGTATTAGTAGTAAATTAAAGTTGGATATAAAATAAAAATAAACGTATGATAGGGATAAACAAGCAAAAAAAAAAACATATTTCCACTATATAAGATTAAAAAATGGTCCCAACTGAACATGTTTTGAAACCCAACTGGTTTGAAAACCAACACTGGTCTTCCGTTGGGCCCTTTGGTGACGTCACGCTAAATATTTGGATATCAATAAAGTAAAACTTTTTATTGATAGCAAACGTAACAAGTAACGTGGAATAAAAACTAAATCTTATAAACTTACATAATATTTTGGTATCTAATTTTAATTTAATTTCTTTAGTTTATCGATCTGATTTATATAATATTGGGAAATTAGTTTTAAATTTATGATTGTAGTTGTATAATCAGTAGCAGCAGGTAATTTCAATTCAATGTGTAAGTATCGATATATTAAAACCATAGATATAAGATTCCATACAAAATTATATTTAAAGTGACCGCATCAACATGATAAACATCTGCTATTGTAAAATAAACCTTACCGCTTTACTGTAGGGTTAAATTCATAAAATAAAAAAACAGCGCACATCAATGACACATGTTTTAAAAAAAAACACACTAGATTTTTATAATTATATAACGAGTTTTTTTAGATTCGGATTTGGTTGTAGAACAAACTGTGAGCATTCTTTAAAAAAATATTCAATGTTATGTCCACAACTTGTGATTTCATTATATTATCATCATATGTAAAGATTATAAATTAGTACCTACCTACAAGACAAATTATATTAACGTCGAAAAAATAGGTTGACAGTTAACCTGTATTTTGAACAATACACGCACACTAACACGTAGTGGCCTATAAATCACAAGTGTAAGCATTAGCTTGTCAGGCACACTAAAGTAATCAATCTGGCCTGTTTTCATCGGTTGTCTAACAGAAAGAGACTCGATGTAAATACCATACTACACAACTATACTAACTACTAACACAAGTATAGCCACACGTTTATCTGAGGTCATATTTTTCTTACTCAGTTTATAAACGAACGCATGTATTAAATGTAAGCATCACAATAAGATGGTGTCTCCTTCATATGCTGGGGCCTCAGTATCGGGCGATGTTTCGTGTCGCGCTGTCGCGCCAAAAACTATGTCTACGGTCTAACCCAATGTTTTTGGCTACATCCACGTAGTCAAATAAATTGTCTACCGCAGGACTGACGTGAAATATAATGAAGTGGCGAAGTGTAGCCACGCAGGCGAATGTCGTCGCGACAAAACCCTTCGATGCACGCCCGTATACCGACAGTGTCGCGATGTGCAATCGTCTGCGCCCGATAGACACCGCGATGCTACGAATGGCTTGACTACGGCGGCTACGCGACTATTAACAGACGCCTTAAGGAAATTATAACAATAATTATTTCGTTTTTACCCGCTCTTGTAATGAAATAATATCACAGCAGATCTGTCCCACCACAGTTTGACTCGCACGTCAAAAACGTATCACATATAATTAATTATTAATAAAATAAAAAAATATCACGAATCGATGTAAAAACTCTCTCTCTCAAGTTGGATTAAACGGCACACATTTGGCAAAAATTGATTAAAAAGGTTTACTAGTTAGGAGTTCGTAGCGAACATACAACGTGATACGATTTTATCATACAACTTTTTTATTTAAAACTATTAACAATATACCTTATGGAACACATAAATAATTTTAATGATTCAATATAATTCGTTAATAGCGCTTTCCAGTAATTTTATATATCGCCACAGAAACAAGGCACGTAGTAGTAATAAAACTAGCAAGTTATGGCTTTCAACTCCTATCCGAACCGTTGTGGCTCGATTTTATCTCATTACAAACGAAAATTATTGTTTTCAGATAACATTGTATTAAAAACCCACCAATAGCAATGTCGACGAAATCGAATTCAAACAATAGTGCTTGTTATAGAGTACATTAATGATTCCCTTATTAAGGTACAAATTTATTTTTAAAATACCGCTTATTATTATTAATATGGGTGTGGTAAATGCTCTTCAGCCCCCGGGGGAGACAATTGGCCTTTATATAATCCTTTATTATTCGTTAAGTTTGTGCTTGGTGGTTAGATCACTGAGTCACTGATGAGGTTAGGTCCGCGAATAAAAGTACGAGGATACTCGAATCGCGATAGGGGCGCTGCGCATGCGTGTCAGCGCGTGATCTACCGACGAGAGAGTGTGTAGGGCGAGCTAGGGGGACCGGGGTGCGGAAGGAGAGATGAGGAAGTGGGAAGTGAAAACGAGAACTTGACAACTGACGTTAACTCTAACAGTTATAAGTTAGTTCCGAAATGAGCAAATGCAATATGGTGCAAACAATATACACTTTGATAAAAATCCTACAAAGCCGTCTAGATGCTTTGATTAGGAGATCTTACAGTCACACTACAATTTGTAACAAGAAATAAACATTTTAGCAATAAATACTTTCCAAAAGATATTTTTTATCATATATTTAAAGTTTAGTTTTACGCTCGTTCTAATCTTCGGGAAAGCCGTTAAGTAAATTGGGAGGGCGTTTTTTAATAGTTCTATCACCATGATAATTACTGATTCTAGGTCGTTGACATACTATAAACATTTGACTCACAATCGCCTATTAAAGGGTCGTCAAAAATGTCCAAGTGTCGATGTATTTAAGTAAACCTTAACTTATACAGATAACATTAAAACATTCATTCAAATTAACACCTTTTTTCGTACTAGTAATATTCAAAATCTATTGTATACGCTCTACGATTATACGACTATAAAATAAAACGCGGTGTTTTTTTTTTTTGCAATTGAAATGTAATTATTTAAAAACAAAATAATTAAAAACATCAAATTAGTTACATAATTTTGTTAATTTAAAGGGGCACTTATCTGAAATATGGCACTCCATCCTTTTTAGGTTTGGAAATACAGACAGATTTTCTCAGAAGACTTTGTCATTGCGTGGCGTGATATTCAAAGCGCGGTTGAAACACAACTGAACTAAAACTCTGCCTAATAGACACGTAGGCACAGTTTTGCTTCAGTTAAGCGTAGGTTTGAGCGTTAATGTGAGTCTTTGTGAGTTGTTTATTGTACATCAATGCCTTAGCTACATACTATTTGCCGGTGGATATTATACTAATGTTATGGCTGGGAAAAGTGTTCTTATCTACTTTTATGTGCATATAGGTAATTCGGTAGGCTTACAAAAACAGTTTCTTAAGTTGTTATGGATACAGGAAAGTTATGCGTATACATGAAGGGTGGTAACTCATTGATGTATAAATAAGGCGAATGAATAACAAGTTTAGGCGAGGGTTGAGTGGGAACCGATGCTTGTATGGAGGCCGCGTTTAACCCATAACTCTAACGGCCAGGCCACAGGGATGTGCGGTGCGAACAGCGAAGTGTTACGAGGGGCGACTATCCACGCGGCACAGTTTGAGAACCACGGGCAGTCACGTTCGCCGCCGCAACCGAGATATACCGAGAGTGATGTTTATAAAAGTTTTCTCGATATTGCTCAGAAACTAATAGTTTGTTTGATTCGAAACGTAATATTAAACCAGAAAAATTAAAGTTTCATGGTTCATTTTATTCGCGGCGAAAACAACTAAACTTGTTTAGTTTCTGCCGCGTCTCCCGCTCAACTCCGAGGCTTGAGCCCAGGGGTGGGACAGACGCCTTAAAAGTGACGTTTTCAGAAGACTGTAGTGCCATCTGTTAGTTGGCCCAAAAATGAAAGCTTTGTCAGCTGTTACTCGCTTTGAAACCTTTCAAATTCTCTCTATATTTGTGTGACTGCCCGATAGTCATAAAATGGCGGCTACTTCTAGCGTTGGCGCATGTATATAGCTCTCGTGTTCCATTTTGCATATTTACACTACTAAATCTAACCTTTATGTTCTATGTTTTGGCAAAATTAAATAACTAACTCTACGCTCAATTTCAACATGGTAAAAATTGCAATACCTACATTAAAAAGTAGAGTTAGTTATTTAATTGCGTCATAACATTAAAAATGAATTTTATAATTTCTAGCTTATATATAGTTATTTTCGGGGCCAATATCCAGATGGCGCTACTTTTCAAATAGACAGCTAGTAATGCGTAGAGAGGGCTCTCTTTGCCCTATATATTGTTATAATCTTGGCTTGCGCCGTACTGATTCATGCATTTGTTTTAGTTGTCCACCGCGCCGTCAGTCGCCCGCGCGGTTCGCTCGATAAATTTCGCCGGCCGTTTCGCCATTCGCCGTAGCGCGTGGCTTGATCAGTACATTTCAATACATTTATTCTAGTCGCTAGATGCAAATATTCACTATAGCGACTGTCCCGTGGTCAGGCCGTAAGCTATGTCAGTGAGACTAATGGTGAATATTGCACAACGACAAAACTTAGAGGCATTAATTAACACTAAAGTCATCAATTAACAACATTTGAACAAAGATATAAACTTATAAGTCTGTTAAAACAAAGACTTCCATTTAAATATTACCTAAGATAAAATATTTAAGGTACAACTACGTATTACATTGTATGCTTAAAAGGTCAAAACAAAACAAGACCACAGTATAAATAGAATAAAGTAATTAACGTATCTAACAGTAAACCACAAACAATGTTTTGTGTTTTAATGAAGGTATTAAGTTTTAATGAACGTAACCTAAACGCAAGAGACAAACGATGAGCAAAAGTAATTAGTTTAATTAATTTTTCTAATTTTTTTTTACTTATTCTTTGTTGTTATATCTTTCATTGTCCTACATATTATCAGCTATTCGAGTAAGTTTAAGAATGTTGTTTTAAAATATTCTTGTTTAAATTTGTTTGGAAATGGGTTTCCGAGCTCTGGAGGGAGGTTTTTTATCCTCTCAAATCCCAATTGTGACAACATGTGGGCTTTATCTGATCTTATTTAAAACTAGAGCGTCCAATAGCCTGACCATTATTTTACTGGCTGCTTTGGTGGGTCTAATCCTATTACAAGAAACTCTGCTTTATAATCGTACTATCTACATGTGTGTGACTTTTAGTTTCCTAGAAGTAAAAACCTTAAAAATAGAGTATACACAACTGTTCTCAATTATTCCATTCATATGACATTGACTGATATAATTAATTGAATAGGCAATGATAATGCTGCGGATACAATATTCAAAAGAGTTCAACCTGAGTTCCTTGCTGATAATATTTATGCCAAATAAACCACATAATTCAACAATAAATCCACCTTCACACGACACGCCACTAATTAGGATATCATCCCCACCAATGGGATGTATGGCAATCCTCAACAGTGCGGTGTTTACGGGACGATACAATATGAGTAATTTTGAAAAAAGCGCATAATATACTTTCCATGAATACAGGCTACGCTCCTGTGATTCCTCTGGTGTTGCAAGACGATGTGGGCGGTGGTGATAACTTAAGACCATTTGACCCGCACGCTTTATGTCCTCCTTTTCCATACAAAAACACATAGTCTAACTAGATGGTAAATATATAGTAATAAAATAACATCAAACCTTTGATTCAGTTTTCGGCTTAGTTGTATGTCTGTGCACTCGCCACACTTTAGTAAACATTGCGCCATAAGCCATTGAGAACCCAATAGCTAACAGCCAAGCGCGTGCCGCACACAGGCCAGTAAAATGTTCAGGTTCTATCCATCTTCCATCCACCCCCAGAGCAATAGCAGCACTAAAACATACGCAGCACCCGCACAGCATCACTGTGTTGCAAGCGGGATGAGACCATTGAATCACCCTGTCGTAAAAATAATTATATTAGAACATAAACAAGTCGTCAATATATTTACAAACATCTAGCAGTTAACGATCTCTATCAAATTTCCCGGCAATAAAATTGAATCCGGATTCCGGATATCGTCGACAAGCAGCACTGAGTATGATATTACGACCAGAGAATTGCTTTATCATTCTAACGATGTTGAATCAAATGAATACTGAAGCAATTTATTTCAATATTGGTAATTTATCAAACGAATCAGGCAAACTATGTTAGTAATAATTTAATTGGACTATTGGAACTAAGATTTCCTAAATTTTTAACCTTACAAAAAACACTTATTAATATGGATACTCGAGCTTTTTGGAGTATTAGCGTTATTATCACAATCGTCTTTAATCCAAGAATGATACGATATTGTTTATTATTTACAAAGATCCGAGTAGGGATTAGCTCAGGTCTGCTAATAGTACAAAACTGTATATGAATATAGTATTTTCTTTGATTAACGCGAGTTTTTACAGCGTCTGGGAACGTGAACCTGTAAAGATCACGAAAAGTCGGGTAAAATAATAAATATGTAACTATATCGCAAAAATTTAATGTTAAAATACAGCTACAATTACATACATTAAAAACTATTTTATTTAAATGTGTAACAATCAACAGAACCGTAAACATGTCGGCAAAATACTCTTTTCATAAAATTTTAAATGGTGCAACTCATGGTTTATCCTATTGAAAAATAGGCTTCTATGAACTTATTAAGCTTTTTCAGTTAAACTTCTATTGGCGCGTTTGGGAAAAATTATCAGACTGAATTTTTACAATGCGCGCGCACACCGTCACGCAAATAAGACATCCTTACGTTAGCTGCTCAACTTGACCATTAATTATTGTATCATAATTTAGCTACCAAGCCTCTTTTTATAGAAGAGGACGTATGAGCTGTACTGTTCATCTGTTGCTTAGCAATCGCCATAAGAATCAAAGACTATTAAAAGCATTTTATTAAGGTGTACGTGCTTTGTTTGAAGGTATCCATGTTCTTGAAGAAACACAGAAAGTAGAAAGCTCATTCCATAGTTGGGTTGCACGTGGCAATTCTGCGTTGCACACAGTCTTGTGCACTGGACTAGAGATAAGTAAGAATACATGAAGATAAATATTATTTACTTACCTTCTATGCCTGTGTAGAATATTGAAGATTATAAGAGCGACCGCTGCCAGCATACCAGCTATGCAGAGGGCAGTCATGCATGCGAAGAGTGGAAGAGCTACCGTCCGAAGCTCATTCACCACCACGGTTCTGTCGGGGGGTACTTTGCCACCTCGTGAAAAATAAAGATAATCATTAAATTCAAATGTAATACATTAATAATAATACAAGGGTCGAAATGAAAGACGATAGAGTCAACGGCTGAATAGAACATATTGTAGATTCAATTATTAAATGAATTATTTATAACAAAGATTCAAAAGCCTATTTGAATAATGTTTAGTACCTGTCTTTTGAGTTACCAATAAAACGAAATAGTTTATTCATAGTAACGAACAATTTTGAGCCATTTTGAGTTTTATTATGCAATTTAAATTTTTACATAGCTTGAGATGTATCCTAGGCCAAATTGACTCAATAATGTGACTCTCTAGCTAAAAAACTACAAACACATAATTAAAATATTTCTTCTCCTGATTTAATTCAAATACTAGACTTATTGTATAATGATAGTCGAAGCGAGGCAATGGCGAAACTACATCATTCTATATAATATTATTGAACTACATAAACTCCAATCTTCCGAAATTTTCCTTCCCGAAAGACATTATTAATATCACAGTGATTGTGAAAGGATTCAAGAGATATGAAAAAGATTATTTATTTTGACTGCATCGACATTTCCCTTCTCAAATTAATATATATTAAATTGGAAATTAAATATTGGAGTTAGTCAGTTCAAAACCTCTGAAGTTATAGTTGCAGCATCAGTTTGACCAAATTGTATATTAAGAATGCGATTTTTTTTATATTTTAACCCTTTTAATATGTTTAATTTATTATCAGTTATTATTAGCAATTAAACTATGTTAATTATTAACATTAATTAACATAGTTACTCTTTAAAATTATTTAAGCGTTATCATTCTTTTCTATGTCTAGAGAAGGGTGGTGTTAGCCTATTTTGAAACTATCATAGTTTCTATTTGTTGCGGGTCTAAAGCAAACATATATAGAGCGTACTTAGTCTTTACTATGACTTTACTTACGTAAAACTAAGGTGAGTTTAAGCTTAGCGTAATCCTTGATAAGGTTTTTATAGTCAATTGAAATCTATAATTATATTTAGCTTAATCTACTAAATCCCAATGCATAAGACAAATCCGCCTTTTATCACACTCAGCTAAGTTTTACGTAAGTAAAGTTTGAGCAAAGTCTAATTCCACTCTACAGATCTCCGACTTAGTATTTAAATTTTTTGTTTCTATATTTGTCTTGCGGGGAGCACTTCGTCTTCAGGTACGAGGTCGCCATTCAAGGACTTTACTGCCCCAACGGCCATCTGTCCGTCGAACTATGTGCTCTGTCCACTGCCAATTCAGTTTCAAAATCATTTGGGCTATGTCAGTGACTTTGGTTCTTCTACGGATCTCCTCATTTCTGATTCGGACTTGCAAGATGGACCGACAATCGGGTGAAGATCGCTCGAATACGTTGGATAAGGGTAGTGCAGGAGCGATCGTCTTGGAAATCTTTGGTGGAGGCCTTTGTCCAGCAGTGGACGTCTTCCAGCTGATGATGATATTTGTCTTAAATGAGTGCAATTTCCTATCGATTAACTGCCGTAATACACGTTTATATCCCCAGCGCGATCTGTAGGTGCACCGTGAGTAGCGAAAAATTGCCGTTATTACTTGGCACTCTTAAAATTAACTATATCATTATAATAATTATTTATCATAGCAATATTAACGAAGATAGTTAACAACTACTTACCCACCCATCTTTCGCGCTCCAACCATGTAAGATTATCAGCCTGAGTGTCGTAATACCCTAATTTCACGTAATGGTTGTCAGACAGCTGTTCTATCTGAGTCAGCGCTATTCGATCGCCCTGCGATGAGAACGCCACCAAACCCTGCGATAAAATTACAAATAGCCACATTCCTTATCACACCCTCGTGGAATAACTGCCTGTCAACATGCACTACATTCGAAGTTTTACATTCATGTTGGATTTTACTTTTGTTATTCTACTATAGTATTATGCCCTGTGGTATATTATTATAGAGCAATGCAGCCCTTTTTAATATTTATCTTTGTGCTATAGGAGAGAGCTATTCACGCTATTTCCAACTTAAGTCCTATTAAGGACTGATTCTTTTATGAGAAAAAAATTTACATATTGCTTGTCAATATATTCCTGATAAAATTGTAATGTAAATTGTAATAAGTGCAATACAACACATATTGTGGCTACTTTTGCGTTTTCTACAAACTGTCATAATCATTGTGTTAGCACCAGAAACAAACATTAACTTGTTATTTCAACTTCTTGTTTAAGTGGAATTGTTAAGTCTTTTGTTGGGCGATGTTATATGTTTCCACAACATGATCTCAGAAAATGTACAAAATATGCTTGTTGCTAAATTAAAAAATAATGTTACAAACATTTATATGGTCAAAGTTAACAGTAACTTGTAGTAAATAGTAGTAGCATAAATGACTTTCTAAATGATAAAACACCTTCGTGATGGAGCAACCGCTTTCCTTGCTTAATATAAGATTTTAGAAATAAATGAATAAATTTAAGTAAGTCTGAGGCATATCTTTTCGAACGGGTGAAAAATTTGACGAAATTATGTAGCTGTAAAATCATCAATAAAAGCATTGAATTTCAATATTATTTTAATCTTCGGAGCTAAATTTATAAGGGTTTACCTATAATTCTATACTACTTCTTCCTTCAGTTTATGATTCACCGTACTGTTTTATAACAAATAAGTTTAGATGCGTTTAAAAAGTACGAGTACGAAAAGTACTCATTTAAGTTTGTTTCCTTATTTTATTTCAATTTGGATATTGTAGTAATTTATTAAATTTCAGAACCAACCGCCTATTTTGAAAATGCATTAGGCTGAGGAGAAAAGGCATAAAAATACAGAAGTATTTTCTTTTCTACTTGTCTACCATCAAGTGGGTTCCAAACCATCATGGCACATCATCAACAACAACATGAAAATAGAACCTTAATAACAGAAAGATATAGAATAACTGTTAAATGTAATGAAATGATACTACTAACCGACACTCCTAGAAATGAAGTGGAGTTTATAGCTTCATATATGTCGTCCGCTATCTTTTTATTGGTATATGTGAAATTTTTCAAGCTCAATCCACTTTTTTGCAGTTTTTCCATAGTTTTATTGAACGCTGAAACAAGTATTTTTTATTAGACGAAAGCGTGCAGGATGAAATGAAGGAATTGTTATTCATGAATATTATTACCGAGAGCGACGGCCCAAACAGCGTCATAAGCTAAAGGGGCTTCTTGATATCCCTCAGGAAATTTTTCACGATCGATGTCATAACCAGCTTCACGCAACGCTTCGTTCAGACGAGACCTGTTACGAAATGGATTTACCCTTATATTATGAAAAAAAAGGCGATTAAAACGGTACCGCAAAATTTCCTCACATTATAGCTCGTTTAGCTGTTGATCAAATAATAGAGAATCATTTTTTTTATGCATATAAGTGGCAGCTTTATGCCTGCGACTTCATCCGACACTCTTCAATTGTATAACAAACTAGCTAACCCGGCAAATTTTGTTTTGCCATATAAATTATTTTTAGTGTAAGACCGTTTCTTGGACATTGCAACATTACATTATTTTTCTCAAATAAACGTAGCCTAAGTTACTCCTTATTACATCAGCTACCTGCCAATAAAAGTCCCGTCAAAGTTTCAAAGATTAGCCGGAACAAACAGACAGACAAAAATTGAAAAAAAAATTATTTTGGTGTAAGTACCGTATATTCCAATACCGTATAGTACCAATTCATATACATGTAGTAAAAAATGATTATTTCAACATTACAAACAGACACTCCACTTTTATTTATATTAATAGATAATGCCGTAATATTATAGTGTGCTGCGACATGACCCCTATGAAATCACCTTCCACTATTAGGCTTTTTCTGTATTTAGTTTTAAGGACTTGCCTGAAATCTTCTGATGTCATCCCTGATATGGTTGTCTGATTAGAGTTCTGATTCCACATGAGAGCCTCTGTTGTCAAATGACCTTCAGCGGCTTCCCTCATTTGTTCCGCCGTGCAATCAATACCCTCTCGATCCAAATTTGTTTCAAACCAGTTGTCTTCATACCAACCTGCATCAAATAAGTACAAACATTAAGTGCTAGAGTCAACTAAAGTTGGCACAGAGCCACTTTATATGATTACCATAGAGATTTGAGTTTACTGGAAATATTTCTTGCTCTAAGCTGTAATAGCTTGGTTGGCTGCGGTCTCAGTAATAAGATACAACAAACTGCATCCACACAGTGCTGCAGGCTTAAGATAGTTGTGTTCTTGGTCTATCATTAAATTATATGTTTAAAATTGTCAAAGAGATTACTTTAAATAAAAATACACAATTAATCTTTTTCCTATACTCCATCAAATTTTGCTTTTACACTAATTGTACGTTATTGATTTCTAAAAAAAACTATGTCTTTCGAAAGACATTTGGTATAAAAGCTTTTGTTGTCCTTTTCCTTGTGTAGTTACAGGTATTTGTAATTAAAATCAAATGCAATTTAATAGTTTTTCGTATTTTTTTATATTCTGATTCAAAGCATGTTGCTTCAATGCTAAGTTTATTGTTAGTGAACCTCTTACACGTAGGTACAGCCAGTCATAAGTCTTGGGCATTGTTAGGAGTTGCTCAATCTATCATACAATGGACCTGGCACTCGCACGCTAAATCTATAGAATGCTAAGGAGTTTGTCTCATAATGGATTCAGAATCTAGATTCTAGAGAGTAAACATCCTTAGTAGTCTAGGAAGAAAATGATAATGTGTCTCCATTTTAAATGATCCTTATCTACGGGAAGTACATTGCTGCTACATTTACATTATCTTCTCGATAGAAGTTTTGTTATTCCTAGGATATGGCGTAGGCCATTTTTAATCTGATCACTAAATGATGGCACCTTTCCTTTCTTTTCTTTCCACATTCATACTCTAAAATTATGAATTCAATCTTCTTTCATGAGTCACCGCGTTGTCGAACGACAACACATAACTACAATCTCAAAACATATAATAAAAATAACGTATTTATCAACATTCAGCTTTCAAGGTACATTAAAAATTTGTTCTTAATAAATCATCAATCCATGTTATTCTCTTGTCATAAATATTATTGACGTGAAACATAGATTAACAAAATATGCCTGATATTGGCATTGGAAGGCTGCCAAATTACCTCATTTTGTTATTTCAAATTTTTATTCAAGGTTATAAGCTTGCTAACAGGAATGGATAAAAATAATGTTTGTACAGTGTCATTGCTAACCTAATCATTCTTGGTGAGTGTATAACATTAAATTACCCATTTATTTCTTTTTTACGTATGGTTAATTTCTGATAAATTGATTGTCAAAGTTAAATCCTCAATAGAATTAACATTTAAAAATGCAAAGATTCATTCGTAAAAGTAGCAGCTTGTCATGTGATGGTGTTAGTAGACCACAGTGGTCTTGTGGGTTTAATCACACACTATTATTTATGAGGGAAAGTAACGAAATGACCAAGATGATCATCTGATGGTAATCAATACGCCCAGCCCATTGCGATGATGAACCGGATTATGGGTGACCCGTAACTCAGAGCGGCACCGTGCTGGTCACTTTGAGATGTAAGGTCTTGAGTGTCATTGGCACCAGTAATTTCAATAGGTATGGCGCCTTTAAACTAAAATACAATTAGGGTTCCATTTCTGGTTAACAGCAGTAAAAGCACTGCTGTGGTATCGAGTTAGCCGGTATTAGCATGCCCTGAATAACAACATTTTTTACAATCAATACAAAATGTTGATGCCTGAAACTGTTTATTAGTAAAATTTAAATCCCACGTGATCTCAGGATTTTTATGGGTTAGAAAATGGATCTTTATGGGATAAAAAGTAGGTTTTGTTATATTTATATTCAATCTACCTCCATTCCCATATGAATTGGTTCATTAGATGGAAAGGAAAGGATAAAAGGAATCATACATTCATTTCGGTTTATCAAAATCCTTGAGGATCCACACATTTTAACGGGATGAAAGTTTATTTAATCAGTATTATAGATTGATGTAAAGGCGTTATTTTGTGATGCTAATTACTATTATTATTATGAAAAAACAGTGAAAGAATCTAGATTAGTAAAAAAACCTTTTATTTTTCTGGCAGCTATTATAGCGACATAAAACAATAGAAATAACGAAATTTTCAAAAACAAAGCAGTCGGCTGCAACATATAGAAATAGTAACTTTAGCACGAAAATATCACATGTACCTAACGGTAATGAAACTACAAGACGTACTGACGCAACAGGACGAGCGCGCGGGGGTGAAAGGGGAACGGGAGTGCGCTTCATGTTCCAGCGAGGCCCAGAGATAATGTGGCCGAGTAGTAAGCCTTCCAGTAATTACATTGTTGCTATATGAGAGAAATCTGTCGTAAGCTCTGTTCTTTTTTGTATCATTCAAGTAGTAGAAATAAATAATTAATTGATTCCAGGGGAATGAGCTCCGTATATAGGTATAACAAAGTCTGGACTATATTTCTTAAGCTTAATAAAAACTCAGTCCAATAATGTTGATAATGTAACGAAATATCCCACAGAAAGCGTCGAATACAAATTTAAAATCGAAATTTAACATTCAAGATTCAGTGAAATTTACAATTTTGCATAAATAATTTTGTACAAAAGATAAAACTGTAAAGACTAAGAGACGTGGCTGTTCCGTTGAATCAGATTCATGAATATACAAATCTGCTTTTATTGATGTTTCGTTCGGTTTACGATTGAAAACTCAAACACAAAACGAGATATAATCAATTGAAGGCGACATCTACAAACATGGACATAAATTTGTAATACTCAACAATTATTTGATGTTGTAAATAGTGTACAGTTACGTAAGATTTTTTTATCTACACCGATGCTTTAAATTCTCTATTAAAGATTCTAAAACAGTTAGCTTATTGCCAACATAAAAACACCCAATGTCCCAATAATCATTACATTATCCAAACGAGTGTTGTAATGAAATTCAGTACAACATTCTATCATCCCTTTTCATGATAACACTCCTTTGGATGATATTATGGTTACTAGCATTGTTTTTTTTTAATGTTAGCAGTAAGCTAACTGTTTCAGAATCTTTTAAAGAGGATTCACATTAAGGTGTAGATAAAGTCTTGTATGCAACTTTTGATAATTAGGTATTAAAACACTCATGTGATACTATTATTACTATATAAACCCAAATTCATTCATGTTTTAATACCCCCTATTACACAACAGTTAGATAAATAACTATTATTGTTCACGAGGTAGTAAGATATTTAAAAGCGTTGATGGCTAGAACCATTCACTTTCACCATGGAGCCGTGTTTTCGATCCTCACCCGCCATTTACCAAATTATATATTAAAATTCGAGAATTTTTAAGGACAGCAATGCTCTTGTGATTCTTCTAGTGTTACAATTGAACCACTTAGGAATCAGGTGAACCGTATTTTTAGTGTTACAAGAGTTACAGTGCTATACGTAACATGTTTCTCTACCATAAAAATGTTTAATTAAGGCGAGGTTTTCCCAACACTTTAGGTAAAAATTGCGCGAACGTTAGATTCGATAGGTACGCATGGACACGGGCGTCAGGCATGGCTGAACCGCGTAATATTTTTTAAAACTTACAGTTGTGCTAGAGTACGGAATTACTGAGATAATATTTTTTATGCATTTTGAAGTAAATCTTTTTTATCGACGTATGAGAGAAATGTTATATTACGCGCAAAATTATGATTTCAACATTATGGATATCGTAGTCAAGGTTCTCGAGGGCGCAGAGAACGAATTTGGGATCATTTTTTAAGGTCAAAATTGATTCCAAATTCGTTCTCTGCACCCTCGAGAACTTTGGATACGGTACCCATATTGTTGAAATCATATTTTTGCGCAGCGGCCAACTTGGATTTCAAAAATGATCCCAAATTCGTTCTCTGCACCTTCGAGAACCTCGGATACGATACCCATATTGTTGAAATCATAATTATGCGCGGCGGCCATCTTGGATTTCAAAAATGATCCCAAATTCGTTCTCTGCACCCTCGAGAACCTCGGACACGATATCCAAATTGCTGAAATCATATTTAAGTGCGGCGGCCATCTTGGATTTCAAAAATGATCACACAATCGTTCTCTGCACCCTCGAGAACCTCGGACACGATATCCATATTGCTGAATTCATAATTTTGTGCGGTGACCATCTTGGATTTCAAAAATGATTCCAAATTCGTTCTCTGCACCC
>CATIXQ010000027.1:6584820-6703725 GCA_949711755.1 Leptidea juvernica
GCTGAAATCATAATTTTGTGCGGCGGCCATCTTGGATTTCAAATATGATCACACAATCGTTCTCTGCACCCTCGAGAACCTCGGACACGATATCCATATTGCTGAATTCATAACTTTGTGCGGCGACCATCTTGGATTTCAAAAATGATTCCAAATTCGTTCTCTGCACCCTCGAGAACCTTGGATACGATACCCATATTGTTGAAATCATATTTTTGCGCAGTGGCCAACTTGGATTTCAAAAATGATCCCAAATTCGTTCTCTGCACCTTCGAGAACCTCGGATACGATACCCATATTGTTGAAATCATAATTTTGCGCGGCGGCCATCTTGGATTTCAAATATGATCACACAATCGTTCTCTGCACCCTCGAGAACCTCGGACACGATATCCATATTGCTGAAATCATAATTATGAGCGGCGGCCATCTTTGAATTCAAAAATGATCAAAGAATTGTTCTCTGCACCCTCGAGAACCTCGGACACGATATCCATATTGCTGAAATCATAATTTTGTGCGGCGGCCATCTTGGATTTCAAATATGATCACACAATCGTTATCTGCACCCTCGAGAATCTCGGACACGATATCCATATTGCTGAAATCATAATTTTGTGCGGCGGCCATACTGGATTTCAAAAATGATCACAAAATCATTTTTGACCCTCGAGAATCTCGGACACGATATCCATATTGCTGAAATCATAATTTTTTATGCGGCGGCCAACTTGGATATCAAATATGATCACACAATCGTTCTCTGCATCCTCAAGAACCTCGGACACGATATCCATATTGCTGAAATCATAATTTTGTGTGGCGGCCATCTTGGATTTCAAAAATGATCACAAAATCGTTATCTGCACCCTCGAGAACCTCGGACACGATATCCATATTGCTGAAATCATAATTTTGTGCGGCGGTCATCTTGGATTTATCTAACTTCCCTAAGGTATATGCCTTCAAAAGTAAGTATCACACTTTTAAAATTGGGATAACGTTTTAAGTTCACAAGATATACTTTTGAAATAAAAAGGACTTCAAAGAGAATTTAATTTTGTACATAAAAACTTTATAGTCGGTAACCTTCTTTTAAGAATTGGCTGAAAAAAAACTTCAAAAACAAAACCATTCTTATTCAAAGTGGACGTTTCCGAATTACAATTTTACCATTCACATTTTTCTTTCTGTTTTAAATTTTTTTCAAGATCGATGGGTCTTGTTTTAAAAATTTATGCTAAAAAGCACATAACATTTATTTATCATGCCTCTTTCAGTTGAAGAATGTGCTAGGATCATGGCTTTTCTGGAACTAGGCATCAGTATGCGTCGCACTGCAAGAATGGTGGGTGTGACGGTACGAACGGTCCAGAAGGTAAAGCGAAGGTACGAAGAGACTGGACACCATCTGAGGAGACCTTGTAATGGCAGACCCAGGTCTACCTACTAGATCGTTATATTATTTCCACTGTGTTAAGAAATCGCCACCAAAATGCAGTTGAAATCCAGCAACAGCTACTTCAGACCCGGAGGGACTACATTAGTGACAGTACAGTGAGAAGAAGACTTGCTGAAGCAAATTTGAAACCCCAAAGACCAGCGAGTGGCCCAAAACTCGAGAGACAGCATCGAGTAGCGAGACTGCGATACGCCCGTGAACACATGCAGTGAGATGAAGAAGAATGGTCAAGAATTTTGTTTGCAGATGAGTCTCGATTCTCCCTTTACACTTCTGATGGAAGGCGAAGTGTTTACAGGCGACCTGGTGAGCGATACCTTCAAGCCTGCATCTCAGAAAGAGTCCAATACGGTGGAGGCAGTGTGCATGTATGGGCTGGCATATCTTCAGAAGGTCGCACAGAGCTAGTAGCCATAGATAATGGCACCCTCACTGGGCAAAGATATGCTCAAGAGATTCTCAATGAGTATGCAGGGCCGTATTTAGCAAATATGGGTGATGGATCGATGCTGATGCATGATAATGCCCGGCCACACACGGCTCATATCGTAAAAGAGTATATTCAGGAGGTCGGTATCAGCGTGATGGCTTGGCCATCAAGAAGTCCTGATCTCAACCCGATTGAACACGCCTGGGATGAGCTTGGGAGGCTAGTCGGAAATCGCAGACCACCACCTACTACCCTCAGGGCACTAAAGCAGGCCCTGGTAGAAGAATGGGAGGATATTCCCCAACATCGGCTCCGAAACCTAGTGTTCAGTATGCCAAACCGGCTCGAAGCTGTAATCAGAGCTCGAGGAGGCAATACCAGTTATTAAAAATTAAATAACATGTAATACATTTTAGTTGAATTTTTTTACACTAAACTAAAAATGTCTATTTTCATTGTTTTATCTTTTTTAAGTTAAAAATGTTACTAATGTATAATTTTAGTTTCAAAGAATTAAAGCCTATAAAATTTGCAACAAAACGTTTTTAATCTTAAATCTCTACCTTCTATAGTTAAGAAAAAAAATTAATTTGAAAAGTGTGATACTTACTTTTGCAGGCCAGTGTATATACAAAAATCCCGCGTGGAATAATATTCAAAATAATATTACGTAAATTTTATATAAGTACTTTCCGACTTACATTTACCTATATATTTTAACAAATACGCTGTCGCATCATCATTATTTTTTTACTATGATTCCCGCTTTGTACTTGTTTGCTAAAATCTTACGTAATGTGAGCCCGAGAGACAGTACCTTCCTTGACAGTGGTCACGGGCGTACTGCTAGCTTGAGCGTGCATGCAACCAAGGCGTCGCGTTTGGTTTATTACGAAAAAAAATAATATAAAATAATTCATAAAGCGTATTGATAAATCCCACAGTGAAAACTTATAAATACTAATAAACTATCGAATAAAATAAGTTTTGTGTTTATAGCTATCATAGTTTTATGATAATATAAACAATTCAAATAAAAAGACTATTTTTCAAAAAATAAATCTATTGAGATTTTTTTTCGTAATCGTGTTTTCGAAACAGCGATAATTTAGATAAAGAAATGAAGATAAACATGTCAAAAAATTGGAACCGTAGTATTTGTAGAAGTATTTTAAGTAGATTGTTAAAAATGTTACTTTTTAGGACTATAGCGCCCTAATAAATTTCAACGGAGAACCAAATCATCGTCCTTAAGTATAAGGGTTGTGAACAGTTTATTCCATGTTTTGGCTGTAGTACTTTCTTCTCTGGAACGAATTTTAGAATAAAAATGCTATTGACAAAATGAGCAATTATCCACTAATAATTTATTCCCCAGAGATAAACAGTCAAATTCGCAAATTAATTACATTAATGGGAATTAAATCTAGACACATTGGGGTACAAATAGGATTAATTTTTTTCAAATATTGGGTTACATCACTTTAAATTAAGGTTTATCTATAGGAGAAAAGATCAAAGTGCAAAGATTGACACAGTATTCTGCGAAGACTATATTTTCTAATGTAAACGCGCTTGCTACGCGGATTACAGAATAACGGTTCATAAACCACATTGACGCTCACATCTTTGGTGTACTCGAAATGAAATGTTATGAAAAAGGGCTGGAAAATAATGATGATGAAACTCGAAAGGCATTATGTTCTATTCTTTTATTTAAGTCTCAGTCAAAATATTCGTGCCCAAATCAATAATCCAGACATCATTTGTAGTATGTTTTGATCATAAATTATTCTTAAGATTTAAGTATAATGAGATAAAATAAATAAGGACCAAGGTGGGATCCTTGATGAACGCCAGAACTGGTACGGGTTATTTGCCGCTTATCTGGATGCACCGTTCATTTCCCCTGTGGCCAGCACCGCAATCCTGGTTTATTACACCTGTTTTTTGCAGTCAGCTGCTGCTTTAAGTTACGCAGTGCTGTAATCTGCTGATCGGTACCGAAGAGCTTGGTATAAAAATATCCATGTCTATTCGTACCACATCGGCCACTGCAAGGTGGAGGTACTAGGACCATCCAAACAGAAACAGACTCTGCCCCAAGGCTAGGATGCAACATCCAATCCCAATCTACTGGTTTGTAGTGCCAAAGCCTTGTGCCATTGCCTTGCTGGTGTTGTTAGGATATAGCACTTAGTCTTCTCATACGATACCCTTGGTCCTGGGACTCTCCTATTCTGCAATATTTTTGGAAAGCACAAAGTAATATTTTTAGGTACTTTTACTAGCGCAGCGAGAAATCTTGAGGGTTTTTATTTTTTCAAGCGACTGCAAATGTCTTGACCTCTTTTAAATAAATGTAAATTTTTTAAAAGCCTGAAAAGGCAATCTTCAGATTAGCGCAGCCAGTAATCATGTAAAGTTCAAGTTTATAACAGGATTTTTCGCTAGTGATTGCATAACGTTAATCTATAATCTATTAATACCTGCTCTAAATTCTGACAACAATGGTATGATTCACTTAATGTAACAGGAGATCAAAATCCTTGGTGTGTTTAGTGATAGGTAACTCGGCAGAGTCAAATATTTATATTAATGTAGGGATTGTAGTAATGTTACTACTAATTGTATTTAATAAAAAAAAATTAATTACATTGCAACTGTTCTTCGGTGATCATAACAAATCATGTTAAGTTTCATTTGCCCAGTAATTTCACAAGCTACGGTGCCTTTCAGACCGAAACACAATAATGCTTACACATTACTGCTTTACGGCAGAAAGAGGCGCCGAGTGGACCCATAATAGATTTTGGGTCCACCAGCCGGCTAGAGCCGGCATCCTGTGCAAAGGAGCTTCCGGTAAATTGACAACGTTATTTTTTTATCAGCTGCATTGATTTTATTGCTTATATAAAGACTCATACCCTATTCACTTTATTTTACATGTAAAGCTAATTTGATATCCATTACTTATATTGAGAGATTTGAAACTAGTACGAGGTCCACCAATTTGTTTTGGCAGCCTTCAGTCTTATCCGCCATTTTGTAGCGACGGCCATCTTGGATTTACAATGATATTGAATATACTCAATAAGTAGGAAGTATATTTAGAACAGTACAGCAATAATACTCCAAAAAAAATGTTAGGCCACAGGAGCTCAAACTAGGTAGAGTATTATGGGCACATCCTTTGCTATGAGTTTCCTGACCCTCAACTCATAAATCATTATTCAATTGCATTTTCGTATACATATTATATTGTTTTCAGAACTAAAGTTGTATAAAATTAATTTTTCTACAGAAAAAAGGTAAAATTTCAATCCCTAAAAATGACTTGTAGAATGAACAGAGTGTAGGCACTCTGTTCATTCTATTCTATATTTATATTCTATTATTTAAAGTTGATGGTAGGCCATCAACTTTAAATAAATAAGCGATGCGATTCCGATGCAGTTCAGTTTAGGTAGCTAAAGTGAATCACTAAAATTCGTACCATGAAGTGCCTTTTACTTAATGGCGTTTGGATCGCTTATGAAGAATGAACGAAATAAATTTGTCTGTGGCCCGCGGTGTGAGAAAGAGTGACACTCTACAGTCGTTGCATAAATTTGTCTTACTCGAACCATATGCGTTGCGTTTCGAAACCTAAAATGATATGATTTTAGCGGATTTTTTGCATAAAAAAAATCTAAATATATATTTTAAAATTGCGCTTTATAGCGTCAAATTATAAACCATTAAGCCCTTTTTTGTACTTATTAAATAATTATAATATAAATAAATATAGTTCTTTGAATTACAAATTAAATGTTTGCTTATGTTTGTTTTATATTTTCGTAAAAATAACGAGTAATCAACGCACCTCAAATTCAAATTCAAATTCAAATATTTTTATTCAAAATAGGATTTATAATCACTTATTGAACGTCAAAATCTACCACCCATTCAAAAGAGACTGCCTCAGACCTGAGAAGAATGGGCGCAATAAACTCAGCGATCCATTGATGTTTGTTTCACAGGAGCATAGAGTACATTTTTTTAATTCGTTGCAAACAGGCAATACCCCGGGCCCTTACTGCCTCGTCTTTAGTATTTTCATTTTGTGGTATTTATTTTAAGTATTTTGTTTTACAAAAAAGTCCAATTAAGTATTCTCATCTCATCTTTCATCAATAAAATTTTCCTTTTCTGTATGTTTTCACTATTTTTTAAAAGTTATTAACAACACGATTCACTTTACTCTAATGAAGCATAAACTTTTTTCGAATCGCTCACTTTATCCAGTTTAGGTTGAAATATTACTTCGTACCATGAATGAATGAACGAACTAAATCAGTGTGCGATTCAATTGACATCATTTTTGACATTCAATTGACATCATTGCGATTTAATCAGTTGATTTGACGTCAACCTAAATTAGATAGCGCTAATCACGTCGTGGTACGAAATAGCAATGCAGTTCATTTTAGGTTGTCAATTGAATTGCAATAAGAGTTCATGGTAGGCCCGCTGGGCAAGTTAAATACAACCGTTTGAAATACAATTGAGTCAAGTTTGTCTAAGTATGTCAAACTCATTTGATAAAGACTAATGGCGTCTGTAATATAATATCCTATACTAATCAACCCTTTTGAATTATTAAGTTGGTACGGCGAACCTTCACGGCCCCGCTGCCAGTTCTAATGATGCGTCATTTTGTATCACAAATGAATTAAATTACACATTATGTCAAAAGTACCTTTTATTGTAATTACTTCAAATGTAATGTAAATAGTATTGATTATTATTGAGTTACTTTTATCAATTTGGACGATAATTTATTAAGTCGCTCGTAACATTACGAGTATATATTATCAGCTAGGAGGTCAAATATCCGTACTGGTTATTTTAAAAGTAAGTGTTCCTCGCTTCCAATGCCTTCTTGCTACACACTTAGTATTGCGTCCATGTCGTATTTGGCCTGGAAATGCCGTATTCATTCCACAGTATGAAGCTACCAGACCAGAGATAAGAGCACTACTCCACATGTGGATCACATAAGTGTCAATAATACAATGATATTTACGTATAAAACCTCGGGGCATTGGAAGTGTATATACCGTTACAGTAAGACAAATATGTGTGACGCATGCTTTTCACATGTTCGTGTATCTAAATATAATAAATATAGTACTATAAACTTAGAAATTTGACTTTTGAGCATTTAACAACATGTATAGATTACAAACTTTCTCAAACGAGTCACCCAGTACAAATATCTAGGTCATTATGTTGCGGAGGACCTTAGCGACCAGGTGGACATAGAACGTGAACGAAGAGCCTTAGCCGTAAGGTGTAATATGTTGGCCCTAAGGTTCGCCCGATGTAGCAAGTTAGCAAAAATAACGTTGCTTAAAGCCTACTGTCAAACCTTCTACAACGGGGGGCTGTGGACCAACTACACTCAAAAGACACTCGACACGCTGAGGGTGCAGTATAACAATAGTTTCAGGATGCTGCTGGGCTTGCCGCAGTTTTGTTCGGCGTCAGGCATGTTTGCTGAAGCACAAAGGGAAGATTTCTATGCCATGATAAGGAAAATTGACGTCATCTTCCCTGGCAAGGCTGCGATCGATCTCAAACAGTATCCTGAATATGATAGCGGGAAAACTGGATTCGCCAATATTGCAGCGATTCATTCAAGTTTTTGTCCGATAAAAACACGCTGTCTCAGATTGTTTCCAAAGTTATTTTGTGTTATTATGTATTATGAATTAATTATATTAAGCAAATAATATAAATTGTAACATACTAACATAGTTTTTAAGCCTGTAGCTAACAAAATATGGGTATCTGTTGCCTCAATAAAGAAATTTATTATTATTATTATGTAAATATTAGGCCTTTGTCCAGCAGTGAACATCTTCCGGCTGAAATGATGATGAAGTAGGTAAATATGTAAGTCTTATCTTACCTATAAAAAACCAGACATAAGATTTCCCATACAGCTTGTGCTTGTAAACCTCGCACAGGACTCTTCTGGCCGCCACCACGTAGAATAATCCGACAATGACTCGAGCGTCTTGTCGCCGCAGGTTGCGGACCGCGTCGCTGGGGTCAGATAGAAATGACTGCCTTGTCACTATCTCAATTCCTGACTTCTTGCAATGAGCTTCAAGATCTTCAACTGTCTAAAATCATAAAATTTACATGACAAGAAGGCAGTAGTAATGTTTCTAGGGACTTAAATAGCAAGTGTATTTTAAATGATATTTATTTTATGAAAATAAGGGCCGAGACGAGCAGGACGTTCAGCTGATCCTAATTGATACGTCCTACCCATTACAATGCAGTGCCACTCAAGATTCTTGCAAAACCCAAAAATTCTGAGCGGCACTGCAACTGCGCTCGTCACCTTGAGACATAAGATTTAAAGTCTCATTTGCCCAGTAATTTCACTAGTACATATTACTGCTTCACGGCAGTAATATGTATTTTATAATAATTTTCCCCACTTCAGAATTTAGATAATGCTGTAAAAAAGGTTCCCCGCCACCTCCAGATTAAACGCCTCAGGAGTTATCAAACCAACGGTATATATTGTGCTTTTCATTATCACATGAAATCAGTTCGAACAAATTCTGGATTTAACTCCTTCCTACGGATATTGTAGAAAGAGATCAAAAAAAGTAAGTCAAAGTAATTTGCTGTAAAACTCCAGAGATAAGTAGCTAGAAGTTTATGTTTTTTTACAAAACTAGTTAAATGTATGTTATTAATTGATGTTTATTCTGATAATACGTGACACTGAAAACACGAGCATAAAGTTATATGCATGTGGACCTAACAATAATTATTATTATATCATATATCATGCGAACATGCGAAAATTTATTGTTTTACTAGAATTGCTTGTTGAACAATTTTAGATTTATGCTACTAAATTATGTAATCGAAAGCACGCGGTTCCCTTGAAAAGGTATGGAAATTTAAAGAAGAATATTTGATGATGGAACAATGTAAAAATACGTTCCAATATCCTCTTGTCAGGACGAGACACTGAGCGTGAATAAACTCCATTCAAGCTCGAAGTACGACCACCATTTCAAATGTGAACGTCACGCGAGGAATAGAGGTTGTCAAGTCGGCACGAATTGTATGTTAGTAGGTTACATTGATTTGAATTCATATGAATTCAATGATGCTTGAATATTTTTGTTTTTATTCTTAGATATTTTTCATATAGTATTATAGTACATACATACATATAATCACGCCTCTTTCCCGTAGGGGTAGGCAGAGACCACTTCTTTCCACTTGCTACGATTATTACACACTTGTTTCGCTTCGTCCGCCTTTCATTATTCCTTTCATACATGCTCTTCGGTATAGGGTACTCTTGACCTGGCCTTTTTAGACGTCCCTGATTTCATCCAGAAACGTCTGCCTAGAACTACCCCTTCCAACACTTTCATTCACGCTGGCCTTATACACTTTCTTCGTCAATCGTTCTTCATTCACTCTCTCGACATGTCCAAACCATCTCAGCATGGTATGCTGAGATTCTGAGTATAATAGTAATAGTAGTATAATTCTATATTATCATTTTCTCGGTCAGCCATTCTCAACCAGTTTGGTTTAGGCCTTTTTCTGAATGCACCATTTCACCCGGTCTTACATTACTTCTATCCACTTTATCCCTGCAGATTTCTTAACGTCACCTTCTATGTTAGCAGCTGTGTGTATGTGTTTATATTTAGCTTCAGGTTTCTTGTCGCCAACATTACTGGACCATTTTACCTCACGAGCCATTTCTGGGCTATGTGTTCTTCAGAATGCCAGTCTTGCAGTTTTTCAGCGTAATGTCACTATGTTCATATCTAGTTTCCTCTTTATTATTTATTATAAGATTTATTATACTGAGCTACTTTTTTTTGATAATAAGGGGAAAGACGAGCAGGACGTTCGGCTGATGGTAATTGATACGTTCTGCCTATTACAATGCAGTGCCACTCAGAATTCTTGAAAAACCCAAAAATTCAGAGCGGTACTACAACTGCGGTATTCACCTTAAGACATAAGATGTTAAGTCTCATATGCCCAGTTATTTCAATAGCTATGGCGCCCTTCAGACGGTACACTGTAATGCTTATACATAACTGTTTCACGGCAGAAATAGACGCCGTTGTGGTACCCATAATCTAGCCTATGGCATCTTGTGCAAAGATGCCTTTCACTGGTAAAACTTCAGCTAGTTCTTCTATACTTTTCAAGCATGAAGGTGTGATGTTCTTCTGGAGAGTAGGTGTCACGATACTTAATTCCGTGCAAAACGAATCTATACAATGAACCGTTGTGTTCCTGGAAACTTCCAGGACGCTATGATATGAAATAGGCACATTCAAAAAAGTGCCTAGACTTATCTAAAAGGTCAGCAACTCTGCCTTAATTTCTCCCGTTGCAAGTTAGTGTGTGCAGCGGTTAGCCCTCACCATCACGTGAACCATACCTTCGTTTTTCCTATTATTCCATTCAAAATAACACAAAATTAAAATCAATACTTCAATAGTCTCCTAGAAGATCTTGTCATTACCAAACAAACACATTATCTCTTGAGTCAAGTTTGTTGAGAAAATTGTAGAAGAAATATTGTACAAATGGACGTAGGTAGACTCAAGAAAGAAAATAATGAGTCCACCATAAATGGTCGCTTAGCGGCTGAATAAAAATAATTTATTAACATGTTTTGAGCTAAATTTTGCAGTACAATTACCTGCTTACATCAAGTCAAGAGGCAGCTTAAGTCAGTAAATAAAATTATGAATCTGCAATACTCTTCTAATTTCAATTTTTTTTACAAATATCTGCAGTCCTCATTGTCTATGCATTTTTAATAGGCAATGATATAGGTGGATACTTTTTGAACACAGAATCAGCGGAATTGTTATCGAAGTAATGTTTTACAACTTAAAGTAGTTTAAAAAAGTAAATGAAAACTTAACAAAGCATAGAATATTTACTTATTATTAGTAGAAATTACAGATCTGAATACTCACTGATATAAATACTTCTTCAGCTTGTTGAAGAATAGCGATCCGAGACCATCCGAATTTCTGCATCAGTTTAATGCGCGTTGGATTATGTACAGTAGCTGAGGGATGAGTCCGGAATAAGGTGGGGAAGCGGGCACGGTCCGATAAAGCAGGAGATGATGCACCGTAGCAAAGCTAAGAAGAGAAAAAAATATGTTAATTATAGTCTTCATACTCTGCCGTTAGAAATCTTAATAAGAAGGTACTAAAAATGATATAGCCGCGTAAAATATATCGCATCAGGTAACTAATAGACCAACAGAAAGTTAGCAGTGTTTTGGTATAAGTTGAAATGGAACTGAAACGCGTATTTCGGTATATCACGAACTGTGAAAACTTTTTCACAACCTGCTTTTGGATACACCATTGAAAGTATTACTGTTCATCATCAAATATAACTTAAACTAAACTGCTGTTCTTTTAAATAAAAAAATGCGTCCATTTTCACTATGAGAGTCTTTAATTTGTTTTATTGCCGTTATTTTGCACACTATAATATTGCACAACTCCCTCAATGTCAGGGGTGTAATGTGTCTCAAATTAATATATTGGCGACAGGCGTCCCGCAAGGCATTAGCAATTATAAAATGTCAATTGCCTTCTCATATATAAAACATATTTCAACTTAAACATATTTCAACTTAAATAAACAGTAAAAAACAGACAAAGGAAACGACAGTTCAAAGTCATAATTCGATTTGAATGGAACCCTATTTCAAGTCTAATTTATATCAATAAAATATACTATAAATATATATTTTTATTACATAATATGGTGCCTCACTTAATGTTATTGTGTTATAATAATAGCAACTCAGCAAACCGACTAATTAGCAAAACTCAGCGCACTCGGAAATTACTACTGTTACGTGATAGAGGACTGTTAGTGATAGAGATAGAGATAGAGATAGAGATAGAGATAGAGATAGAGATAGAGATAGAGATAGAGATAGAGATAGAGATAGAGATAGAGATAGAGATAGAGATAGAGATAGAGATAGAGATAGAGATAGAGATAGAGATAGAGATAGAGATAGAGATAGAGATAGAGATAGAGATAGAGATAGAGATATAAAGAAGAAAACACAATATAAACCTCTAACTATTACATACAGTGACCAAACTTACTAAAGAAACAATTACATTAAAATTTTTAGGCCTAATCTTATATATGATAGTAAATGTAACTGGAAAGCTATTGAGCTTTCCAGTTACATTACAGTGATACATTAGCAGGCAAAATAAACAAGTTTGTTTTGGCTGTGAGTTTTACGGTACGGTTTAATACTTTGGGGTAACTCCACTAATATTTAAAAAAAATCTGACACAAAAAAGTGTACTTTATGCCATTTCAGTCTTCTAGAATTGTGTATACCATTATTTAAAAAGTACCCTCTGTTAACACTTACTAGTCTATGTAAATTAGAAATGAGTATGTTCATTATAAATAGGGTGATTTTTTTAAGCCAACAAAGGACTTTTTTCAAACATGCATGGAAATATTTATTTTTTGTCATTATTTTTGCAAAATGAACACGCGAAGTAACGAATTTTCGAGCCTTTTTTAAATTTGGAACATTACAACACTCCTGCAATATTGTATGAAACGGCGTGCTGGGATTATTAAATACTCTTTGATCGGATCTCTTTTGTCGTTCTTGGCATACCATAGTCTCTTTGCTTAGCAGTTAGCACAAATTGCGTTTACGTGGCTGTATAACAATAAATGCGATTGTATTTTATATTATTATTTATTTTTTATTGCAATTTTCACTTCTATCGTTTGTGTGTGTTTCTGATGTCTAACAGACGAATTGTCGGTCTTTAGATTGAGCGTATCTTAAGTTTTAAATGTCTTAATTAATCTATTAACATACCACCATTAGATTCCACATCTTAGCAGCCTCTGCCACGGTAGTGCACACAGTAGAGCAACCCGCAAGAAGTAACAGCTTTTGTGGAGGATTGTACAGCAAGTTGTACATCACACTGGCTCCAAGACCCGGTTCACACTAAAACGTAAAAATAAATTAAAAGACCTGGAATATCCAGGTCCTCCACCTGGTATTCCCTTCCCGTGATAGCTGGCTCAAGTAATTAACCTAATACGTCATCAGTTCCTGTGCGGTTCTCAAACTATTTTCGAGTGAGACACGACGGTGTGAGCGACACGACAATAGCGATGAAATGGCGAGCTGTCAGTATGGCACTTGTCAATACGATGTTCTTTCCACTGTGTGTGATTGAATTACCTGAGCAAAATATGTTTTTTAACATAATAAACCAATTATGAACTTATAATTCAAGAAATAATTATAAGATATATATATATTATAATTTAAATCTAAATAGATGAATCACACTAGTTTCTTATTAGTTGAGCTAGTTAGTCATTTATTTTATTTGTATTAACTCAATGTGAAGGTACCTAAATTTAGTTAAAAGGACAATTTATGGCAACACTTATAGTGACGTAGTCTTAAGCCATCATGGAAAGAGAATACCAGTCGGAGCATATTATTATACCATGGTTTCAATAAAACTATCTAAATACGAGGGCTGCACTAAAAGTATCGGGAATGGAATATTTCCACTGTTCCTGTCAAATTAAAATCTTTTTAATAGAAAACTCTTTGGTTTTAAAAATCGAATACCATTTATTTATTTAAAAAAAGATTCTCGGTCTTGCCTCAAGGTCTTGTCAAACTTGTTTAGTCGCTGAAAAAATGGAATTGACTCGAGAAAATTCTAGAGCGATGTTTTATTATGACTTTCGAAGTGGTTTAACACAAAAATAGTGTGTTGACCGGATGATTTATGCATTTGGTGGTGAAGCCCCATCCAAAACCACAATTTATCGCTGGTTTGCTGAATTTTAACGTGGATGTGTCAAGCTCAGTGATGATCCCCGTCAAGGTCGTCCAAAAACTGCAGTCACCAAAGAAAACGTTGCTGTTTTCTGCTGTTTCTGTTCTGATGCTGTGCGTAAGCTGATTGAGGAAGATCGACATGTCACGAGTCAAATACAAATAATCTTGCATGAACAATTAGGTGCAGAAAAGATGTTTTCCCGATGGATACCGCATTTGCTCTGTGAAGAGCAAAAAGCGGCTCGCGTTACTTGGTGCGTCAGAACTCTCGAAAGATTCCACGCAGGATCCTCAAATGCTGTATACAACATCGTATCATGTGACGAATCCTGGATATACGCGTACGAACCCGAAACAAAAAACCAGTCACGAGTTTGGGTGTTCGAAAATGAGTTAAAGCCAACAAAAATTGTTCATTCACGGAGTGTTGCAAAAAAAATGGTGGCCACGATTGTCCCCAAAACCAGCCATGTTGCGACTATTCCTCTTGAGAGAGAAAGAACGGTTAATGCAGAATGGTATGCTAGCATTTGTTTGCTACAGGTCGTTTCTGAACTCTGTAAAGAGAACTGCAACCGCCGCATCATCACGACAATGCGAGTTCTCACACCGCGCACAGAACAAAAGAGTTTTTAGAGCAAGAAAACATAGAATTAATAGACCATCCACCGTACAGCCCCGACCTAAGCCCTAATGATTTCTATACTTTCCCTAAAATAAAGAATAAATAATATAAATAAATTGCGTTGTCAGATATTTTCATCACCTGAAGAAGCTGTGGACGCCTACAAAACAGCCATTTTGGAGACCCCAACTTCCGAATGGAATGGCTGCTTCAATGATTGGTTCCATCGTATGAAAAAATGTGTCATATTTCGCGGAGAATACTTCGAAAAGCAATAAATACATTTTTAAATAGTAATGTTGTGTCACTTCCTTGATTCCCGAAATTTTCAGTGCCGCCCTCGTAACACAAAGTAAACGTTTAAAAAAAATGGTTTTTGCGATATTATATTGTCTGGTCCTATTCGCCGAATTCTTGCTAACTGCCTCTCTCCAAAGGAGGGTGGAAAATAAGTAATCTTGCACATGACAGTAATTTTTTAAATGGATGTTCCGACACCATCAAACTATAAATACCTTCCTACTCAAATCAGTTATTCAAAATAAGATTCACTAAGATTACTATCGTTTTTTGATGACCTGCTTGAAAAGAGAATGCATTATGAATCATTTATATATATTATATTTTCTTTTAGCAGAGAGTTATTAGATAAGATACAAATTATTGATTGAACAATAGATATTGATTAATAATTTTACGTTATTTTTTACTCTTAGTTATATCTTTTTTCTCCTACTTTTTTAAACTACAAATCATATTATTTGCTTTTTTCTTAGTTTTGTTACGTTCTACAATTATTAAGAAGTTTCCATAATGTACGCCACTTGTTTCAGTGGGTCCCAAAATACATATTACATTCTCGCCATCTTCCTTTATGACCTTTATTTGTTTTTTGACTTACTCGTGTAAAGCCTTTCAGTTTTTGACATTTGAGTATTTTGTTGCGTCAATTTGCATATATTGTAATTGAAATGATTTGTAAAACAATTAAAATGTAAATCTTGGCTTAAAAGAGTGAGAATGAGTTTCTTGCTACTTCTTCTCATTAGCTCAACCATTTACGAAGTAGCGGTAAATTCAATAAGAAACAATATTTTTATATATTTTTTGACATTCATAAGTGTCATTTCCGTGACCTACATGAATAAAGTAATTTTGAATTTGAATTTGAATTTGACCAGCAATTTACTAAGCCACATCGACAATGGCATTAAAAATAAATTGTTACCTAACTAACTATTTTGTTTTATACAATTTTCTTTACATCAGATATTTATTGACAAAAACAACTAGAGCCTCAGATAGATATTAATTGTGTTATTACAGAAACGTTAAACATGTGTTGAACACTTGTTTTAAAAAGTTCTATTACAAACGATTCAACGAGCTTTAGACGTTGCTTATATTTAAACACGTGCTGAAGCTTGTCTAAGGTGTGTTAATAACAGATAGATAATATTCTTATGGAAGATTTACGGCTGTTCCCAATATATTATCTACAGATAGAGATAAATTACTAGATAAATTACTGTCAGTAATTAGCTGTCAATAATCTGAAGCTGTCCCAATATACCCGATATGTCATTCTTATCACCTTATATTGGGACACGTGAATTGAAATTTCCATACAAACTTCTATCGCTGGTAAGCTATACGTCGTCCCATTGACAGACTGCGTGCACGGAAAAGGTGAGTTACCGTCGATAAGTTTATTGGGACAGAAAAATCAACGATAGTTACGATTTTTATCTCAAGTAAGAGATAGACTGAGTATTGGGAACGGCCGTTAGATTATAATATGATGACAGATAAATGACAGCTGATTACATTTGCGTTCCGTTCCTTAATAATTGTTCCTGTACACGTCAGTTTATGTTGTTCTCGAGGACTTTTTATTTAAACACAATCTATACATTGTTTTGTAATAGAAACAGATATACTACATATTAGCCATCGTTATTGTTAGGTCACTGTCTAACAAAACATGTGTCTAAGCCATGTTTAAATTATTTTTCTGTAATAACACAGTAAAAATTTTGAAACCTTAAGATATAATTTACTATACTTTGACTACATATCCAAGTATTAAGCAAAACAATTGTATAGTTATTTTATTCATTGTCTGCCACGATAATATTATAAAAGTTTTAATTGAGTTAGTATTGACGAACAAGATAATTAACATAGTTAAGTATTAACATTCTAATTTATGTCTACTACCTTCAATTATGTTGCTTATTTCCATCAACTTTAATTACGAATTCTGTTTCAGAATACGGAATAGGCTATCATGATTAATAATATATAATACTAGCTGACCCAGCAAACGTGGTACTGCCGATATTAAAATCGCGATACAAAAGTAACAGTTGATCGTAGATGGGTGAAAATTTGAAGTTGTATGTATTATATATCAAACAGATTTAAAAAAAAATGTCAAAAAAAAAAATGTCATGGACCACCCTTAACATTTATGGGGATGAGAAATAGATGTTGTCTGATTCTCAGACCTACACAATATGCACTCGAAATTTCATGAGAATCGGTCAAGCCGCTTCGAAGGAGTTTAACTACAAACACCGTGACATGAAAATTTTATATATTAGATAATCTGTTCAAAGAGACCTGTAAATCATCAATTAGGTCCCTAATTTGCTTAGATTTAATAAAAAATTTCTCTCTCTACTTTACGGCACTAAAATGATAATATTTTAACATAATAATATAAACCGTTTAAATTTCTCAATGTTCAGTTTGTAGTATCGTGAAGTAAAAAAATATGAGAAAATTTTAATAAAACACATTTTGAGTGATTCCACTAAAATAAAATATATTAAAATTATTATTTATTTATAAAATTTTGTTTTTACCAACTAACGTGGTACCAATACCAAATAATAATTAATATTAAGAAGAAGTATTCGTCAAGTGCATGAAAATCCTACTAATATTATAAATTTGTATGTCTGGCTTTGTTGGTACTTCTTTAACGCAAAATCTACTGAATGGATTTTGATGAAACCTTACAATAATATAGGTTACACACCAGAATAACACATAGGCTATAATTTATAAGACTATAATGTGAATTATGCAAAATGAGAAAAAACGGTCAAACACTAAAAATAATTTATATGGCAAAACAACGTTTGCCGGATCAGCTTGTATACTGATAAATGTATGGCCCAACTTGATGAGCTAAGAAACTAAAAAGAAGACAGCTGAAATGGTTGTCAATATACTTTTTTTACAGAAATGATCACCGCCGCCCACATTCTCATGAAATACCAGAGGCATCACAAGCCGGCAAGGCCTTTCCCAACAAATCTAGTTTCAAGTATTTGATGTTCAAGTTGCCATTCTCATGATTACAACGGAGTCTTTTTCACTGCATTTAAATAGATAGAAAGTTGGTATTTTATCAATTATCATTAGGTTAACACCTCTCTCGTCTTGTCACTTCTTTAGCGAAAAAAAATATTAAAATGTGTAAGTTAACAAATAAATTAGTAATATTGAAAGTGCTTAACTCACCTTACTGTCATTGCTGTGAAGTAGTAATTTAAAACCAGAAAGTAAATCCGATCTTGCGTTCACGTCAGCTAAAGCTAATTCTGCAGCTGGCATACAGGCTTGTCCCCCTTGCCAGCCCCCTTCACCCTCCATAGGAAAAATACCGCCTATATGTAAATCATCGTCACGTTTCGCTTCACAATGTTTACAACAGTAGGTGAACAATAACAACAGTAGAGCCCACCCGTGCCACTTATCCCGCCTCACTTGTAAACACTTGGCAACAAGGAATACTTGCACTAAGACACTCACTAACAACGCCTTAACTCTTAAATATTTCCTAGTTCGTAAAACTAAATTCACAGCCACTTTTAATTTCACTAGGGGATGTTTTGGAAAATTATAGTTTATGTTGTGCGAGAATGATTCATTATGAGAGAATATCACTCGGAGAGAGAATAGATATAGCCTAATATGTGTGAAATATTTCGTGAGATGAGGTAGTAAGGACGGCCGGCGACGCTTAGATACCGCGGACGGCTCGCGACCTCCGGCGCCCAGGGTCATCGCTTGAGGTCTGGACATATCATTGTATGCTCTTGTCATTTTCCATTCTCAGTCCTGCAACAAAATAAAACTTTCATTAGTAAAGATCGTAATCAAATTTTGGTCATAATTTCTAAGGTTTTGTACAGATTCTTACAGACTCAGTCATTATGTTAAAAGATTAATATTTGTTGTATTAAGAATTTGTGAGTTGTAGATTACCACAAAAATATAATATCTACATCATTAAATATTGAGTTTTAAAGAGAAAATATTCTGTGCACGTTTACCAGAATTTTTCCCTGTGTCTGAAATGATATGAAATAATATTAGTGTTGATTTAAAAGATTCGTGTATAGGCATGGATGTCCACCAAAGCGAAAACTTATAATACGCAAGAATTTCTTTTTTATCATCTCGGATTCAACATCGGAGTAACATATTCCATCTGCGACTGCACAAGCGTTCAAAAAGGACGCATGTAAGAAAGCCTAATATTGGTTGTTCATGACTCGATATAATGAGTGTTAACTTGGCATCAAGGTATACCCCAAGAACTACCTCAAATTCATGTTCGCCTAGTGTAAATCTCGTTGCAATTTCGTTTTTATTTCTTATAAAAGAGATGTTATTTATTTTAACCTATAGTTTCTTACTTTCGCAATAGAAATTTGACCTCCTACAGTCTTGCTACGTAAGCAACACATCATTAAAATCAATAATATGGGAATACAATGGACAACACTGACAGAAGAAAAATTAGATATATTAAAACCTAAGTGTTACTCTTCTTATAGCGTTAAGTTCCACAAAGGATGTCTACTTTTCTTGTTATAAAATAGTTCTATTGTTAACGTTTTGCTGAGAAAACTAGATGATGTTCTCTTTGCCTTACATTATCGTTTAAAATTATGCACATTTTATTGACCAAGAGGTAAAGGGTCTCGTATCCCTGTGGTTACATTTATGACGGCATGCTTTCTCCTACTTTGGCTGTATCTTTTACATAAGAGGGGGGAAATCGGGCGTGATGGAAAATTGTGGGTAAACTGCCCATAAACATCCGTAACACTAAGGGTTAATGTGGTAGATGAAGAGAGAGAACAAAACTTGATCGGCGATTATTCGAGCCGCTTTTCGTAGTTCTAATTGTAATTGAAAAAGCTAGTATTGCGGAGCGCCCGCCGAGAGGTGAGAACAATACTCCATGTGATTTGCCGAATTTGCGCCTTATATAGTTGCAGGTGGCCTGTAGTAAAGAATTGTCTTATCTTACTGAGTACACCAAGCTACTTAGAGGCCGATTTGGAGTTCTCTTCCATGTGACCACAGAACTGAATATCGCTATATATATGGACGCCGCGTCGAGTATTCCGATCAGACTGGGACAGTTAAAGAAACAAGGCAGACTATAATTTAGCTGAAACACACAAACTTGTGTCTTCTTGGTGTTAAATTGGACTAAATTCTCCCCATTTGTAGACTTTTTTTTTGAAAATAAGGGATGAGACGAGCAGGGCGATCAGCTGATGGTAATTGATACGCCTTGCCCATAACAATGCAGTGCCGCTCAGGATTATTGAAAAACCCAAAATTCTGAGAGGGACTACAAACTGCGCTCATCACCTTAAGACACAAGATGTTATGTCTCATTTGCCCAGTAATTTCACTAGCTACCGCGCCCTTCAGACCGAAACACAGTAATGGTTACACATTACTACTTCACGGCAGAAATAGGCGCCGTTATGGTACCCATAATCTAGCCGGCATGCGGTGCATATGAGCCATCCACTGCAAAAAGTAGTCTCTTGTCTCTCAGACACAAGTTTGTCCCGGTTCTCGTCAGCACTATCCCGGCTGTATGTTATTGTATTTTCGTTCAAAGGGTCAAATATGTTATTAGCCAAGACATATGCCAGATGTAATATATATCTATTTGTTTAAAAAAATAATCACCTGTCTGATGTCAGATTCAATCTATTCTAATATATTATAAAATTCTCGTGTCATTGTGTTAAACTTTGAACTCCTCCGAAACGACTTGAACGATTCTCATGAAATTTTGAGTGCATATTGGGTAGGTCTGAGAATCGGACAACATCTATTTTTCATCCCCCTAAATGTTAAGGGTGGTCAACGCCAATTTTTTTTTTAATCTTTTTGACATTTTTTTTTTAAATTTGTTTGATTATACATACAACTTTAAATTTTCACCCATCTACAATCAACAGTTACTTATGTATCGCGATTTTAATATCGGCAATACAACGTTTGCTGGATCAGCTAGTTTCTTTATACATTAATTAATGTCAAGGAATGTGATATTATCAGCATATTTACAGCAGCTATACATGTGAATGCTTAGACCAAACTACTATATTATGGTAAAGTAATTATTTGCCTATCGCTTGTATCCTTAGCAAGTTATCAATAAAAGTTTGAAGTCCTTTTTCTTCGCATTTAACCTTTCACTAACTAATACAACAATAATTGTTGATTTTTTCTAATACTTCTGCCTAAGAACCTTATAGTAAAATTCTTAAAGAAACACTAAGTAAACAGTGATGTGCTACTTTTTGATGTGGTTTATCCTTTACCATTGGGTCCATGCTCGCACCAAGACCATTACAGTAAAGATCAGGCGTTCTGTTAAATGTGTTAGGGTTGTCAATCTGTATTTCATGTTCTAATTTTTTTATAGATTATTGAAGTTATACTTCTTTAGGCGCGTTATGAAAAAATGATGAGAGTGAAATTTAAAGATGCGCGTGCATCACTGTAACACAAAAGTAACAGGGTGAAGTTGGTTACTAAAATTTTCTGATGTTTGCGACATTCGTTATTTTTTTGGTTTCTTCTATTCTTCTATTAGGATTGGCAAAGGGTTCAAGCCGGATTCGTTATTTAATAATTAATACACAACTAAAATTTGAAAAACATAATTTTATGAACGATGCGGGACTCGAACCCACAACCTCCGGCGTTCCGTGCCGGTGCTCTAACCAACTGAGCTAACCGTTCGAGTAACGGCTCCTTATAAAATCTTGTTGTGTGGAAACTCTCAGGTTGTGGCTTTATCTACAGGATCTACTTTACAGTTGATAACCTGCTCAACCCCAATATGCATATTAGGAAATTGACTTGAGATGTCGGTCTTGTAAATCTAAACAATATGTTATGTTTTTAAAGTGATAACCCTCACTTCTAGGATTAAATTAATTAAAATATCAATATTAAATAAAATTTGAAAAACAAAATTTTATGAACGATGCGGGACTCAAACCCTCGACCTCCGGCGTTCCGTGCCGGTGCTCTAACCAACCCTTTGTTCAACCTTCAATTTTATTTGTGTATTAATCCTAGAAGTGAGGGTTATCAAAGTAGAATAGCACGAGGAATAAATAATTTTAAGGATTTTTGCTTTGTTAGGCCAAAGAAGTATAACTTCTTGCGTGCATACATAAGTACACACACTTTTTTTAAATAGCTATAGTGTTTACAATGGATCAGATAATGTCATAGTTTTCGTATAAATATTCAAATTTTAGTACTAGTACATATGACTTTATATATAGTGTTCAATTTTACAGTTGTATTTTTATTCAAAGAGTGTAATGGAATGAATCCCGAGTCTTATTACAATGCAATATGTCTTGGATCCTTTTCTGATTGTGGTTGAGGTCATATTGTTACTGTTTTTTTTTTTAGGCATAAAAGGCATTTATTTTCTCAAAATTGATTCCTTTAGAATTCTTTTTGATGTCATTTCTTATACTACTAGATACTACTACCGCTTCGGAAACAAATGGCGCTCTGAGAGAGAAGAAGCGGCTAAAGGCTTGTTAAAGGCAGATACTGCATCATCTTATCCGAAACTCAGGACTTTATAAAGAAATACCAACTTAAAAAACGCACTAGCCGCGTATTATGGTTATGGCTACATATTTTTGAGAAAAGGTGTTATTGTCTGGGGAAACAGCACAATCTAGCCCAGGATCTCTTTATACTACAAAAAAGGGCATACGCATACTGGTCAATGTAAATTACAGACTCATGTCTACCTCAATTCAAAACTAACCTAACCCTAGGCTGCTTATATACAATATATATTCGAAATACGCAAATCTGTGAAAAGAAATTTACACAACTGACAATGAATGAATTTACACAAATGAATGAACAAATGACCTCGAGTCCTTACCTTTACCTTACCTAATGTATAAAAATAACTAATAATCTGCTAGACAGAATACGAAGCGTAGACAACGAAAATGAATTTAACAAAATATTGAAAAACTTTTTATTAGAAATGTGCTACTATGGCTTTAATGATTTTCTTAACGACTCAAATAAAAATCATTAAATATATGGGTCTAATACGGTCTGCTGTTCAGACCAGATTACGACACCCAAACTGGGTTTCCATAATACTACCTTGTACAATCATTTATTGAAATTTAATTACGTAGTTTTCCAGTGATTTTTAATAACTCATCCGTCTTAACTTAACATTCAAAATTGCTTTCTCGTTTCAGCCTATTTTTAATCTCGGATAAGAGCTAAAGTAAAATCGAAAAGCGTTTCATCATATTATTGACATAATATACTGTTATCAAATATTAATTTATTGATGACAAATAAAAAGATTCACTGAAAAGTATGAGTAATAATGTAGAACAAGTTTCGATGGAATAATGGGAAGTGGATAACAATATTTCAACTTGAGTTAAAACGATGAATATTAAAGACAGCAATGCCTTTGTTCGAATATTGTTGAATAGAGAAATCGTGGCCATTCATCGGAATATCTATCGTCAATAAGCTCCAGTTTCGTAATACCTTCGTATTCTATATTTTCTAATCTTCAACGTGACTATGCTGCTGCCATCCGCCAGTAACCAAGAAAGCGGACAGTGCTGAGGACAGAAAGTGGAAGTGGGCACGCCCGCAAGGAACCCGCTTGTAGAACTGTGTCGAAGAGTCAGACCGACAAGGATGGCTTCATTAAGGTGGAGCGGAAGAAGAGGAGGCCTCCTAGTCATAATCAATGTGGCACAGCACCGATAGGACAGATCCAGCTCCTGCGTCCCGTAGTCCCAGCGACGTATATCTACGTCTCCCACTTTCACCACACCACCAAGGCCTCCGACATTGTTCAGTACTTGGTGGAGAAGACAAGGTTCTGGTTGGGGGTCGAACAGTTGGTGACGCGACACGCAGTAGACTTTAACTCTTTTGTTGTTCGCGTCCCGACAGAACATATATCGACCTTCCTGGACGCGACTAGCCTGGCAGGAACGATGATGTTGGAGATCTTTGGGGGAAGCCTTTGATGGTCATTGCACTTAATACTATAGAAGGTCGGTATCAATTTAAAGGTTACTCTGCAATCGTGATGTAAAAATAATAATCCATGTTTAAAATCACATTTTTCCAAAGAACTTGGTAATTAATTTTTGTATCGGAATACCAATATTCTAAAACAATGGCGAAAAGAACAAATATCAAAATGTAAATTTGCAAATGCGCTATAGGGGTGAGACTTGCATAGGAATGTCGATTTTATTAAGTTTATGTATAAATACTGTGAATTGAGACGTACTTACGATATGTGGCTATTTGAGTAGTAAAGCCTTGAGGGAGACGAAAAGACTTTTTAAGAAGAGACGAATGAACGAACAAATCCATTATGTTTGGTTATAACTATCACTGGTTCATTAGATAGATAGCTAACGGTTTCAGACACCTTTAAGGAGCGTTTATATCATGGGTGCAGGTAAAGTTAATAATATATACGGGATTTCGAGTTATTACATAGATAATTTAGCAGGCTATCTATTCAACAGCATATAACCATCTATACTTATAAATGGAGAGCTGTTTTTTTGTTCGGTTATACCGGGAAAACTACTGAACCGATCGGAATAATACTAATAATAATTTATTCAAGTCTAATAATACATGGTACAGAATGTTTTGTGCCCTACCCTCTGTTGTAGGATACCCTGAGTTGCAGAGGCTGGGTCCTTCCGATAGCTTATACATTATTGTACATAATTAGCAAACTCACTAAAAAGAGGTTTGTGAGTGTGTGTATGTGTGTGTGCGCGTGTGTGTGTGTGTGTTAGTTATTGATGCTTATGTTTTAATTTTAAAAATTCTCCTGTATCGTCGTATTTTAATACTACTAGCCATTATTTTTAAGTTTTTGTTTTTTGATGATATTGATATTGCAACTTGTTTCGGAGAAGGTTTTAGTATATGATGTATTTGTAATTACTTATCTGGAACCTATTTTTTTTAAATTGAAAATGTCTATATATTTGCAATACTAATAATTCAGTTATTGACATTTCATTACATAATATGAGACACTTCTTACAATGGGTGGGCACGGGGTATATACTTTATACGGCAAATAATGTTTGCTGGATCGGCACTTGTACAAACACAACATAGGGAAGTAGAAATATAGCTAAAAGAAATGTAATTAATAACCATCACCATTACAAAGAGTCTATTCGAACTCTTTCAAGTTCGTATTAGCTACTAACCGTCTTTTAGTTCATCTCTAGTGATTTTGATTTATGGTTGCCGACTAAAGAAACTGTAGATTGTGTGATTTTAACAAAAAGGAAATGAATTAAGCTACGGAAAATTTCTGGTAATATTTTTCAGTTACTTTGTGAAATATGGTTTTAACTTAGTGAGGTCTTTATAAGATAAGTGAATAAAATGTTTAAGAAAAATGTCGTAGATTAATAAAGTAATAACTGAGTTATATGGGAATATAATATTTTGTGTGACTATTTTGCTTTTTCGCACGTAAAATTTATTCATATATTAATTCGTAATTATAAATGTTTGAGACATAAGAAAAATTTGTAGTAGAATTTATTAAGATAATGTACTAAGTGCATAAGAAGAAAACTAGGTACGTAGTACTGCGATTGAGTTTAATTCCATATCCATCATATGTTGTTGTGGTATTATATCTTTGAGAATAGCTGTCATAATTACGATTTGGAAAGGAGAATATAACCTTCGACAAACGCAAGTACTAACAAAATTCTTATCAAAGAAAATTATTCTAAGTACATATACTGTATTCATATTGAAAGTATTACAGAAAACTTAATCAAAAATGTTATTGAATAAGTTCAAGTTGATCAATTAAATACAATGCCTGATTAGTGCTTCACAAAGTAAATAGACTTTTGTATAAACAAGTACTTATTGCCGCTCTTTAAAACAACAATTTAAAACTTTCGTTTTGTTTCGACTTCCTAGAGTTTCTTATTCAATAATAAAAAATAAAAAATTGATTAATAGAAAACCTCAAAAGAGTTACAAGCAGGTGCACCAAACCACACTGTAAATAAATATAGTCAATATGTGAGCATAGTAACAATATAATATATGAATTAGTTTAAAACAATAAGTTTTTTTATATAAAAACCAGATATCGCCTGCACCAGCCATTGTTTTCATCGCCATAGACTAGGCAAGGAATCGTACAACCTCATGACATCGCCATTATCAATGACATTTAGCGAAATTATCTGAACAGTTTTTTTGTTTAAACAATCTAGGCTATGCATATTTCTGATTCTTTGATTGATTGATATCGCAGGGAAACTCTGAGCGACCTGTCAGCGTTAAGTTTATTAGTTAATCCCATTTTGTGGCATTTTCTTGAGTAAACCCTGCAGGGTGTATATTATCCCCTGTGGTGTCGTCTACATTATAAAAGTGAGTGTTCTTATTTTATAATATAAAAGTGAGTGTTCTTTGGAAAAAAATTGTAAAAACTCCTATTTTAACATGTCACGATAAAATAAATGAATTGTACGAGCCACTTTTTAAGGTATTGATCCACACACAATTCCCACGCAGCCCCAAGAGATCCATTTGTCAGTAGAAAACTGGTTCAAGGATAATTCAGCACCTCTACATTGAACGCTATCAAATAGTTCAACTGCACTGCATAAGTAAAGTATGAGCAATACCATTTTTTTTTTTTTTTTATGGAATAGGAGGACAAACGACCGTACGGGTCACCTGGTGTTAAGTGATCACCGCCGCCCACACTCTCCTGCAACTCCAGAGGAATCACAAGAGCGTTGCCGGCCTTTAAGGAAGGTGTACGCGCTTTTCTTGAAGGTACCCATGTCGTATCGTCCCGAAAACACCGCACAAGGAAGCTCATTCCACAGCTTCGTGGTACGAGGAAGAAAGCTCCTTGAAAACCGCACTGTGGAGGACCGCCACACATCCAGATGGTGGGGATGATATCGTAACTTGTGGCGTGTCGTGCGAAGGTGAAATTCGGCGGCAGGAATCAGGTTGAACAGCTCTTCGGAACTATCCCCGTGATAAATGCGGTAGAAGACACACAATGAAGCGACGTCTCTACGCAACGCCAAGTGATCCAGCCGTTCACAGAGTACTGCGTCCCCGACAATTCGAGCTGCTCTGCGTTGCACGCGGTCAAATGGATTGAGCTGATACTGGGGTGCGCCAGACCAGAGATGACAGCAATACTCCATGTGAGGCCGGACCTGCGCTTTGTAAAGCACTAGAATGTGGGCCGGCTTGAAGTATTGCCGTGCTCTATTTATGACGCCCAGTTTCTTTGAAGCCAGTTTGGCTTTGCCCTCCAGATGGCCACGGAATTGGCAATTGCTCGAGATTTCGAGACCCAGTCCAGCGTTCACGGGCTTGGGATTCGAGCAATAACCGTCGATAACAACCTGTATGCTGCGCCCAGTTAGGAAGCTGGAGGTCAACTTGCATAAGCTCTCGGGAAGCCCAAATGATGGAAGTTTTGCGAGGAGCGCTTTGTGCCATACACGATCAAAGGCCTTCGCTATATCCAGACCATTACTCAGACCTTTAGATGTAATTGCTTACCTCGTATTTATCACTCACAATAATATTGTTGTAGTAACATAAGAAAACGGTTGTATTATTAAGATGCATGCATGCATGCATACAATAACAATATATTTGTGGCATTGTTTGTGTACAAGTATAATGTTCTTAGCTGCCTGCCCATCATCATCATCTGGAAGATGTCCACTGCTGACAAAACGTACGCTGCCCTCATCCAACGTATTCCGGCGGCGATCATGACCAGATCGTCGGTTTATCTTGTGAGGGGCCTACCAATGAAGCTTCGGGTACGTGGTCGCCATTCGAGGACTTTAATGCTCTACCAGCCACCTGTCCGTGCCCTGCCAACTGCTACTCCAGTTTCTCAATCATTTAGGCTATGCATATTTCTGATTCTTTGATTGATTGATATCGCAGGGAAACTCTGAGCGACCTGTCAGCGTTAAGTTTATTAGTTAATCCCATTTTGTGGCATTTTCTTGAGTAAACCCTGCACGGTGTATATTATCCCCTGTGGTGTCGTCTACATTGAAAGATACAGTGACCTTCTTTGTTTTGTTGTGAAAAGTAAATCGATCGAATCCAATGCCATTTACCTTTCACGTAAGGCTTGGGATTAATTCAGTTTCGTGAATCTGGTTTTGTAAATATAAGATGCAAGAATGTTTGTTCTTCGGGTGAATGTTCCACAGTGACATGTTCCACCCAGAAAATGTACATAACAAATGTGTTAGGAAATTTAAAAGAACTGTTAAAAAACGTTTGTGTGGGAAAGGTTATTATAGCATAAACGATTTTCTTAATGACACCACGGACTGGGATTAAAGCGAACACCCTCAGGCTCTTTAATTATTAATGTTTATTGAACGATATTATATTGTAATCCATATTTTATATAAAAAAAAATGCCCGCTGAGTTTCTTGCGCCCATTCTTCTCAGGTCTGAGGCAGTCTCTTTTGAATGGGTGGTAGATTTTGACGTTCAATAAGTGATTATAAATCCTATTTTGAATAAAAATATTTGAATTTGAATTTGAATTTGAATTTCATAACAACAACAAAGATCAACGGTGAAATAATTGCTGATGAAAGCCTTTTTTTTTAAATAAATTAAACTGAGTGTGTTACAACATTTTTTAAACTGCGTTAATTATTTTTTCATGCACTCCTTTTCTTAGTTTAGAAAACCTTAAAATACGGTATTTGATCGTAAAATGAATATAGTATTTTTCATAAGCGACTAATTACTCAGAGCCAATATTTATACAGAACTAGGGTGATTCTTGACTTCCAAATTTTAAAAGACAAATTCTATTTATGTTTAAAACTTTGATAATTTCAATTGCCATCAGCTGAACGACCTGCTCGTCTCCTCCCTTATTGTCATAAAAAAATAAATATATATATACATCTAAAGTTTTCCCGATTCCTGAATTCCCTCCTACAAATACGTTTTTAATAATAAACTTGATGAAGTTTTATAGCCCAACACGAAGGTAAGGCTATAGAAGTTATTTTTTTATGACTTCATATTAGTCTTAATTTTAAATTGTTTTGACAAGGAGGTTGGTTATAACTAGTTTATCAATACATAAGAGTAAATAAAGAAAATTGTATTAGCATTTTTCTGGAAGTACATCGAATTAATGTAAAACAAAAATAAAGCTAAACGTAAGCGAGTGAACCCAATTCGAGAATTATTGTCATCATAAAATAAACTTATTTCATAATATAAATTAAAGGGAAACCTCGTGAATGGAAAATATGATTCATTATTATTGCCTATAGTTAACCCAAGGTTAAAACGACTATTGAGTGAATTTCACAGAAATAAAACACAGAAGACCTTGTTCTACTTTCATATTTATGATAGGAAGCTAATCATGTTGATACTTAACATTCATTTTCAAGGTGTGGTCACAAAGAGTATATGATTTCGTTAAAATATTTTTTATGGAATCAGAAGAGAAACGAACGTATGTTTCACCTGGTATTAAGTCATTATTGCTACCATACTTTCTTGCAGCACTAGAGGTATCACAGGAGCATTGCCAGCCTTTTTGGTAGGTGTATGGGGTAATTTTGAGGGTATTACATCGTTTGGTTGTATTTTTGTTTGATTATTAAATTGTATAGCTACCTTATATATGTTAAACTACGCTTTTTTTCTTAAATTTATCACAAATTTAAAATCAAGATTTAAAGGTATTTTGAATAGTCCGTGTCTTTCTCCCGAACCACTTTGATGTATACTTACTGATTACTGCATACTTTCTTGCAGTACTAGAGGAATCACAGGAGCGTTGCCGGCTTTTATACGGTGTATACCGCTTGTTTGAAGGTACTTCTGGTTAAGTCGTATCGTACTGAAACACCGCGCAAAGAAGTTAATTCCATAAGTTAAGTTTGGTTGTACTTGGCAGAATTTTGGTTAAATGCATCAAATTATATTGCTGTGCTATGTTATAAATGTTAAGCTTCTCGCTTGTAATAAATTTAAATTCAAGATTTGAAAGTATTTTGAATAGTCCATGTCTTTCTCCCGAACCACTTTGATTTCGGGCGTTCTGTGTTCAACCGGGTGATTTTCACGAAGCTTCAATTGGCTGACCGTTACAGTGCCTGAGGTGTTCTATTATTGTTTGAGATACATTGCGCAGAATCAATATCGGCACTATGAATGTCTACATCGTTTGCCGATAGATGGTGCTAGTACCAGAATGTATGTACTTAACAGGCGCCTTAAGTATTTTTTTAGATATTGTGACTATATTTAATACTGGTTATTAAATTAGACTAGCAACTAGCAATAATAAGCTGGAAGTTAGTATCTAGAATAGTTTTATTGTTATTGGTGTTTGGTATAGGTAAAGGGCTCCTGTTTAATGTTTTCGCAATTAGAACGCTTAATAGGGTCCATTTTGCGTGCAGTGTTGGCCAGTCATTCCAACCCGTCCAGCTCCTTCCAGAAGTTCAGAACACTCCTGGGGTGTTCGCAGACTTCCTGGAGTGACCTTGTATTTATTAAGGTTTGTGCCCGTTGGTTTGCCACCCCAGCACATTCCAGGATTACGTAAGTGACCGTTTCATCTTCGGTTAGACAGCCCCTGCACTTAGGACTGTCCGTAACGCCGATTGTAAATAGGTGTTTGTTCAGTGATGTGTAACCCGTTAGGGTGCCGACCATAATTCGGATGTCATGTCTGTTTAGGCTAATAAGTCGACGTGTCAGTTTGGGCGATAGTGCAGGAATCGCCTCTTTCGACTGTCTGCAGCCTGAGACATTTGTTCATCGGGTTCTATGTAGGTTGTTGGTGAGAGAGCGTATCCATGACCGCATTTGGCTGAAGGGTAGCGGCAGGACTGGCCCTGGGCCAGCCACTTGCGTTTCCGACCCCCGCTTTGTAAGTTCATCCGCTGCATCGTTCCCCAACGAACCGCTGTGTCCTTTGATCCATTGCAGAGTTACCCAGTTGTTAGAGGCAGCTCGTTCTAAGGATCGGTGACACTCGTATATCAGCGCTGAGTTATAGGTGTTGCTCCCCAGCGCAGTCAGTACTGCCATACTATCGGATAGAATACGGATATAATATACATGTATTTTCCTTCTTAGTATCGCGTCTGCAGGTTCCTTGATGGCTATGCATTCGCATTGGAATATGGAGCTGTGTATGCTTAAGGGTATAGAGGTGTGTATATTCAGTTCCTGTGAGAAGATGCCAGCTCCAGTTCCGGCTGCCATTTTGGAACCGTCTGTGTAAATTCTGAGTTCATTTACACCTGACTGGTCTGCTCCCACTTCGAACAGTTGAATACGGTAATTCCTTTGAAAGATGTGTGTTTTGGGTATTCTATCACAGGGTGCCTCACAGAGTGGGAAATCCTTCCTTACTCTGTTCCAGAGGTTTCCTGTGAGGCAGTCATCATTCTTGCATACACCCATCAGCTTCAGGCGGAGAACCAACATTTTCGCCTCATGTTGGATATGTATGTCAAGCGGTGTGAGCCCTAGAATGGTTTCTAGGGCAGACGTTGGCGTAGTGCGCATGCAAACAGTTATGGCTGTGCAGGCCAGCCGTTGGAATCGCTGCAGCTTGGTTTGTACGGTTGTTAGCTCTGTCCTGGGCCACCAAGCTATTGCTCCGTAGGTGATAATTGGTCTAATAACTGCTGTATATAGCCATTTACATATCTTTGGAGCAAGACCCCAGGTTCTCCCTACGAGTCTTCTACACTGCCAAAATATTATACATGCTTTTTCCAGCTTGTGGTCTATGTGTTTATTCCAAAGCAGCTTACTGTCCAGTATGACCCCCAGGTATTTAACTTCTTTAGTAAGGCTTATCTCGGTATTGAACAACTTAGGTAATGTAAGATTGCCAAAATTGCGTTTGTTAGTGGAAAGTATTAGCTCAGTCTTTGATGGATTAGCGGTTAGCCGATGTTGTGTGCACCATTCTTCGATTATTTTAAAAGCAGATCTCATGAGATTACATAGGACATTCTCGAATGGACCTGTTATTAGAATGGCGAGATCGTCCGCATAGCATACTGTGTATAGTTTCATTCTGTTTAGCTCCGCGATGAGCTCGTCCACCACAAGGTTCCAAAGGAGTGGTGAGAGTACCCCTCCTTGTGGGTATCCAGTTGCCACCACACATCTTGTGCTGGTGTTCACAGTAAAACGTACCGCTCTGTGCCTCAACATGTTGTCTATCCATCCGGCAATTGTTGGATCGACAAGGTGTTCAGCTAGCGCTCGGCATATGCTAGTAAAAGGAGTTTTGTCAAAGGCGCCTTCAATATCAATAAATGCACCAATAAATGTAAAGTTGATTGTTTACGTGATAGACCTTTACCTACAAGTGATGTTACGCAGTAAAGGGAAGATTCAGTTGATTTGCCTTGACTATAGGCATGTTGGTTGATGTGTAGTGGTTTGTGTAGGAGAGCATTTTCCCTGATATCCCTATCGCAAAGTCTTTCTAAAGTCTTCATCAGAAAGGATGTAAGACTTATTGGTCTGAACGATTTGGGATTCGTGTAGTCACTCTTGCCGGGCTTAGGGATAAATACTACTTTCACCTCCCTCCATTGGAGTGGCACATATCGGTGTGCTAGACAAGCCCTGTATATAGCTGTGAGATGCAGGGCCAGCACCCCGGTGTCTCCCCATTGTAGCAGCCCCGGAAAAATACCGTCAAGGCCACCTGTTTTAAATGGAAGAAAGCTATTGATTGCCCACATTACCTTATCTGTGTCTACCACCCTATGAGCTGTAGTCCAATCCGTCCGGTCCGGTGTGCTACTCTGCGACGCCTCGTTCCACGACTGGTTGGTGGTGATGTTATTGGTGTTATTTTATATTATAATAATAATTCAAGTGAATACGTGAAGTCTCATTAAACAGTAGTATAGGTCATTCTAGTAAATGTTTAAACTGAGCTATCATTTATCAATTATTGAGTATATAATTGAATGACCACAGTTACTTATATTATCTGTTGTGACTTGTATCTTCAGCTATATAGTCTGTGGATATTCAGTATCTGTTTTCTGTATGCAATATCACGAATAAAGTGGAAACGTTTTTGTGCAAATAAAATTCTCTTGTTCTTTAAAGAATCCCAAATTGTAACAGAGAATATTCATGGAAGTGATACTCATTTAACATCAACATTATATACAAGGTTTACTCCAAAACGCTATTCTGTCAATAGATTTTTTTAAATGGATAAAGTATATTATTCTTAATAGATAGACAGATACTATCATAGACTTTATTGTAGACCTATATAAGATTCACAATTCCACCATATATTATTTTATTATATCTTTTTCGACAGCGTTTACTTTGAAAACCCCTAGACGGCTTATTTTTTTTCCGACACCTCCAACAAATACCATTCATAAATTTTAACAAATTATGTACTAAAACCTTCCTCGAGAACCACGCTATCCATTAGGGATAACAGCATGGAAAATCGGCAGTTGTTTTTGACTTTATCGCAACCAGACAGATAAGCAGACACGGAGGACTTTGTTTTAAAATATGTTTAAATATAGAATACAAAAACATATTTTGTTTCATGATTTAATGGAATTCCGACTACAGCTTCAAAAATGTATTGCAATAAATGAAAACATTAATAATGTAAAACGTCAATAAAATGTCGAGCTGACAAAGAAGCAAGCGGTCGTTTATACGAGCGGAGCGTCGAAAGGAAAGCAATTAGCTTGAATGTAAGTAGTAGATGTATAGCAGTGTTGTATTTAACACATTTACAAAGGAAGCGACGGAAAGAGGATTTCCGAGAGTTTAATATAGTACTGGCACCGTCGTGTCTAACTTGTCTTTTACTTTTTTCACAGGAAATTCTAATGTGGTCATTATAATTCAACTTACGATGAAAACTTTAGAATAAAAAAATATAATAGTAAAAAGTTGTTTTTTTACCGCACTATAGTTAGTAAACTTTATACATAAGAGAGAGTTAAACGAGGAGTAGCTTGTTTTTTGCCAATTCTTGTTATATCATCTTCCGCTTTGGGTTTGCGAACGGACGTTTCATTGGCTCGAAGAATCTTCGAACCTTCATAGACTATCACAAGTGTTTGTACCTTTCTTGTTTTTTTAAAGACTTAAAAATCGCTGCCCGTTTGTGCCTCTCACAACATTAGATTATTATACATCTAAAAATACTGTGAATATTTTATTTCATAAGATCCTATTTGGTCAGGCAAAATCTCAAATACTTCATACAAACATACATAAAATCACGCCTCTTTCCCGTAGGGGTAGGCAGAGACCACCTCTGTCCACTCGCTACGATCCTTACATACTTGTTTCGCTTCGTTCACTTTCATTATTCCTTTCATACATGCTCTCCGGTTTAGGGTACTCTTGACCTGGCCTTTTTTCAAGACGTCCCTGACTTGATCTTGAAACGTCCGCCTAGGTCTACCCCTTCCAACACTTTCATTCACACTGGCCTTATACACTTTCTTCGTCAATCGTTCGTCATTCATTCTCTCGACATGTCCAAACCATCTCAGCATACCTTTCTCAATTTTTGCCACAACATATTATTTCTTATCCTGTCACTCAGTTTAACTCATATCATACTTCTCAACGCTCTCATCTCAACTACATTTATTCTGCTTTCATGTTTCTTCTGCCATACCCAGCTTTCACTTCCGTACATGAGTTTTGGAACCAACACCCCCTCATGCACAGCCAAATGAGCCTTATTAGACACCTTCTGCCTGCTCATAAAGGAGTGCAAAGCTCCATTCACCATTTTTCCTGCATTCACTCTTCTTTCAATATCACTCTCATACTTTCCATTTCAAATACTTCAAACTGGAATATATTTATTTCTAGACTTACTACAGTCTTATTCTTAGCGTCAATCAACTCAGCAATACAAGCCCTATATTATTATACATTTTTCATATTAATATGTTTAAAAAGAAGTTAACAAAAATTGTATGGAGGTTCGCCATTGTTCATTTAATGATAATGTAATAGAAACAATAATAGCAATGTTATGTATTAAAATTGCATTACACAAATATAAATATTATGAACGATGCGGGACTCAAACCCACGACCTCTGGAGTTCCGTGCCAGTGCTCTACCGAAACATGATCGACAAGTATTTAATTCAGGAAAACAGAACTTTAGTTACAATACTTAACGATGAAATGTAAAATTTTCAATAGTATAATTTCAGGTTGACGAAGTTGGAGACACCATATTTACGCGTTATTTCACGTTGATTGATACTAAATCACTACTCGCTCGCTGGTGGTCGGCTCGATGTTTAACTCGGCTATGCCACTTCTGTAACTTTTTATATCTTAATATATATAAATTACGTGACACGTTCTTGGTCCGCGATGGACTCCTAAGCTAATGACAGGATTTTAATGGAAATTACTTCATGCAGTGCAGTTTAATCCAACTTGAGAGATAGGATACTTTTTATTTCGATTTGGGACCCATAATTATTTTTATTTCCAATATTTGTTTTGTATGGACATATTTTCTGTGAGAGAATTTATTGACGCACGGTTTGACAGTTCTGCTGTGAAACAATTTCATTATAACAACAAGGAGCATTTGTTACGAAATAATTCTTGATGTTTTGAAATTTTATTGGCAATTTGCTATAGAACAATATTTTTTATTATCTAGAGAACAACGTCTGTCGGGTCAACTAGTATATTAATATATTTGCTTGCTATCGCGGTGGGTTATACCATTTGGTACATACCTCTGAAACAGCTGGTATAGTATGAGCGGCAAATGCCCTGCGGATATCTTATTTATTTACTTTATTAGGACCAATAAACAGTAACACAATGATATTTAACTATAACGAATACATATAAACCTTAATTATTAATTGTGAAACCAACTACATTAGCCATAGATAAATTATATGAGAGAGAGAGATAAACACGTACATCTATATAAACAAAAAATTAAATTTATGTGCTTAGTAACAATTAATATAGAAAAGAGAAAAAAAAAGATCAAAGCATAGTACAGATTATGCGATTTATAACCTAGGTCCTAGAGAATCATTAAGAGAAAAATTTAAAGAAATAAACATTTTGACTGTATCTGTATGTTCATAAGCACATTGAGGAATGCTCTAGAAACTGTGACATTCATAATGCTAACACGAGGAACAAACATAAACTTGTTATGCCTACTACTCGGTTGGAACGAGTTAGTAAGTCTTTTGTTGGGCGATGTATATGCTTCTACAATATGATCCCAGAAAATGTACAAAACAAATGTGTTACGAAATTTAAAAGAATTGTTAAAAAACGTTTGTGTGGGAAAGGTTATTATAGCATAAACGATTTTCTTAATGACACCACGGACTGGGAATAAAGCGAACACCCTCAGGCTCTTTAATTATAAATGTTTATTGTACGATATCACATTGTAATCCATATTTTATATAAAAAAAAAGCCAGCTGAGTTTCTTGCGCCCGTTCTTCTCAGGTCTGAGGCAGTCTCTTTTGAATGGGTGGTAGTTTTTGACGTTCAATAAGTGATTTTAAATCCTATTTTGAATAAAAATATTTGAATTTGAATATGAATATGACGGCTGTGATAATAAATATTATTGTTTATTTCATAGGCATCGGTTATAAGCTTTCATTTACTATTTACTATATCTATTTAAATTAAATTATACTGTAATATTAGCTGACCCAACAGACCTTGTTCTGTACATAATAATGAAATACTGGTTTTTATGAATTTTTTGCACGTCATAAATGTGGCAAACATGTAATAATAATAATAAAGCCATTTAATTCCAAACTAAAAAACAATTAACATTTGAATAAACAATAATCTTAAGCTATAAAGTATAAACTATAAAATGTCTCTTAGTTCGGCGTGCCAATCGGCAAAGGCCTCCTCCAACGATTTCCACTCTTTTCTGTTTTGGGCAACTCTTCTCCAGTTAGGTCCTGCTGTCAATTTTATTTCATCTTCCCACCTTGTGTACTGTCTTCCTCGTTTTCTTTTGCCATCTCTTGGGTACCATTCAGTAAGTCTTTTGCTCCATTTCCCCACTTTATCTCGCATCATGTGCCCTGCCCATCTCCACTTTTGTTGGTCGATTCGTTTGAGTACGTCGGTAAGTTTCGTCATTTTCCTTAGGTCAGTGTTTCTTATCTTATCCTGCAGTTTATAACCGGCCATACTCCTCTCCATTGATCTCTGTGTAACGGCAAGTTTCTCTCTCAATGTTTTGGTTAGGGTGCAAGTTTCGCAGCCATATGTTGGGCAAGGTAATATGCAGGTATTGAAACTTCTCGTTTTTATATACATACTTAAGTCTCTTGACTTCATAATTTCTTTTAACGACCAGTATTTTTTCCAACTTGTTGCAATCCTGAGATTTATTTCTTATTATTATTGGCTCACATGTACTTAAGGTTCTCAATTCGATCGGTATTTTTTTTATGCATGTACACCGATAACTCTGAGATTTATCATCCGATTTCGTGATTCATCGTAGTTTGATGTGAAATGTTTGCCATTTGGTCCCATAGAAATTTTACGTAGTTTGGCCCAGTAGCTATCATTTTATGAACAATTTTTATGAAAATTTTAGTCTACGTGGATGATATAATTGTTTTTTGTGTACGTCTTTTTACGAGTTTTCGTTCCGGTTGTTTATACATTTTTATTATTATCTGACACTAAAAATAAAAAAAACTACGTTTAAAGAAACTGAAAAGTATCAAATAACTAAATATTTAATTTAATACACATCTTATGCAAACTTTTACCTTTAATATTAGTAAAATACTATCATTTGTATGTGCTACATATTGATAGCTTTGAAGTAGGTGCCAAGCCAAATGTAATAGTAGGTACCGACACTCGCCACGCGTGACTTTGAGCGGGATAGCTTCGTCTAGGACAAAACAACCCAAGTGGACAGACACGGGTGGCCAGACAACCTTAATAATTACAGTAAGTTAGCTGTTTATAATATTAAGTTTTATTTTGATTAGGGCTTGGCACTGATTTCAAATCTGTCAATAGGTAGCATATATAAACAATAATCACTAATAAATAATAATCCACCAGTGGGAGGCTCCTTTTGCACAGGATGCCGGCTAGATTATGGGTACCATAACGGCGTCTATTTCTGCTGTGAAACGGTAATGTGTAAGTATTACTGTGTTTCGGTCTGAAGGGCGCCGTAGCTAGTGAAATTACTGGGCAAATAAGACTTAACCTCTTATGTCTCAAAGTGACGAGCGCAATTGTAGTGCCGCTCAGAATTTTTGAGTTATTCAAGAATCCTGAGCGGCACTGCATTGTAATGGGCAGGGCGTATCAATTACCATCAGCTGAACGTCTTGCACGTCTCGTCCCTTATTTTCATAAAAAAAAATAGTATTTTACTAATATTAAAGGTAAAGGTAAGGCAAGGGTGTTATTATTATAAGCGGTGTATTATATTAAATTTTTAGGTATTTGATACTTTTCAGTTTTTGAAGTCGGTTTTCTTAAACGTAGTTTTTTTGTATTAAATCATTTGTGGTTGAATAAAATCAATTTTATTGTGACCCTTCTCATGACTCACCCACAAGCAATGATATTTAAACAAGTATGATGAAGTCTGCTACTAGAAATAAACCAAAAAACAGGAAAGAGTAAAGTTGAACATTACTAAAATTAGTGTATTGTAAGTTCAAAGCCTTTAGGACAATTCACATTAGCATTCTTATCTAATATTAAAATTAGATCATAATATTGATATAATTTTCAAATTTTAACTTTTATAAAAAAGGTGACCTTATCAATTAAAATAATAAAAATAGATAAGAAACAAGTTAATTCATACTTTATTCATTATTTTTACTAATAATTTTTTAGGATAAGTTTTTAAGTTTAGTAATGTTATTCATAAATTTAATAATCTATATATATATATATAAGAGATTTCCACGTATATAGTCACTCATCACGATATCTCTGGAACCATTAGAGCTAAAGACTTGATTGACTTGATATTCTTTTCACTGAGTGGAGGTCAGCTAAGAATTTTCCAAAATTCCATCCGCAAGAGTTTTTTTTTATTATGAACAGAACAATGTCTGTCGGGTCAGCTCAGCTAGTTTAGATATAGAAATAGTAACACTTATCATTGTATATATTTTTCCTGTATGTTAAATTTATGTATCTAGTTGCCTAAGTTATAAGGCATGAATGACGTTAACATTCATATGAGACGCCCTGACTATAGTCAGTTATAACACAAGGCATTACTGCTCAGAAAACTTAAGCCAAAAATTTTTATTTTATCACATTTTATATCTCATTCTTTAGGTAAACAGCAGTTATGTTAAAAATACTTAACAATGAAATGTAAATTTTTTTAATGGAATAATTGCAAGTTGATGTAGTTAGATATTATAATGAAAAACACCATAATATTTACGTGTTGTTTTACGTCTACCGGTGTGATACATACTAAATTACTACTTGCTCGTTAGTGGTCCGTAAGTCACCTGTTAGGCAATATGTTTAACTCTATCGTACTAACCTAGAGATTGCATCAGTTCAACTAAACTCTAATAATTCAAACTGAGCTCAAATAGCTCTTGCACATTTTTTTTTATAAAAATAAGGGATGAGACGAGCAGGACGTTCAGATGATGGTAATTGATACGCCCTGCCCATTTCAACTGCCGCTCAGGTTTATTGAAAATAACAAAAAAGTCTGAGTGGCACTACAACTGTGTTCGTCACCATGAGACGTAAGATGTTAAATCTCATTTGTAATGCTTACACATTACTGCTTCACGGCAGGAATAGGCGCGGTTATGGCACCCATAATCTAGCCGGCATCCTTGCCGCATTATGGGTGCATAGGAGCCTCCCACTACGGCAGCTGCTTGTATAGTTGCAGTTCTATATACAGAGTGGGTACAAATTTACTAATATATTGATGGACATCTTCGGCAAATGGCATGAGCATAAAAAAATATTAGTTGTTCCCCTTTTTTAATGGTCACTTATGTTTGACACTAGTTTCAACTTCATAATGAGAAATCCTGAATACTGAATTTTCTATTGAAACTAATAGTAGCTGTATATATCTTTTATTATTTAAGAAGGTCAGGATGGAGTGGAGGATCCTTATTTGCCGGAATAATTTAATTAACCTGACCTTTTCAAGATATCCTATATAGTAGCCACACAGCCGTTTTTATTTTAACATGAATAATTTTCTACTCAAAAAGCTGTGTAGTTAACGTATTGTTCATCTAGGTCAAAGTTGAGAGAATGATCCTTATTTGCCAGAATCACTTAATAAACCTGTCCATTTCAAGATTTATCGCTCAATATCCTTGTCGTAATTTCATTTGGTCTTTATTGCTACATGTTCCTTTTAATACGGATACTAAAGATAGTTTGACAAATTAAATTAATCTATTTTATTTAGAATTTCGTTATAAAGTAATTTATAATGAGCGAAAAGTTTACTTCATATCTAGAAGGAGATTGAAGCATGTAGCAAGCTATTTCATTACAATAAAGTAATGGCGCTCCCGATCTTTGACAATAATATTATATATTCTCTTTCATTATAGATTCACGATTGTCTATGCATTTCTGATCAAAGAGTATCTACAGCGACAAAATAAATGCAAAATAACATGATTCAATAAATTAAAAACTTTGATTGATAGAAAGCACTATCTGTGGGCCTTACTGAAACTTTCTGAACTTGCGAAAAAGAAACCAGTGGGAGGCTCCTTTGCACAGTATGCCGTCTAGATTATGGATACCACAACGGCGACTATTTCAGCCGTGAAGCAGTAATGTGTGAACATTACTGTGTTTCGGTCTGAAGGGCGCCGTAGCTAGTGAAATCACTGGGCAAATGAGACTTAACATGCCTCGAGGTGACGAGCGCAATTCTAGTGCCACTCAGAATTTTTGGGTTCCGCAATAATCCTGAGCGGTACTGCATTGTAATGGGCAGGGCGTATCAATTAGCATCAGCTGTACGCCTTGCTCGTCTCGTCCCTTATTTTCATAAAAAAAAAGAAACACTCTGCCAGTGGGTTACGTTTTAGTTTTTTTCTTTGTCATTTCATCATGGCAGTGTTATGAATTAAACTGGATAAAATATTCTATTCATAACTTAAGGAAATTGCTAAAGACTTTAATTGTCACTTAGTATTGAAACTCCATCTCGTAGTTCTATGTATTCCTGGATCTGTATGTAACGATAATCATGATGCCCGGCTGCTGATACAGAAAGTACAATTGAAACTGATAAAATAATACATATGTAACTTTTTTTTTAAAGTGATAACCCTCAATTATAGGATTAATACACAAATAAAATTATAAAAACAAAATTTTATGAACGATGCGGGATTCGAACCCACGAAATCCGGCGTTCCGTGCCGGTGCTCTTATCAACTGAGCTAACCGTTCGAGTACCGCCTCGTTATAAAATTCTGTTTGCTATGTTCAACTCTCAGGTTGTGGCTTCAATAATACATGCCATCAATTTATACTATATTTGGTATTAGTATGAGCCAAATGCAAAAGATTTTGCATGCACACCTGAAGGCTCCCGAACATATTACTCGATAGATACCGCAAGATTTAACCATGATGATCAGAAAATACTACGTGCAGAGTGGTGCAATAAAATGATAACAAAATATAACAGAGTTTACTCATTGGCTGTAATTTCATATTACCAAAAAGTGAAAGCGAAGCCTGGGTACATTTGACCCTAAAAAAAGATAATCGATCTAATGGATTTGAAGTTTTGCCCTCGAAAGTTTTTGGAGAATTAATAAAAAAATGGGTGCTTTTGTTTTCGGTTGATGTGAACATTATTACAGTGATACTTGAAAAATAAAGTACATTTACTGCAGATTGAAAATATTGCGAAAACGGCCTCGCAGCGAAGTCATCCTAGATGAGAAGTGAGAACAAGACACTCTCAATTTCTGCTACACTAAATATATATTACCAATCATTAACAAGGGAACTCATATAAGAAATGTGAACTTTCCACTGATATTCTTAAACAGATTTATTATTTCTCAAAACAGTTTCTAAGTAAAGCAGCAGAAATATAAACAGAAAGTAACTGAGCCCGCAAGCCACAAGCGTCTGGTTACAAAAACAATTGAGAGAGAATTCCTGATGGCTTAGTTTGTTGATGCTTGCTTGCTTATTTCCTGTTCTTTTTTGTGATTTCGCTTGTAGAGCATTTGAATATATCTGAATATTCTATCATTTACATAGTTTTCGTAAAGGAGGAACCGTACGTATATTTAGGCTGATGATGTTCTGTTCTGAAATTTCTTTTTAATGTAGAAATATCTTTTAGGGAGTTGAATACTTTCGTATGACAAAAACATTCAACGTCCCGTCACTGACATGCAAGTTTGATGGGTGCAATATAAATATTTAATATTATATTATAAGCTGTATTTTTAAGGACTAACGTTTTTTTTGGCATGTTTTACACGCTTGGGAAAACTAAACTCGTGTGAATGTCACGCTAAAGACATAAAAGTGTATTAGCACAATAATTCGAGAAACGGTTAACTCGATTTTACTTGAATATCACCACATATCAAGTTGAAGAAGAATACGATGTTCTCGGCGAGGATTATACCAACAAGACACCACATTTCCAATAATATTTAAGAGATATAAAGCGTGTTGTTGTATATACGTTTCTACCAAAATTATTATTTATACCAAATTTTTCATTTTAAATTAACAACTTGATCAGTGCGTTATTACTTATCACGATCTGTTTATGACTGACACAAAATACTAATAAACAAAATGCGTTAATTACTAAATTGATTTACAATTTATAAGTTATATTTAAACCAATCAAGATATTCTATTATGCCGTTTATATGAACGTTGAATCTTAGACAACTCTGTATCACCTCGTTGAGGTAAATTAATTTGGCTCGGGATCAAATTGACAGCCAATATCGGAGCAAAAATCCTTATTAACTTGAGTGGCCGGTAACAAGAAAGTTAAGTAATATATTAATGAAGATGTTTGTGAACGAACAGATAATATTGTTTAATTTCTGATGGATTACTTTTTCGTAAACAATTAATGATTAAGGTAACTTTATAAAATTTTAAATAAGATGTTTTACCAGTGGTAGGCTCCTTTGCACAGGCTAGATTATGAGAACCACTACAGCCCCTATTTAAGCCAGTAATGTGTAAGCGTTGTTGTGTTTTCTGCGCCGTAACAAGTGAAGTTACTGGGCAAATGAGACATTATATCTTATGTCTCAAGGTGACGAGCGCAATTGTGGTGCCGCTCAGAATTTTTTGGGTTTCAAGAATCCTGAGTGGTACTTCATTGTCATGGGCAGTCCCTTATTGTTATAAAAAAGTAAGTTTTTTCATACTCTTCGTGCGCCATTATTCCGCATTCTACGTTGTCTCCGTGTTCCATATACATGAGTTGCAGGAGCCTGCTGGTAGCTTGGGAAAACAGTTCTTCGCATTTCACATGAAAATTGAAGACAATTTTTCAAAGATATTTTTTTATTACATTTAAAACAAATGATATTTAGAATTTTTATAATCATTATGATGCTATTGCATGTGTGATTTCAATTTTAGTTAAGGTAAGTAGTTGTTTTTTTTTTTTGTAAGTGATCTCTAATAATCTCTCTCTTTTGTAAATGATGGAATTCGAGAAAAAAGAAACTGCAAGTCCCTAAGTGAATGATCACCGTGAGTTATGCTCTCTTGAAAAACAGGAGGACTCACAGGAAATTTTTAAGTAAAGGCTTACGCTTAATGACGTGGAAATACCGAAGAAGGTTCGAAAAACTAAATACAAATTTTGTTTTTCGAATACTGAACAACAAAACAAAGCTCTTCAAGCTCTCTATCTAGGAGTTGTGGCTTTCCTTTCCTGTGAGTAGTGAGCTTAGGTGGGTGTGTGCGCAGAGATAAACAGTACTTCTTCTTAGTCGGACACTCTTGTCAGAGTGGTAGTGGTTGCGCTGACGAGGTACATGGTGGAGTGTTTGGTGGGTCAACATCCTTTCTGAGGGTAGATCTCCTGGCGATGTGCTTCCATTTCTGGCGGTTAGAGGCGATGCGAGTACACTGGACTATGGTGGACTCAGTAGCCTTTGTGATGGCGTCTATCCAGCGGGTTGGCGATCGACCGCGTGCTCTCTTGCCTTCCACCTGGCCCTGCACTACCAGTCTCTCCATCGACTTCTCATTTCTAGAGACGTGACCAAAGAACTTCAGTATTCTTAGTTGCACAATTGACGGTAGTCTGTCTTTAATACGAAGCTCTTTGAGGATGGATACATTGGTGTGAAATGCCGTCCACGGGATCTATAGGAGGCGTCTCCAGCACCACATCTCTAATGCATCAATTTTACAGCGGTCCTGCAGTCTCAGAGACCAAGTTTCGGCTCCATAGAGAAAGATTTGAAACACAAGGCATTTCATCAATCTGACTTTAGTCTTCTTGGTAATCCTCCTGTCCCTCCAAATCTTTCCCAGTTGTTCCACTGCAGACCTGGTGATGGCACACCGTCGTCTGATCTCGTCGCCACATCCTCCAGTACTTGATATAGTAGAACCAAGATAAATATAGTTCTGAACCACTTCACAGTTGGCTATATAGAGTACGTTGGTTCCAATTTGTTCGGCCCGGTCTACTATCATCACCTTCGTCTTGTCTCGGTTAATAATAAGTCCGAATTGGAGACTAGTACTTTCTAGACGGTTAAGAAAATTTTCCATATCCTCTCTAGTCTGTGCGAGAAGGGTAGTATCATCAGCGTATCTTAGGTTATTTATCACGCGTCCCCCAACAGATATTCCTTTGTTCCAATCTTCCAAGACAATGCGCATAATATACTCTGTGTAGATGTTAAAGAGTAATGGCGATAAGATGCATCCTTGTCGTACACCGGCCTCAGTCTTGAATTCGCTTGAAAGGGTATCATCCACTCGTACCGCTGCAGTACCGTGCTCATACAACCTCCTCAATAGAACTATTAAATGGGGTGGTACACCCATTTCCGCAAGTATCTTCCAAAGGTGTGTCCATATGACCGTGTCAAATGCTTTGCGAAAGTCCACAAAGCAGATGTAAAGGGTTGTATTGAATTCTCTGGCCTTCTCAATAATCTGACGCAGCATAAGAATTTGTTCGCGAGTGCCTCTTCCCTTAACAAATCCGGCTTGCTCGGGTGCAATCTGCCTTGAGAGGTAGGCCAACAGCCTTGTATTAATTATGTGGAGCATCACCTTACTTGCATGAGATATCAAGGATATGAGTCGGTAGTTGATGCAATTCTTGGTGGACCCTTTTTTGTCCAGTGGAATGAAAATGGATTTTGACCAATCGTCAGGCCATATTCCAGTCTCCCATATTTTACAGCAGATGGTATATAAAATATCAACTCCAGGTTCTCCCATCGCTTTGAGGACTTCTATTGGGATCTCATCACAACCTATGGCTTTATTGCATTTGAGGTGTGTAATTGCTGCTCGTACTTCATCCCGCATGATGTCGGGTTCACAGTCAAGTATGTTGTGGGGAGAACATGTGAAGCTTAGTACCAAATTATTGGAAAATAGTGATTGACAATATTCCTTCGTAAACAGTACACAGTATCGAAAATCATGGCTTTTGTATATGCCATACTCTGCATATTCCAATAATTTAAATATTGTGACTACAATCACTAAATATATAAAAAACCAAAAATTATTCGGTATCTAGTGTAATGTTCTTAACCTAGAACAAAACCGATAATAATGACAATAATATTAGAATTATACCAACATTATTAAATAATAACATAGAAATAAATTGTTTTTTTTTCCACCTCTATGGAAAGCAGTCTTTTAGTCCCTGGTACGAGGGAAAAAAGTGGCCGATTCTCTCCCAGAAAGACGACTTTTCTTTCTCCTACCAGGTACTAAAACTGAGCTTTTCATCAGGTGGGAAAAAAGATCGTATGTGCACCATGAGATAACTAGGACATTGCTACCCGCGGGTGAGAATGACCTACTTTTGTCCCTAGGTGCGTAATATACTATAATATTTATAAGATAACATTTAAACCAAATGTTATTCAAGCTTCAAATCTCGTATTTCTTATTTCGAACCAATTGAATGAATCGTGGTCACGGTGGAACTGCGCTGTCGGCGAGAAACACTTGACACATTGACACTTGACACTAATAGTACATCAATCTGTCCACTTGGCGCCTAGTTCGTTTAGGTCTTTGATTCGCTAATTCATGACACACACTACTGACGACGTCCATACTTCCGGGTCTTTTTATTGCATTCGTATTGCAGAGAGAGACCACGGGATTCCACGTTTGCGCTAGCCTAAAACCATCCTCCCCATTTAAAATTGTTAGGATGCTTTTTAATTTCTATAGCTTCTCTTACAAGCCTTGGGATGTATTGGCGTTCAGCAGAAATCACTCATGGGTTGTGCAGCTCGATCCAATGAGTATCCGTCATAATAATTACAATGTTGAAGTTCCGCGGTGATAAAAGTTTAAAAACATACAATATTATTCAAGCTTAAAATCTCATATTTCTTATATAGCTGTTAAATAATATCATGCTGTTATAATAATTAATACCGCATAAGTAAAACAGTCACTAAATCGTTGTCTTCCTCCGCACTCACTTGACTCTCAGCAGAACCAACTGCAGGATTGTGAAAAAATCTTTGCAAGCCAACAGTCGGAGGTAAAGGTTTGAAATTTTTACAACAAACATTAAACCGTTGATTACATCCATACACTCCAATATCAAACGTAAAGCTTGGACACTGTCGAATGTGAACGCAGACTCCTCCACGAGCCCAGCACGTCGCACGTCCCGTCCCTGGAGCGAGATTTAAGAGAGTTCATTGAATAATTATTGAGCTTCGCTGATAAAACGTGTGCAGTGGATCTTACTGGCTCAAGAACGTACAAGAGTAATAGAATAAATAATAGTTAAAAAAAACTAAAAAGCACGCACCCCACCCTTTTTTTACAATAAAATATATTTTTTTACACTATTTTCAATTTAAATTTATTTTCTATTTTTTAGTTGAATTTTATATAAAGCATGCTTTCTAGTTTTTTTTTTAACTATTATTTATTTTTCATTTTTTAGTCAAATTAGTGTAATGTCTTCGGTCCTCGATAAATCTACAAAGTTTGAACGAAATCTAGCCATTTAAAGTGGGTCAAAATCGCGCCCAAAGAAGTTTTTAGTTGAATTTTATATAAAGCGTGCTTTCTAGTTTTTTTTTAACTATTATTTATTTTTCATTTTTTAGTCAAATTAGTGTAATGTCATCGGTCCTCGATAAATCTACAAAGTTTGAACGAAATCTAGCCGTTTAAAGTGGGTCAAAATCGCGCCCAAAGAAGTCGGTTACAAACATACAAACATACAGGTGACGCTAATATAAAGCGTATAAAAAAGCCAATAATTGTAAATGTGAGTCAGGCTCCAACGATCCTTATGAAAGAACAGTACTCCTACTACCAGTGGGAGACTCCTTTGCACAGGATGCCAGGTAGATTATGGGTACAACTTATTCTTAGCTTATTTCCGCCGTGAAGCAGTAATGTGTAAACATTACTTTGTTTCAATCTGAAGGGCGCCGTAGCTAGTGACATTACTGAGCAAAATATGAGACTAAACATCTTGTGTCAAGGTGACGAGCGCATTTGTAGTGCCGCTCAGAATATTTGAGTTTTTCAAGAATCCTGAGCGGCACTGCATTGTAATGAGCATGGTGTATCAGTTGCCATCAACTGCTCGTCTCGTCCCTTATATTCATAAAAAATAAATAGTACAATGTAATATGACGCAAGAACATAATATATTAGTGGGGGAAAATGTTTTTGTGGTGAAACCAAATTGTTTATCAAATTTTAGATAAATTATAATTAATGATATTAGATAGTTTATACAATTTAAGGCTTACATAGTCTTACCATTAGATTGAATGACTCTAATATTATTAATTGATTTATATTAGTTTTAATTTTCAAATGTGTATGTGAAACTAGTATTTTAATTTCGGTAAAGCTTAATTATATATTATAGGTATGGCATAATTCGTTACAGCTACTCACCCAGTTCTGGTCGTCCGTTTTTTCCAGGAATAAAAATATCCTGGTAACTATTGGGTAAAACCTGACTAGTATCAAAGGCGATAGTACTAATAAAAATGACCATGTTCAGTTGAATAACAAATAAATTGTTTTTTAGTATGATTCCTAACATTTTCGTTCATTCAAGTATAATATCACGGAAAAATGATTTTACGATAAAATCAAAGATTGATTTTACATAAAATGTTTTATTCTCATTTGTGATTACAATAATTTTATGAATAGCAATTTCAATAGAATCGACCAGATTTTAGCACGATAGCTATAGCCCTTGTTTCGTTAGATTTCTTCCTTCCTTTGCGTTTTTCTTTCTTCTTTGAAACTGGTACTATTCCCTCTCCACCAAAACCTGGCTGTGGAGGACTCCAAGGAAACGCTATATTACCAATGCCCTTATCCGTCATATCTCGCACCTCGAAATGGTTCCAAGCAAAACAGCAAACGTTATATCTGTTTTTACATCCGGGTACTTCGGCGAACTGTCTGAATCCAGGACAAAGTTTGTAATTGATACAGATTCCCCCGAGGGACCAGCACGGCGTATGCATCATCGATCCTATTAAAAACTTTGATAAGCCCATTACGAAATTTTTCACTGTTTTGAACAACACATGGCTTTAAATGTAAGCATTATATAAATGGACATTTACGAGCAGGACGTTCAGCTATTGGTAATTGATACGCCCTACCCATTACAATGTAATTTAATTAAGTCGCTCGGAAGCGACATAGTTCTCAAATGAGAACAATGTCGCTTCTGAGCGACATTGTGACAGCGAGCCCAGTAATTTCACTAACTATGGCGCCCTTCAGATCGAAACACAGTAATGTTTACACATTACTGCGTCACGGCAGAAATAGTTGCCGTTGTGGTACCCATAGTCTAGCCGGCTTCCTGTGCTAAGGAGCCTCCCACTGCTGGTGAGACATTTATGGTTAATACATTTTTCTATTAACTATTTACAAAAGAGAAATAGCTTGCTTTGTAAAAGTTCTTCTTTTATATACTATTTTGTTAGTAAATTATTTCTACTTACGACGAGTTTTGAGATTTGTTAATGCTTCACGATAAGCAAGGAACTCGGCCCGCAGGTCCTCATATTCCTCATCAGCAGACAGGTCTATGTTGGCGTCAACTTTTAATTCCTGTACAAGATCATCACCAACGCTCCCAGATTCCTCATCTCCATTTATCACAAATTTCATATTCAGGTATAAAAATATAACTAAAATAAAATTCATTATCGCAGTGCATTCAATGTGCGGCTTTTCATTGGTTTATGAGTTAACTTCGGTATTTTATTGAAAATACATAAATTCTTGCGATAAACTGATGCTGTGTGCCGCGAAATTGTTTAATGCAAATGGTTATTCTTTTATACACTTGTATAAATACACATTCCATGCAATAAACACATAAAATATTGTTTTATTAAAAGTTGAAACTGCAAAACCTAACAAAATTCGATATCTGTTGATTCATCATTGGCAGTTGATAAAATAAATATTTCAATGAATCTCTAATAAGACTAACAGCACATATTGTGTTTAGATTTGAAGGGCTAGTGCTAGTGAATTTACTTGGCTAATAAGACCTTTTGTCTGAATATGATGTGTCCTTAAATATCAGCAAGGAAATTGCGTATTATTGAAAACCCTAAGATGCGTTGCAGTGTAGTGACAAGGAGTATCATTTTCCATCATGTCAATGTGTTCTTTATCGTCACTTATGTTCATAAAAAAATATCCTCACAGAAAGATTAAGACAGGATGCCATCTTAGTAACATTTAAGCTCAATACCTCAACCAACCATTAAAAATAATATGGACGCCATCATGAACATAGTCACTTTCTCGACTCAGCCTTTTTCTTTCCTTTTTATAAGCAATTGGTTAAATATTGAAAAGTCATTAAGGAGGAATATAAATACTCAAGTAGATGTGCCTATTGAAAATGTGAATAATTATACCGTCGTACCCGTGGGGTTCTCTACATCTAGATCTATATGTTGTCTATGATATGCCTGATTGATGTTACCAAATAAAATTTACCGCAGTGCTTTACAATGTTGAACAAAAATAACATATCAATTAGAAATACAATTTGTAACAATATCAGCGCATCACTGATTGATTAATACTCGTACTCTCAAAAGTAATATAAATAATAATATCCAGTTAGATGAAGTATAAATAAAAAAGAGTCAAAGATCATAAAAATAAATTCATAGTAAACTTGCATGTAATAGCAGAATTTCCTTCCAATAAAATCAATGTAATTTTTAAATTAATAATTTAATGATCAGAATAGGTACCGAGAAAAAGAGACCTTGTTTACTACGGGACACTATAAAATGAAATGAAAATTTCTGCTTAATTATTCTTTCAAATTTTGGAAGGTATAACAAATGTAACGTACCAAATAAGTAGTAATAGTTATTTATCTACACCCATGCTCTAAGTCCTCTATTAGAGATTCTCAAACAGTTAGATTATTGCCAACATTAAAACACCCATTGTCCTAATAACCATTACATCATCCAAACGAGTGTTGTAATAAAATTACATAAGTAGCATAAATAACTATTTTGCAACTATTGTGTAATAAGGGGTATTAAAATACGAATGTACGTTTATCACACGAGGTGAAGCCGAGTGTTGGCAATAAGCTAACTGTTTTAGAATCTTTAATAAAGGATTTAAAGAATGGGTGTAGATAAACTAATGTAACAAAGAACAGGCTTATAAAATTAAGGAAAGATGTTTTAATAATTGCTCAAAATTACTATAGTTATTACTGCGGACAAAGCTATTGAACATTCCCAATATCAAATTAAAATTCAGTACTGATATTCGATCAAACATTTACTTAATGTAGCCAACATTGTCAATGAAAGCGCCGCAGTTCCCGTCACTGAATAATTAAACTCTTCGTAAAATCAATTGAATCGTTGATTCCTCGTGTAAATCTGAATGTAGTAATGAATCATTTTACTGACAAAAGCAATTAGAATAAACTTGCTGAAACTAAGGAAGTTACGTATTTTTTTTTTATATAGATCACCAGTGGGCGGTTCTTTTGCACATAATGCCGGCTAGATTATGGGTACCATAACGGCACCTTTTTCTGCCGTGAAGCATTAATGTGTAAACATAACTGTGTTTCGGTCTGAAGGGCGCCGTAGCTAGTGAAATTGCTGGGCAAATGAGATATAGGCAATTTATGTCTCAAGGAGACGAGCGCAATTGTAGTCCCGCTCAGAATTTTTGAGGTTTTTCTAGAATTCTGAGTCGAACTGCATTGTAATGGGCAGGGTGTATCACTTACCATCAGTTGAACGTCCTGCTCGTCTCATCTCTTATTTTCAAAAAAACAATAAAAACTCATTGTTGAAATTCATTTGAATGTAGGCTACCTAGTTACATTAAAAGTGAGTATGCGGAAACTTCATTTGAATATTATTTAAAAAATGTAGGTTGAATATCATAAAAACGAGTTGCTGTAAATTTACGAAAAATTAAGTTCAATTTAACTTGAATGCAAATTGAGTTGCATAAACGAAACGTTTCACCGTAATTAATGAAATTTTATACACTTATTTCAGTTTGAGATAGTTCATGGATAGCGGTTCAGGTTTTAAACAAAATGAAAATGAAATACAGACACACGTTATATATATACAATTATAGAATTTGGAGCCACTCCTATATTTATTACAAAAGAACGGAAGAGAATTATACAATGTTACTAGCTGACCCAGCAAACGTTAAACGTTGTTGTAAAATCGCGATACAAAAGTAACTGTTGATCGTAGATGGGTAAAAATTTGAAGTTGTATGTATTTTTTAATGCTAACTCATAATCAAACAAAATTAAAAAAAAAAATTGGCGTGGACCATCCTTAGCATGTAGGGGGATGAAAAGTAGATGTCCGATTCTCAGACCTAACCAATATGCACTCAAAAAATTTCATGAGAATCGGTCAAGCCGTTTCTAAGGAGTTTGACTACAAACACCACGACATGAGAATTTTATGTATTAGATGAGCTGTCATCTAACTATGCGGGCGTAGATTTCGTTACTATATGGCCTTCAAATCGTATTTCGTTTACAAATTTCTGATTTAATATTTTTGCCACGAACTGTTATTCAAATTCTTAGCTTAAAGTAGATGTGTTACTCCTTATATAAATAATACGTTCATAAAAATCGTCACCTTTTTGCTCTCAATAGTGATTTTCATTATTATAACACTAGAAATAAGGGAGCGCTTGTGACTAATTCTAGTAGACTTCATAAGATACATAACAGCTTTAAAGTCCCACTTTTATAGTAAAGTCCCAGACACTGTTCAGGAATTATCTATAAATAAATTGAAATGTTTTAGAAAAATATCTAAGTGATCCGACAGCCTTGGACTGGATTAAAATTGCATATATAGCAATGACAGTACAATATTATATATTTCATTAAAAAGCGTAAGAAAAGAATGCTAGGAGAGTTTTTTGCGCCTCTTCTTATCTCTCAGAGCGCCATTTGTTTCCGAAGCGGTAGTACTATAATACTACGGTCTAATATACTAGATATTAGAAATGATCAAAAATCTCGATCTCTCTTAATCTGACATCTTGGGGATTTTATTTATTTTCAAAAAAGTGGCCTCGGGGTATCGCTTTAAGCACCCTGGAGATGCACTAACAGCCGTATAAAAGATCTCTAAACAAGAGTAGTTCCACTGATTCTTTCAGTGATTCCATCGAATGAGACGGATGGTATTAGCTACATAATGCTACAAACAGTTTTTTTTTCGAAAAAATTTCCGTGTGAATCATGTTCAGATTCAACAAATTAGATTTAAAACCATATTGAATTCATTTTAGTTGAAAAGAACAAAGCGCGATTTGGCACAATATCAAAATTGTTCAAGTGTAAAATTGATAAATATGAATGTTGAATGCAATTGTTGAAATTGGACTATATTCTTTAGCAATCACAAGCAATACAGGTAAATGAAAAATGAATGATTGATATTTGAAATTCCGTTAACCAGGGTGGAATGTGCTGAATAACATTACGTTCACACCTAAAGGGGAAGACAAAGAGGACGAAATACCTAATACGACGATACCCACATACCCTTAGCTGTTTTCAAATTAATTTACATAATTCTTAGTTTTTTTATGAAAATATGGGACGACACGAGCAGGATGTTCAGCTGATGATAATTGATATGCCTTGTCCATTACAATGCAGGATTCTTGAATAACCCAAAAATTCTGAGCGGCACTACAAAAGCTCTCGTCACCTTGAGACATAAGTTGTCGTTTAGATTCGTCGTAGTCGTGTTGAGACGTAAGACTCATTTGCCGAGTAATTTCACTAGCTACGGCGCCCTTCAGACCAAAACACAGTAATGCTTACACATTACTGCTTCACGGCAGAAATAATCGCCGTTGTGGTACCCATAATCTAGCCGGCATCCTGTGCAAAAGAGCCTCCCACTGGTAAAGTTTATATTTATTTTACTTACGCTTTCGTATGCTTTCAAAATGAACTGATGAGAATTGTTTTAATATAAAAAAGGACTAATAAACGAATTCACAAACACACGAATTCATGACTGCCAGTTATCACGCTACATGTCTCCTCACCAGCCCTCAAACAGACAGACCAAGACCCCAAACCTGGAGGGGACCTGAATTAGAAAGGCTCAGGAAAAAAGTCAGGAGACATTTGAACCGCGCAATGAACACAGGCGATCAATACGACTGGGACATCTACAAAGAGTGTAAGTCTGAATACAAGAAACGCATCAGATACAGAAGATCAGAAAGCTGGCGTTAATTTTGCAGTAGCATCCAATGCCATAACCAGGCCAACAGGGCAAGGAAATTAATCTCTAACCAACCCAGGCAAATCCTCGCATCCCTGCAGAAACCTGATGGTACATTTACCAACTCACCAGAGGAAACAGAGCGAGTCCTGACGGAAACTCACTTTCCAGGATGCAAAATAATGCAGCATATAGAGTGGGTAAATGAAAACATAACCGCTGAAGAAGCTGACTGGCAACAAGCACACAAGGTGGTGACAACCGATCAAACAAAGTGGGCTATAAATTCCTTTCACCCCTTTAAGTCAGCAGGACCTGATGGGATTTTTCCCGCATTGTTGCAATGGGGAGATGAGGGTCTCCACATCCGGCTAATCAACATATTCAGGGCGTGTCTAGCGCATAGATGGAGGGAAGTAAAAGTGATTTTCATACCTAAACCAGGTGAAAGTGACTACTCCAACGCTAAATCATATAGACCCATCAGTCTTAAATTTTTCGCCCTGAAGACCCTAGAAAGGCTGTGTGAAAGAGAACTGAGGGAGAATTACCTTAAGAACATACCCCTACACCCTAATCAACACGCTTACAGTCAAGGTAAAAGCACCGAATCTGCACTTCACGCTGTAGTGATCAGCAAATTTTAGCGTCACCTAAAAATAGATACTAGTGTTAAGAAGATACTGCTATTCGCACAATGGCGAACACAATACTTCTATTTTGGTCGTTGTGATACTAGGTCTCATTATGACTAAATAAATAGCCACCATCTATGAAATACTAATAATAATAAACGTTTTATTTACGTTATAATATCACAAAAGTTACAATTTAATGACTCAGCTGCTACGGTATTGAAGCGATTAAAAAGCTTCAAAACATTGTCTAATAATAATTTATCATCGTAACTATCGGCTGTCAACATTGACTCTGCACAATTAAGAACATTGGATACTGTAGAAGTGTGGAAAGTTTCTTGTCCCCCTGCTCGAAGGACCATAAATCATCCAACAATGTTATAATTACAAAAGTGTCGGCTGTTTAATTAGATAATATGTTTTCAGCAAGATCGAACTAGAAACTTATTCTTATTCCTTATTCATCATAATATCTTAACAATTGCAACTTGTTTGCATAGAATTAGTTTGAAGCCTCGCGCATATAACGGAGATTCTATATTATAAAAACTCATTTCATAAATTTGTAGGGAGTACTCAAAGACACGTATTTCTTGGAAGAAGTTTTATGCAGTTTTTGCACACTATTTTTCGATCAACGCTATCGCATTTTCTTGCTTGTTGTCATCAGGCAATATGCGTTGGATAAACGTTTTTTTCATGAAGAATCCTGAGCAGTACTGCATTGTTTTAGCAGAGCGTATCACCTACCATCAGGTGAACGTCTTACTTATCTCATCACTTTGCTCAATGAATTATTCCCAATGATTTGAATGAATGAAGGATGAACTTTCATCCTGGATGAATGTTTATATTATGAGTGTTATCTGACGAACTCTCTGTAAGTCATTTTTAGCTTCCGAAAAAGTACAACTCGTCATCCATCCTGCACATAGCCCTGGCCTAGCACCCTGTGATTTCTGTATTTTCCTCGAAATCAACCGTAAAGTAGATCCTGTAGATGAAGCCACAACCTGAGAGTTGAACAAAGCATACAAGATTTTATAACGATACGACACTCGAATGGTTAGCTCAGTTAGAGCACCGGCACGGAACGCCGGAGGTCTTGGGTTCGAGTCCCGCATCGTTAGTAAAATTTTGTTGTTTTTCAAATTTTATTTGTGAATTATTAATTTTATTAATATATAATTGAAATATTTGAATTAAATATTGTTGGTTTGTAGAATTATTGAAATTTTCTCGACAACTACTTTTTCTTTCACACAAATAGAGTAATGTGTTATTTATTTCATTTCTGTCCGGATATACTTAATATAATTCCATGCATATTTACCCTCGATATTGGTAAGAAACTATACCTAGGTAATATAGTCCTCAAAATGAGAATACTAATTGAATATGTACTATATAGCGAGAATATTAAAATCCCTTTGGAAAAGTTGAATACTTACAAATAAGTATGTCACCTTTATCATGATAATGTGTGGTAATTAAGACGTTAATTAGTTCTACTTTGTATGATTTGTATGAAAATATATTTTGTTCGTATTATGTTCAAGTTTCAGTAGATGGAGGAAATTGCTTTTTGTCGTTGACATCAAAAGTGATTCGTTTTAAATTAACATACAGAAGTTGTGATTTATGTCATTCAACTTTACTCATAAATATTTTACACATACAAGTAACACTGAAAAATGTTTTATATTCCCACCTCGATGAAAAGCTCACTTTCAGTCTCTGGTACGAGAGAGAAAAGTGACCGATTCTCTCACGGTAAGACGACTTTTGTCCCTCGTACCGGGGACTAAAAGCGATATTTTAATCCACGTGGGGAAAAAACCGTATACGCACCACGTGAGATAAGTAGGACATTGTCACCCGCGACTGTAATTATTCCGCGAGTGAGAATTACAAATTAAATTAAATTATTAATTCCCTAGGTGAGTAACATACTATTATTTATCATTAAAACATAATAGGAGTATTATACAGGCTATAATTTATTTCGTGAAATAAAAGTGGTTTTAGTAAGCTTAACTTATTTTGGTCACATAAAGAGGAGGAGATATGAGCCTCGAAAAGCTGATCGTAGTTGTAAACGGCAAGCGAGTCGGCGTCCCCTACTAGATGGAGCGATCAGGTGAAAGGCCCACCCTCGACTAAGTTCTGCTCGGATGTGAGAGAGGCAATGGACAGACACCGGAAGATGAAGAGCCATAATGCGAGTGAAATATATGACACACCCATATACCTTACCTCTGTAAATATACACACATCAAAAAAGTCTAAACAACATTTACTAATTTAAATTTTAGGATGGTTTTTCACATTATAACGATGTATTTTATTTTTTAAATAATATTTTAGGGTCTTATGATGTAAAAATAACAGCTGCTGTCTTTATAAGTTCTTTTAATAACAGAAATTGATAATATTAGAATATACTGCAGAAACTAAGGTAGGTACTTAAGCAACTAAACATTATTTTCACAAAATGAAATTTCTAAAGAAAATGAATTTATTGTGAAAGAATAGGATAATTTAATACAAAGTATGGCCTCCTCTCCTATTCAGAACTTGTCAGTAACGATTATTCATTGAATTAATGAGACTGTTTATGTCATCTTGCGGTATTCGTTCCCAATGGAATTGTAGCAAATCCTTCAGCTGTTGGGTTGTTGTCACTCCGTCCAAGTCCTTCAAAACACGTCCCTGGAGCATGTCCCATGCGTGCTCGATGGGGTTGAGGTCTGTTGCCAAGTATTGACTGGTTTGCCGAGCTGTATGTAAACGCGCATTGTCATGCATTAATGTAAAATCGGAGCCAAAGGTTTGTGCAAATGGATGGACATAAGGTCTGAGAATATCCTCAACGTAATTTTCAGCGTTCATGTTTCCATTTAAAAAACGAGCTCAGTTCGCCTGTTCTTCATAATACCCGCCCACACCATAACTGTTGCGCTGCTATATGGATGAACTTCCTGAATGCACAAGCATGAGCCTTGCAGTATTTCCGGGCCGACGGTAAACTCGCACCCTTCTTGTATCAGGCCTAAACTCGAATCGCGACTCATAGGAAAACATAATTTTATACCATTGTTCCTGGGTTCCGCGTTCTCTACACCATTCATTTCGACGAGCGCGATTCCCGTGACGTATGGTGGGAACCTAATTGGGCGTCGAGCTCGTAGGCCGTACTCATGCAGTAGATTTCGCACAGTTTGGGGACTTACATTAACACCACTTAAGTTAACATCGGCTGGCGCCTTGCAGTCAGTTGTATGTACCGGTCTTGCCGTGTAGTAGTACTCCTTTTACGGCCTGAATGCTGTTCACTTGTATTATTGAAGCGCTGCCAAAGACGACAAATAAAACTTTTATGAATGCCAAAATGCCGAGATGTCTGAGATTGATTACTACCCGTTTGCAGCATCCCTACAGTTTCAATTGCCGTCAAATTACGTCGCACCATGACGTAAAGAATATCTAAGAATTGAATGTAGTCGCAAACTTTATTTAAATGGTTGGTAAAATTATCAAAATCAATACTAAACTTAGCAATAAAAACACACTTAAATTCAAACGTATTATTATTATTATTCCCTTTCATTTAATTTTATGAAAAAAAAACAAAACATAGTCGAATTTTGTTTTACAACCAGCCAGTATGTTATCAATAACAAAAAAGTTAACATATCGATGCACTTTGAGTGAATAAAGACTTAGAAATTAATTAATATAAATGGTAAATTTGTAATATCATGCATGTTGCTTAGACTTTTTTGATGTGTGTATATGATTGGTGTTCAAGTTGTTTTATATAAGTTAATAACGTTCACACGTCACAATTATGATTGATATTCTTTCAATCAAAACGATGAAATTTTTATGTCCAGCGATTAAGGTTAAAATTAAATACACCTTCACAAAAATCGTCACCTTTTTGCTCTCAACTGTGATTTTCATTATTATAACACTAGAAAAATAAGGTATTGCATGTAACTAATTCTAGTAGGCTCCATAAGATACATAATAGCTTTAAGGGTAAATGCTTTTATTATAAAGTCTCAGTCACAGTTCAGGCATTATCTATAAATAAATTTTAATGTTTTATAAAAAAAATGGCTCTGTCGTAAATCCACCTCCACAGCTGAATATCTAAGTGATCGGACAGCCTGTGACTAGTTATTATTTTATAGCAATAGCAATGACAGTACAATACTATCTATTTTATTAAAAAGAGCGCAAAAAAAAGAATGCTGCGAAAGTTTCTTGCGCTGCTTCTTCTCTCTCAGAGCGCCATTTGTTTCCAAAGTGGTGGTAGAATCAGTATATTAGAAATGAAATCTAAAAAAAATTAAAGGAATCAAATTTGAGAAAAATAAATGCCTTTTGTGCCTTTTTATCCCTTTTAAACTAAAGCTTTGTAAATTGATAACACAACTTGAAATGCCTGACTGAATTTAAACCTCATCGTTAACTAATTTAACGACAAATATATATAGTAAACTGATAATTAGTTAGAAAATCCTTATTATAGTGAGAAACCATCTCAATCTCACATTCCAAAAGGAATACCAATGAAATCAATAACCTCACAGAGAAACTTGGACGCCCAACGGCATTTGTAGCATTCGCATCACGGAACTGATCAGTTTTAGTGGGAGAGAATATTGACAGATTAACTTTTCCTACAGTTTGATTAATATTTGAGCGACGGGTTCGTAAATAATAAAACGGTGGCAATTTTTTTATAATAGTCGTTTAAGTCCGAGAAAGGGTTTTATGTAAAGGGAAAATGAGATATATCGTCCAAGAAATGAATAAACGGACTTACTTTTTTCTTATACAATCTATTCCTCGATGTGATTTCTGTTAAACAACACATCTTTTTAAATCAATGCAGAATTCAAATTCAAATATTTTTATTCGTAAAAGAATATGATATCACTTATTGAAAGTCTAAAAGTACCCATTCGAAAATGTGTGCCTCAGACCTGAGAAGAACGGAAGAAACTCATCGGGGTTCTTTTTTTTCATAAAAATAATATGGCGATAATGTATCATCGGACAATAAAATTAATTATTGAATAACCTGAGCACGGTCGCTCCATTCCATCTGTTTATTATTAAGAAAGTCATTTATGTTATAGTAACCTTTAAAACACAAACGTTTTTAACAATTTTTTTGAATTTCGTAATACATTTGTTTTGAATATTTTCTGGAATCTTTTTGTAGAAACATATTATACTTCGCGCCACAAATTTACTAACTAAACTTTGGTTCTATAATACACACGATAAAAACTTACTTTACAAGAGCAAGACTCTGCGATATCTAAGGTCATCTAGATTCAAATTTAAAACGAAAATTTAAGTTTCACGTAATTTTGCTTCAGTAAATTAACAAGATTAATAATGCATTTACTTCTATCCAACTCAACAATAAATAAAAGATTAAGCGCAGTTGTTTTCAACCACATTGTAATTTTCTATTAGGCGACGATGGTAATCTACAATCCAAAATAATGGAGAAACGTAGGACGACTTTATTTTTTTTTATATGAGAGGGGGCAAACGGGCAAGAGGCTCACGGGATGGAGAGAGGTGAGGCAACCGCCCATGGACATCCGCAACATCAGGTGTGTCACGAAATGCGTTGGCGGCCTTTAAGGTGGGTGGGTGGTGGGTGGATTATGCTTTTTTTCTTGAAGGTCCCCAAGTTGTATCTGTTCGGGAAAACCGTAGCCGGTAATTGATTCCACAGAGTGGCTGTGCGAGGCAAGAAATTTCTAAACTTTAGTAGTCATTAAAGCTTTAGAATCCAGTTTTAGAGTTCCGTTATATTCAAAGAAAACCGGTAAATTGGGAGACTAAATTGCACACGAAAGGCACCATCGTAATAGATATTAAAGAGAAAGAAAAATCATTTATTCACTTAGTTCAAAATAACACTGACACTACACTGAATGTCAAAGATTTTACCAGTACTTTGAGCTTTAATGAGATGAAGTAGCAAGTAACTCATTGACAACATTTGAAATCTTTATTTACAGTTTCAACATTTAACACTATATTTTATACAACTTTTTTAAAAAATCTCAAAAGAGTAACAGGGTAGATATAGCAATTTGCATACACTGTTACAAATGAGTAAAGGTAAAATGCGAGAAATTATGTGTATTTTTATAAAAAACCTAACAGGTGATGACATGTTTGCTCACGAGATACGTCTCGTAAAATAATAATAAATATCTATTTATTTTCTCCTCACAAAGATCTTAAAGCTAAAACAGTACAGTAGTGTTACATTATTTAACAGCTGGTATTTTGTGAGGAGCTGGTGTCTGAAGTAGGTTGACCTGTATTACAGATCACCACGACCTCACCCCCAGATATAAGGATCACAATGATTAAAATAGTATACATCTGTACTAGTAGCTAGAAGAGCATTTATAACAATAGATGACTTTAAATTTGTAAATTACTAGTAATATAATGTGTTTGTGTTTTTGAGTGTGTGTGTGAGTGTGTGTGTGAGTGTGTGTGTGTGTGTGTGTGTGTGCTTTTGTGGGCGTACTCTACTCTCAGTTACCATTAGCGTAGATGGTTTTCAGTAGAGGTATAGTCCAATTTCTGTAACCACTCTTTCAAGAAACGCATGCATTTAGTTCTGTTGAGGTGGTAAATTGAATACTGATAATGTACATCCTAATTATTTTTTCCCGACAATATAGTTAATTTAGTAATTCAGATTACTAAAATATTTTAATGACGATTCAAAGGCGATTAGTTTAAGCCTACTTGAATCAAGTTTATTTGACTATGACTTTAATACTGTCACGTTAGTTCGTCACTTAGGGCCGCTCCCAATATACTATCTACAGATAGAGATAAATTACTACCTTCTACTGTCAGTAATTAGCTGTCAATAATCTGAAGCTGTCTCAATATATCCGATAAGTCATTCTTATCGCCTTATATTGGGACGCGTGAATTGCAATTTCCATACAAACATTCTATCGCTGGTAAGCTATCGTCGTCCCATTGACAGACAGCGTGCACGGATAAGGTAAGTTACCGTCGCTAAGTTTATTGGGACAGAAAAGTCAACGATAGTTACGATTTTTATCTCAAGTAAGAGATATTTATTATTCAAACAAAACAAATCTTATAACTATATTTACAATACTACGACTACATAAAACTATAACTATCATTACGTGGAAGCGTACCAATAATACTGGCAGCATTACCGCGTTGGATAGCAAGGCTGATTCGTTGACCGAAATAGCTGCCAGTGCTTGGGTTTCCAGTAGCCTTATTGAGGCGCGAAGAGAGTATTTTGAACATTCTCCGCGCCTCTGGGCCCCACGGGCCAAGTGTCTCGACACCAAACGGCACAAAGATGTATGGCTCACTGAGACCAACATATTTGCGACGCTTGTTGTCTTCGGCAGAAGAAGCAGCAGCCCCAGCACCAACTGATGTAACTTGGACATGAGAAGGAGCCAGAGTGTCGACGCAAGTAGCGTCCCACACCAGCGCCCTTCCCCGTGCCCAAGCCAGAGATCCCTCAGTAAGAGATAGACTGAATATTGGGAACGGCCTTTAGACAAATTGTATTATATTTCAGTTACCATAAGCCTCTTGTAACTCATAATATATTTACTGAACCACAACCAATGGACGAGAATTAAATAAAACTTCAATATATAAGTTGTAAGAAAAATATTTCAATTGTATAAAAATAATTCAAAGATATTAAAATAAACGTTACTTAACTAAATTTTTCGGTAAACTAATATTTTAATAGGTTTTATTTAATACCTTCTTTACAACAATATTATCCAATTGTTGTAGCATTGTTGAGTGTAAATTCCACTAAGATTCGTCTTCAATACGAGCCATCATCAGGAGATGTTGACTCACCAAATTCTGGCACGAGACTCACAACATTTGGATAAAGCCTAATTCAATATTTTTTTATAACAATATTGTTCTTTCTAAGTACAAATATTTTAAGGATTTTTGTCACGTACGCCAAAGACGTAGATATAACTTCTTGCGTGCGTACAAAGTACACACACTGTTCGTAAGTGAAAAGCTTCAACAGGCAAGAAGGGCACTTTTCCTACAGCGGAATAGCAATGAGATCGCGTTATTGTCACGCAAAACAGATTAGATTTAGTTGCACTTTATTTCATTGGTATTGTTCATGGTATTGGTATGGTTCGAGTCAGCTAAGGGAGAGTAATCAGTCAGAACCAGATCTACCAATGTAATTTACACCCAATTATAATTAGTCGTTTGATGTAAAAATATACTTTGTTTATATAACATTAAAAAGTAGTTTTTTTTATGACAATAAGGGACGAGACGTGCAGGTCGTTCAACTGTTGGTTATTGAAACTCCCTGACCATTACAATACAGTGCCGCTCAGGATTCTTGAAAAACTCAAAAATTCTGAGCGGCACTACAACTGACTGACGGCGCTCGCCGCCTTGAGACGTAAGATGTGAAGTCTCATTTGTCCAATAATTTAACTAGCTACGGCGCCCTTCAGAGTGAAACACAGTAATGCTTACACATAACTGCGAAAGAAATAGGCGCCGTTTTGGTACCCAAAATCTAGACGGCATCCTGTGCAAAGGAGCCTCCCACTGGTGTTATCACATTATACATTTTCAGATTAACAGACACGGGTTACTTGATGGTGCGTCATCACCGCAGCCGAGGATCCATAAGAGCGTTGCCTACTCCGTTATAATGCGTCTAATTTCGTTATTTGTACGAGGCATACGAGAATCGATCCGGGTGAGAGCTTTAAGCATCGCTTCTATATTATATTGCGCTTTTAGTGTTTATATATCTTTTTTTTAATTCATTTATTCCAGTAGCCTTTACAAATTGCAACTTAATTCTGCGGTATAATAATCGCGCTTTCAGAGTTCAAAAAAAATGTATTCGTGCAATATGCAATGCAAACTGGATGGATAGCTGCAAGCCACTTTTTATCAAAAAGAAAATATTAACATTACCCTCTTTGTATATTCGGGATATGTGTGTATTTGTACAAAAACACCCGGAATATTTCACCAAAATGAAAGTTCTAGGAACACTCGATACCCAAACAAATTCCTTGTACCCAAATGTGAATTGACACTCTGCCAAGAAAATGTTCATTACATGGCGATAAAATATATATAATAAGTTACCCGACCATTTAAAAGACATGACATGTAATAATCTTAAGAATAGATTAACAACATGGCTAAGAAAAAATTGTTTTTATTCAATAAATGACTATTTAAATTTAACGAAAATTTACATATAAAATTTGACATGAATATTACTGTTTTATCAGAATTATAATTGTTTTGCTTAGTTTATAATACTTAATGGTTAGGTTCAATTTTGTATAAAATAAAAGTTTATACTACATATATTTGCATGCCTTGCAGGTAGAATAAGAGAAACATAATCTAAATAAAATAAGACCGATTGTAAAACTGACCTTATTCGAATGCAAATAAAGATTATTATTACTATTATTTTAATAGGTTGTATTAAATACCTTCTTTACAACAATATTATCCAATTGTTGTGAGCATTCTTGAGTGTAAATTCCACTCAGATTCGTCTTCAATAAGAAGCATCATCGCATGTTGATTCACCAAATTCTGGCACGAGACTCACAACATTTGGATAACGCCTAATTCAATATTTTTTTATAACAATACTGTTCTTTCTAAGTACAAATATTTTAAGGATTTTTGTCCCGTACGCGAAAGAAGTAGGTATAACTTCTTGCGTACGTACAAAGTACACACACTGTTCGTAAGTGAAAAGCTTCAACAGGCAAGAAGGGCATTTTTTCCTATAGCGGAAAAGCAATGAGGTTGCGTTATTGTCACGCAAAACAGATTAGATTTAGGTGCACTTTATTTCATGGGTATTGTTCTAGTAAAGTCGGTTCGAGTCAGCTAAGGGAGAGTAACCAGTCAGAACCAGATTTACCAATGTAATTTACACCCATTTATTACTCGTTTGATGTAAAAATATACTTTAATATGAATATAACATTAAAAAGTAGTTTTTTTTTAATGACAATAAGGGACGAGACGAGCAGGTGGTTCAACTGTAGCAGTTTTAGGTAAATAGTGTAGTTTTAGTTAAATTGTGAGTAGTATAGTTAGCATTATCTTTCCACGAGAGTTGCTGCCGACGAATTACTTACGTAGTTTGGCTTACTGTACTCATGAAATTTGTAAAAGCTACTGGAATAAATGAATTAAAAATATATATATATATAAACACTAAAAGCGCAATATAATATAGAAGCTATGCTTAAAGCTCTCACCCGGATCGATTCTCGTATGCCACGTACAAATGACGAAATTAGACGCATTATAACGGAGTAGGCAACGCTCTTGTTGATCCTCGGCTGCGGTGATGACGTACCATCAACTAACCCGTTTCTGTTAATCTGAAAATGTATAATGTGATAACACCAGGAGGCTCCTTTGCACAGGATGCCGTCTAGATTTTGGGTACCAAAACGGCGCCTATTTCTTTCGCAGTTATGTGTAAGCATTACTGTGTTTCACTCTGAAGGGCGCCGTAGCTAGTTAAATTATTGGACAAATGAGACTTCACATCTTACGTCTCAAGGCGGCGAGCGCCGTCAGTCAGTTGTAGTGCCGCTCAGAATTTTTGAGTTTTTCAATAATCTTGAGCGGCACTGCATTGTAATGGGCAGGGCGTATCAGAAGATCTAATAAGAACGGCATGTGGCTATCCAAATCCGGGAGCCGCGTTGGTGACTCAACCAATTGGGACAGACCATACGCCAATGCGTGGGACGGGTCGTCCCCTTCCCTAAAATATGGTTGAGGGAGGCGATGGCTAGCTCATGCGTCATGTTCGTGACTGGGCGCTGCTTGTGGTGGCAGTATGATCCTGTTGCAGGACACTCGGTTTCAGATTCTTAAAAGTTATTTTGTGTATATATATATGTATGTATGGATATATACATGTTTATTTATTTATAATCGCTTATAAAATGCTCACAGAATACCTTTATTGATTTATGGTGTATGTGGATGATGCAGCTACTGTACTCAATAACTTTTGTATTAATTTACATTTACTTTTTTGACTTACTCGTGTAAGACATTGACTATTTGACGTTTGAGTGTGTTTGTTGCATCATTTTACATTTTACATACTATATTGTTATTGAAATGATCTGTAAATCTTGATATAAAAGTGTGGCAATGAGTTTCTTGCTACTTCTTCTCAATAGCTCAACCCTTTACGAAGTAGCGGTAGATTCAATAAGAATTTTTTTTTTGACATTCATAAGTGTCATTTCCATGACCTACTTATCTGAATAAACTGATTTGATTTGATTTTGATTTGATCCAAGCCATTTGGCATTGTGCCCGTTGAAATCACCCAAGCCTACGACTTCAGCGGAGGGGATCTCTGCAAGTCAATCGTCGCCAGTTGCCGCTTGAACGCAGCCCATGAGATGATCGGTTTCTGCGTTACCACTATGGGACCTGTATACACACGCATAGATGCGGACGCGGTCCTCCAAATCTACGCGGAGCCAGAGAGTAGATGTCCCTACCCTTAAAATTGCCGAGACGGCGACAGCAGATATCCTCCCTAACGTACACACATACCCCGGCATGAGGCAAAAAATTGTGCTCCATTTTGTATCCGGGGTACGTTAAATATGACGTATCGCTAGGTCGAGATATCTGTGTCTCCGTAAGGAAACACAAGGCCGGCTGCGCCGTCTCAAGATGGTGGTGGACGGCGTTTATATTGGAGTGAATTCCCCTGATATTGCAAAAGTCCACGTTGAGCGTGGAGCGGGGTGCCGTGGTGTTACTGCCCCGTTTGTCTTTGGTCATGCGTGGTTCTGTGCCCTCACCAGAATACGAAGGGCAGCCCGAGTTACAGTGCTCGGGGAGGGATTCTGCGACTCTGGTAGAGCCGGTACCCTCCTGGGGTAAAATCTTTTTTAGATCCACTGTCATATTCGGGTGGAGGGGAGTGGGGGGATTGCTCCCGGTCCTCGACACTTACCTATGCGAAACATAGCGGCACTAGGCCGCCACTTCACGCCGGTATTCTGTGCGAGTGTGGTAATTAACCCGGACGAGTCTGGCCGAGTTGTGCTGACGTCAAAAGATCAATCTCTCCCACTTCTAAAAAGCCCTTAGTCGCCTCTTACGACACCCATGGGCCTGGGAAAGGGCAAAATCTTTAATAGAGGATTTAAAGCGTGGGTGTAAAAAAAAATTAAAATAGTTCAAATCAATTTTCATGATAAAGGGAAAAACAACTGTTTAATTTCTACAAACGATATCAGGAGGCAAACTCAGTTAAAGTTGTATCTCGTACGGCCATTACTTTTTAATTAGCACTGGAGTGCGGACGTTGTTACAACAAAAATGTTTTTAATTTGCCAATCTACGTTCAGTGATGTGAATGCGGTTTCACCAGATCTCTAAAATACACAATATTTACATATTTTTATTATAAACGTGATCTAAATACACTGTGCGGGATAATAGATATAATCTTAAGCTGTAGTGTGTATAATACTATAGAATAAAGCTTTAACTCTAAGCTTCTTTTGTGAATGTTTCTTTCCCCTAAAAGAAAATGTTTGTAAAGCATTCAGTGGTGATTCATCAACATACATTAAATAGTTACTAGGTTTGACATGTTGTAATATATCGTTTATATAAAAAAAAACTATGAATAAAATAGGGCTAAGTTAATATCCTTGAGCAACGCTGGATGTTTTGATGTAACAACGTATTATTTTATGTGACATGCTAATAAAATAATATGAAGAAATCAAAACCTTTTAAAAGATAAGGCAATATTCATACTATATAATATGAATTGTCCCTGAAATATCCTTTAGGACACAACTTTTGCTAAGTACGTTTTAATTCAAGATCGTTACTGGACCCAAGAAACCTCGAAGGAATTAAAGTTGCATTGTCTCTAGATAATAAGTGCGACGTCTAAACAAAGATAATTGGATTCCAACACAAACCAGCTATTTTTACAGCAATAACAAAATTGCAGTAAAAGTTTTTATTTACTAATACTGTTTTTATGGGAAAGGAGGACAAACGTGCGTACGGGTCACCTGGTATTAAGTAATCACCACCACCCACATTCTCCTGCAACACCAGACGAATCACAGAAGCGTACCTATCTCGTATCTTCCCGGAAACACTGAACAAGGAAGCTTATTTCACAGCTTTGTAGTACGTGGAAGAAAGCTCCTTGAAAACCGCACTATGGAGGACCGCCACACATCCAGATGGTGGGAATGATATCCTTATTCGTGGCTTGTGCGATGGTGGAATTCGGCGGCAGTAATCAGGTAAAATAGCTCTTCGGAACACTCCCCGTGATAAATGCGGTAGATGACACACAATGAAGCAACGTCTCTACGCAACGCCAAGTGATCAAGCCGTTCATAGAGCACTGGGTCCCCGACAATTCAAGCAGCTCTGCGTTGCACGTGGTCTAATAGATCTTGCTGATACTGAGGTATGCCAGACCACAGATGTTTTTAGTTTTATAAATAGTTAACAAAAATTCCAACTTGCACTTGACCACTTTTTATTTAATTAACTCTGCAAGAACAAGAAAAATCCATTTCATTCACTTATTCTTTCGTATGCTTATTCAATAATTTGCAGATCTTTTGGTAATGTTTTCATTCATCTCAACTTATAGCGTATGAATATGCAAAACACAGAAGTAAAAAAGCTTTCAAAGGGCTTTACGAAGCAAAACTGTTAAGCTTAAAAGAATTCACAAAACCCCAAAAATAATTTCTATCACTGAATATATTTTCTTGAAATAGTGAAAAACCGCAAACCTTAATATGAAAATAAGACTCTTTACTGTTTTTTTAAAGAGGAAAATGATTCAATATAGACTATATTTTGAAGTTACATGTGCGGAATTCGTTTAAATTGTGCTCTCTCAGAAACTATTAAAATATAAGAGATAAATAGTATCCTTTGTACTTTATCTTTATTTAATAATAATAAAATATTTTATTTGCACCTAAAAAAACACAAAAACTAAAACAATTCTTAAATTAAATTAAATTTGAAATTAAACAATAAAACAATCCATACTTATTTAAAAGACGATTGACGCCTATTGAGCCATTGTGACTTCGTAACTGTCTCAACACTTATACGCTATAAATATACAAATTCAATACGAATATTAAACTAAACACAAGTAATGGGAAAAAATTTTGAACATTACTACAACATATTAGAATTATTAGAATATTATTACAATTTAAAACATGGTAAAATGAAATAGGACTACCCAGCACCAGACAGAAAATACGTACTAAATATAAAAAACTACTATGATTACAAATAACTACCTAGTTCGGATGCTAATCAATTCAAAAATTGATAAATATATTAAGACCAAACCTGAACCTAACCTATAATCACATATCTTCAGCCAAGCTTTCTTGCGCTCTTTGCTCTTGTAGAAGAAATTGTCGTAATTTCATTTTAAATAATTTTGGATGCCGAGTAACGAAAGCTACCCCTAAATGACGCCGATCGATTTGTAACTTACACACAAAATATAGCTTTTTCCTGCAACTTTTACCTCGAGGAATAAATTTTGCTTACTATGTTTTTCGTTTGCCAGTCTCAGGTCCACATTCCAAGTATAATGAGATCAAGTGTATTATATCACTTTCTTGACAACTGTGTGTATAAGATTACGTACTGGAATATGGACCCAAATAAAAAGAAGAAGGTAACCTATGCCCAATAAATAATGAAAAATATATAGATATACCCATTCAAAAGAATTGAAATTATCCCTAACTTTACATAGCTGATCAAAATGTAGAAAAATTCTTAACAGACTGATTCTTAAAAGAACATTGGCAGAATTCTTAACAGAGTTACTTTCGTATTCATAAGTAATATAGATTAGTGAAAATAAGGATCTGAAAATTAAAATATAATCACAAAACGAAACTAGTAGCTACAAATGAAGATGTATATTTTCACATCGCTACAATATTTACTTTTACGTAACCCAAGAACCACTTCATTTTATTGCCAAAGCCTCAAGTGTGATGAGATTCAATGAAATACGACACTATTCAGGCATGATATGAAGAATATATCTCACGGTTCTCGGAAACTGTGACACTTAGAAGGCGGGAACTTGGACAGTATATTATGGTAGGGGGGCGCCAATCTTTGTATGTACACCCTCAACCCCTTGTAATCCACCCACACTGTCGGAAGATCTCGGGCTGGAATAGACATTGCAAACGGATGCCCCGTTTGTGTTCCACGAAAATATATTTCCTGTTTTTGTTACAATTAATACCTTTGATATTGTTTGTTGAAAAAAAATCGAACCTAGATGATAGAGTGCATAGACAACATTATACTCCTTTTACTTCATTAGTTTAACAAATATACGATTTTTTTCATTTATCTTGATTAATGAATGAGTCATTTGACAGAGCGAAGTTTCTTAGCAGTGGGAGGCTCCTTTGCACAGGTCGCCGGCTAGATTATGGGTACCACAACGGCGCCTATTTCTGCTGTGAAGCAGTAATGTGTAAACATTACCGTGATTCGGTCTGAAGAGCGCCATAGCTATTGAAATTACTGGGCAAATGAGACGTCAAAGAATGTCTCAAGGTGACCAGCGCAATTGTAGTGCCGCTCAGAATTTTTGGGCTTTTCAAGAATCCTGAGCGGCACTGCATTGTGATAGGCAGGGCGTATCAATTACCATCAGCTGAACATCCTGCTCGTCTCGTCCCGTATTGTCATAAAAAAAAGCACTTGACGTAATGTCTGTTTTTTAAAATAAAATGATTTTTGGTGTCATTACCATGTAAACTATACTAATATGAATAAAGATTTTGTATTATGCTGTAGTTTTAACGTTACAAACATATTGCATTTGATTGTTATTGATTAGTATTTATTAAATTACCATAGAAATAAACATATTCCTAGAACTAATACTTTTGTAAAAGTATAAAAATGCAATATATATATATATGCTGGAAAATCTTCAAACAGTAACTTCAAACGTTAAATTATTTTAAATATTATAATTTAAAATAACATGATTTTTGTTGTCAATTTCATATAAATATATATAAAAGAGATTTCCACGTATATAGTCACTATAATATATATATTTCTGGAACCATTAGAGCTAAAGACTTGACGGATTTTACGAAATTCAATTTTTTTTTATTATGAACGACAACGTCTGTCGTGTCAGCTAGTATGTAATATTTTAGTGAAGTTTTGACGTTACAAACAGATTGCAATGTTATCTATTGGTAACTATTAAATTACTATAGAAATATTAAACATATTCGTAGAGTTAATATTTTTGTAAACGTGTATAAATGAAATGTAGCGAATTATATGTATCCGAATGAAATCACAGTGATATTGAGTATCAATCTCAATACATCTTTAGATCTGAAGGCATTTAATCTGGACTGTTGCTGACCTTTCAAATGTCAAAGGTCACATTGGCTGGTCAGCCTCTGACTACTCGTAGAATAGAGACGTATTGCAAAAAGGGAAATGATTCTTATAGAAACGACGTCTAATATCTTGTTTTGTAATCGGGTTTAACGATTAAGATGAAGATTGTAAGATTACTTTATATAACAAGGTGTTTCAGGGACGTAATCAAGGTCTCAATGTCATAGAAAATGCGTTGCACACCGATCAGTGCCCTATCAGAGCTGATCTTTCATATTTCAAGATGGATAAGTTAAAGATATAAATGTTTTAATCTATTTACAAAATACTTTATATAATTACTAGCTAACCCGACAGACGTTGTTCTGTAGATAATAAATTATAAAAACCTGTTTTATAGGAATTTGCCAAAAATATTTCAAAACATCAAGAATAAAATTCGTAAAAATGCTCCTTGTTGTTATAATGAAATTGTTTCACAGTGGAACTGTCAAACTGTGCGTCACTAAATTCTCTCATAGAAAATAAGTCCATACAAAACAAATATTGAAAATAAAAATAATCATGGGTCCCAAATCGAAATCAAAACCATTCTATCTCTCAAGTTCGACTAAACTGCACTCCATGAAGTAATCTCCATTAAAATCCGATTAGTTGAGGAGTCCATCGCGGACAAACAACGTGTCACGTAATTTATATATGTAAAGATAACATAAGCTGTAGGAGAGAGTTTAACCTATAATTACTGTGGTTGAATTTAATGTGCATGGGGTAAAGGTACTAAGCCGACATTTAAAAGCAGGCACATGCAAACCAATTTGTGGAAAAACCGAAGGGCAGTCCATATCATAGCTTAAATTAGATAGTCTATCTAGTCTATCTATGGAGCTCCTATTTTGACAAAATAAACTTTTTACATAAATGTTTAAAATAACAATTTAAAAATGTTTACAGGAATTATATTATGTGGGGTCTTTTTTTCCTTTATTATTATCGTCGATGAAATTTAAAATAATTGGTGGCGATTTCTAAAATATGAAGTAGGATTCTTTATAAGAAACTTCCTTGCGGTGTTTCCAGGATGATCTTCGAAACCTTACCTTCGAAAAGGCGCGTAAAAATAGCGAAACAAAAATAAGTGTTGATCGTAGAGGGTTGAAAATTTAGGGTTGTATGTATTTTTTATGTTGTATCATAAAAAAAGAACAACAAATTTTGTCCAAAAAAATAAAAAAATTATTTAGGGGTGGATTAACCTGATTATTAACCCTTAACATTTAGGGGGATGAAAAATAGATGTTGTCCCATTCTCCACCCTAGCCGATATGCACGCTAAAATTCACGATAATCGGTCAAGCCGTTTCGGAGGAGTTCAATTACGTACACCGTGACACGAGAATTTTATATTAAATTTTGCAATATATGTTAATTCAATTGTGTATAATGTTTTACATATTATTGGTGACAAACGGGTAAGTGGTGAAAGAAACAACCAACCTCCCCATGGATATGAGCAATACCAGAAGTCAAGCGATGTATTACCAGCCTTTGGGAAGACAGTACGTTCGGAACTACAAAGTCCTTATGTCGCATCACTTCAGAGAGATTCCACAAAGAGGCTGTTCATAATAAAATGATTAACATTTAACCATTTATCAATAATTTGAAAAAGTTGAGCCTTAAAAATTAATAAGAAATTGAAGAAATAAAAACTAATTGCCCTACTAGTTGATATACTTGTTGCCAAACTAGTATTGGAAAAAACCGCCGTACTTAACTGCTGCTACACCAAACCGCCGAACCAACCCTATCCAAACCGCCAAACAAAATGGGCAAAACAAAATCGCCGAGCCGCATTATTTACCAGCTAAGCAAGCTGCCAAATTTAATAAGAAGTGGCAAAAATTGCCACTGTAAACTAACTTATCCACTCGATTCGAATCCCGGTAGGTGCAAGCATTTATATGATGAATATAGATGTTTGTTTCCGAGTCATGGATGTTTAAATGTATTTATGTATGTTTATATGAATATATGTATGTTTAAATAAGTATATTGTATTAAATATATCATTGTATTGTAACCCATAACACAGGCTATATATGCTTAACTTGGGGCAAGATAATATTTGTAAAAAGTGTGTCAATATTATTATTATTATTATTATTATTGCCATTTGTTTAAAGTATTATTTATAGCTTCACTATTTTACAAATTAATTTAAATTTCAATCTTTGTTTAAAGTATTTTTTTTGATTAAGTGTGATTTGATCCAGAGTGCTACAAATTTAAATAAAACTCTTTTAGAGGATTAAAACGCGTGTAATTGTAACTGTGTTTTTACATTAGATTTCTGAGTAAAAGTTACATTTTTATTTTTATTTGCACACATTGCGGATATCAAACACAGACGTCTAACGGCCGTTTTCAATATCCTATCTATCCTTAGTTTAAGTTACTAGACGTAGACAAATCTATCCTTTTACGCTTACTTACATTTCAAATACCTATTGACAGATAGCATTGGACTATAACTGGACATAACTATGGATAGATAAGATCTTGTCATGAAACGGTGACAGCAATGCAGCAGCCGTAAGTCAGCTGTATGTGAACACATAACAGACCGTCCTAACTACTACATCCGGTTCGACCAACTAAAAGTTTTGGTAAAAGAGAAAATATTTCTCCCAAGAAGATGTGAAGCCTTTGATAAAAAACACCCAAACTTCAAAAGAGAAGGAGGTCTAAAATTATGTAACACCTGGGATCCAATAATATCTAAATTAAAACCCACAACTACACATACCAAAAAGAAGAGGACACTGTCAGTAAATTTTGCCAAAAATGATTTGTCTACGGCAAATACCACCTCCGAGGCAATTAATGGCACTAAACCTCACAATGACAACTATGACAAATACAAAAAAAAAACCGCTAAATGTAATGTAAAAACACAGTTATTATATTAGTTACAACACGCGTTGTAATTCTTTAAAAGTATTTTATTTAAATCTTTGTTTAGTACCTTGCCACAAAATACCCAAAAGTTTAAATTTATTTATGTACATGATAAATATAAAATGTAAGTAATTCATAAAATACCTCGAGACTTATTGCCTAAAGTGAATGCCGTGTACCAAAAAAAACCCTTGTAGCTGTTATAAAACAGAGAAAAATAAATTTTATTTTCAGGCCCGTAACAATTATTATTGTATGCTCAGAATTAATTTTAATACAAAAAAACTAGCAATGTCATGCCTGTGGTTAATTTGTCTTTGTCGCGTTTCGTAGATCTAACATCGCTGCCAAGAATAAGTGTTAAAATATTCATTAGATAAGCATATTTTAGTAAATACTATAATTCTTAGAGAAAGTATACCTACAAAGTATTATGCACATATTATTTATATACGCGTATAAATTTGAAATGTCATTTATTTAGTTCATGTATTTAAGATTTGTATAATTATTACAGCGAAATTAATTCATAGCACGTTATTAATAACTAGTTTTGTTAAACATACTTTAATATCTAATAAGTAAGTAAGTAAAAACACATTTCCGAAATAAATATAAAAAAAATATTTTAACTTTAATGATAAGAAGATTTTCAAAAATCCTGAGCGGCACTGCATTGTAACGGGCAGGGCGTATCAATCACCATCAGCTGAACGTCCTGCTCGACTCGTCCCTTATTTTCTCAAAAAAAAAAAAGTCAAGTGATACCAAATATCAATAAAATGTATACTGCACCAAAGAATACAAAATAGTACAAGGTACTAAAAAGCGCGCGGTTCTGAACGCAGTCCGAAGCGTCCAGAACAAACTGTATCGACCAATGACTGGTTGATGGTATGTGGACAAACCAGTTCTTAATCGGTTTATTGAACGAATTCTTTATAGTGATAATAGATAAACAAAATCCGAAAAATAGTGGTTAAATGCAGAACAAAAGCGAATAAGTATAAATTTTTTTTCGCATGAAGTCTTGATAACGGCTTATAGTTCATTATTATCTTAGTGAATGCAGTTTTTAATTTAAATAAAATAAGTTACCACAGTTACAAAAAGAAATTCTTATATCAATCCAAATTATTTTTATAACACACAAAGAAAATACGGTCCTTGCACCATTTAAACATTTCAAGGATATCTTTGATAAATTTGTAAAATTCAGTATATTTTCAAACATAATTTAATCAACATTCCTTCGTGAAATCCAAAAACTGCCTCATCTGAGACAATTTACAGGAACAAACATGTCATTTTAATTACATTAATCTACAAATATAACATATGTTACCAGAGCAAACAATCATTCTTCTATACTTAAACGATATTCCCATTGTGATTCAAAAATTATATATAAATAAAAAATAAATACAAGTCATCGTTAAAAAAATTCTTTTTACAAAATCCTTCATTAATACAATTTTATCGGCGGTTAACTAAGTAGAAAACTAATTTTTAATTAGTCAATAATTATTTTTTATGTTATAAAATATTAAGTTATTTTGAGCGATGCACACACTTACACAAAGTGTCATACAAATCGCGAGTGTAAGACGTAGCTTGTCACGCACACTAATGTAATAAACTCACCAAGAGGCTCTATCTAGACATATAAATTATATACATAAAATTATATAGTTCAAAAGGAAAATTTATTCAATTGAATTCTATTGGGAGTATTTCCCAATTCGTGCAAATTCATTTTGATGCAATCGATAGATTGAAATGAGTAAAACTCGCGTGTTACATAAAATTCCATTTCAGTTGCATATGTGCATAACAATGCACGAAATGTTGAAATGAACGAATTTCACAGCGAGTTCGGCTCCTATATAGCTTTTATTAACTGACCTCCTTTCTATAGATTTGTCGTTCCGATTTAGAAGTTTAGTCGTATTTATATTCGCCATTCAATAATCTAATTTTGCATTTTCGAATTGGTTCAATATTTTCTTATCTATGCAATTGTATTAATCTGTAGATTCTGTCTGTAAATTGATTTTTATATCAAGTTTTATGTAAAACTAGCCGACCCGGCAAACATTGTTCCGCCTTAGAGGCAATAAATGAGCAGATTTTGTGTTTTATTAATTTAAATTTTTTATTGGGATCATAAATGTAAGAAAATAAAAACATAAAGTATTTTAATGATTCTTTATTTGCCATGTATTTTGGTACATGGCACTCTTTAGTCAAGCACCTTATGATAGACGACATTTTTCGTCCGACGTAGACGCAAGAACAAAAACCGCAGATGGTCTTCCGACCCGTGCCACATATAATTGACCATGGGAAAAACATGGATATTCGAGATTTAGACTATAAACTTTCAAGGATTAGCCTTGGGATTTGTTAATAGTCAAAGCGAATGCAAGACGGATTGGAAATTGAAGTCGTTTAAAGTCAAACGGCATACACGTTGGGATCATCGGACTCCTCGGAATGAGATCTTCCTCACCTTCGAAATTTCCTTTGAGTAGTGTCTCACATTGGTCATTAATCAATACGCCAAATAGCTTGATCGTCTGGGTCGCGGCATTGTTGATGATAATATCAGCACATTAGTCTATAAGTAATAGAAACACGAAACAAACACATCAACCGATCAACATGAATTGTTAACATTATGGTTATGACAGTTTCTAGCAAATTCACTTATGTGCCAACATACAACCATAAATAACATTATCAAGAAAATATTCGTAGGCAACAGTTAAATTTTTTATCTCTTTTAATATGGCTCGCAATGATTCTTTAGGACCTAGGTTATAAAGAGCGCGAATAGCCCTCTTGTGCAGCACAAATATATATATCGGTAATAATATCGGCAGCATTGCCCATAGCAATATAACATAGGACATAATTCTAATAAAATAAATGTAAAATAATTGTTTGCGTGGAATGATTTTTTTTTAAATCCACTCAGAAAAAGTTGCGTGCCCGTACATAATGTGTCTGTCTTAATCGACACGTTTGTTGATTGCTATGATATTCATTTAACTTATATTCAATATATTATTTTCGTTGTATTATTATTCTTCTATATTTAGATCTTTAATTTAGTTTTCACAAGCTCAATCTAAAAGATTATTTAATTTTAATTCCATACAGCGTAATTTATAGACAAAAGTTATTGCTTAAAAGTTTGAAACATTTATATTCACACCATCTACTATTTAATTTATAACTAGTATTAGATCTATCTTATAAAGACTAAGTCTAAAGTCTATTTCTTACTTCTATATAGAAGTACCTAGTTTTCGTCTTCTTTTATTTACTGTTATCTAAATAGCTTTACATATATTTTTGAAGTGCATACTTCTGTAGCGTCGCTAAGCACTTTTCTTAGAAAGAGTATAAAATGTTAAACTCGCGTCGGGACCACCTGGTGATCGAAAATTTATAAGACAGTCGTTGAAATTATGGATGAAAGATTATCAACTTCAAATAATTGATCATTGGATACGGTCATTGGACCAGAGGTTGAATCATTGTGATTGCGAAGCCGAAACACCGCGAGTTCGAGGGATCGAATCTCAGTCGTGAAGTAAGTTTATTATGGATGAAAGTTGATTTTTGCGTGAGATAAACTTTTTAATGTAAAATAATTGTAATAGTTCTGAAGTATTAAATTTTTTATGTAACATTAATTGTCATTTTTGTGTACGATAACACAAAAAATGATTATTGTATTTCACCACATAAATGCTAGAACTTTTATACTGATAAATAAAGCAATTCGTGCGAAATCATTCTCTAACCATTCCAAAATATTCAAAAATTCACAATAAATGTTCAAGTTTTCTTGTTGTTTTGTGAGAGATGCTGCAGAAAGAATAGATAAAGAATTTTAATAGAGCTGAAAAGGCTCGCAAGGGGGCGCAAGGCATGGGGCTCTCATTCTCTCGAATTCCGTGATACGTAAATTAAATTTGAAAAGAAAATTTATGAATGATGCGGGTCTTGAACCCGCGATCTCTCGCGTTCCACTTGAGTTCACTGAGCCAATCGTTCAAATGACGTATCGTTGATAAATCTAGTATGTCTTGTTGAACCCTTCAGGTTGTTAGACGCTCTGCTAACGGAAAGATGCCGAAATTACAAATATTTTTATTTGAAATACTTTTAAATGGACTATCTAGCAATAAAATATTCATATTCTGAAGAGCTTCTTCGTAAATCAATGAAATAGGTGTTGGCGTATTGTGAATTCTAGGAATTGTTCTAAAATGATTATTCAAGTTTTCAAAGAGGGTTTAGATGGCAGAGGGAGCTTCGGTTGTTAATCTCTTAAGTGACCTTACAACTGAGCACTCTGGTCAGCGGTTTCGAACTTTGTCTCTGAATATCAACTGAATGAATAATTTTGCCAATTGAACCGAATTATTAAATCATAGTTTAAGTCTTCATTCATTCATCGTAATTATTCGTGGCTTACATATTTTAATTAAGAGAGCGAAGCTTCAATAAGTAATGAAACAATCGTTTTACTATAGCAGCTATTAAATATATTGAAATCTTATATTAAGGATTGGTCTCCGCTGCGCTCCAACTAGGTATCTGCCTAAGAACAATAGCTTTTTTATAACGGCAACAATTAGATGCTTGTGTGCGTGACATCTTGTCACTCAATGGCATCTTTCAAATTTAGTAACATACGCTTCGTGTTATTTTACATTGAAATTAATAAAATACAAAATACTTACTGATGATATGTGATCCCAGTGTCTTTCTTATTTCTTGAAGTATTACTTAAACAAAGTTTTACTACGCAACCCGGGATTATAGTTTCAGTTATTAGCAAAGTTTAATAGAACATGTAGCACGTCAACGTAATTGTTCGAGACTGGTTCGAGTACGCCACCTTGGGCGTAGTATTAGTTGCTGCACTTTGCGACTAAGCCTGCGCTACCTAGTTAATATATCTATTACTTTTCGTATTTTCGGACTATTTTGAAATAGTTTGGACTTTTATCAAAGATTGAAAGGTGATTCAAAAACTATGAGCATGTCTTCTAGTATTTTGACCATTACTATTTTGTTGGCTTTCGTAAGATTAAAATTGTAAAGTAGATCCTGTAGATGAAGCCACAATCTGAGAGTTGAACATGGCATACACAAGAATTATCAACGTTACGTCACTCGACCGTTTGGCTCAGTGGAAGAACGCTCGCACGTAACGCGAGAGGTCTCGGGTTTGGGTCTCGGTTCGTTCATAAATTTTGTTTATAAATTTAATATGTGTAATTAATCCCAGAAGTGAGGGTTATCACTTTAAAAAGATAACAAATTGTTGTAATAATAAAGGAGTGTTTGAGTCACATACTTAGAATATACTAGCGTATAAATGACCTGACAGCGCAATAATGCGTCAAAATGTGTGCGTTAGCTAGTGGTTTAATTCAAATTCAAATATTTATATTCAAAATAGGATATGATAGGTATCACTTATTGAAATTCAAAAACTACCACCCATTTGAATAACTATGCCTAAAACCTGAGAACAACGGGCGCAAGAAATACGCTTCTTTTTTTTTTCATAAAAAAATTGATTACAAAGTTATATCGTATAATTAAATTTATTATATAATGGCCTGCACGTACCGGAAGACGCAGTGTTGGTAGGCCCTCCACAAGATGGACTGACGATCTGGTTAAGATCGCCGGAATACGTTGGATGAGGACAGCGCAGGACCGATCGTGGTGGAAATCTTTAGGGAGGCCTTTGTCCAGCAGTGGACGTCTTGCGGCTGATGATGATGATGATATAATAGCCTGAGAGCGGGCGCTCCATTCCCAATATAGTCCCTAATGCGCCTAAATAAGTGTTTTTTCTTTTATGAAAATAAGGGACAAGACGAGCAGGACGTTCAGCTGATGGAAATTGATACGCCATGCCCATTACAATGCAGTGCAACCCCAAAAATTCTGAGCGGCACTACAATTGCGCTCTTCACCTGAGACATAAGATGTTAAGTCTCATTTGCCCAGTAATTTGACTAGCTACGGCGCCTCTCAGACCGAAACACAGTAATGTTTACACATTACTGCTTCACGGCAGAAATAGGCGTCGTGGTTCCCATAATCTAGCCGGCATCCTGTGCAAAGAAGCCTCCCACTGGTAAACTTTAAATTCAATAGTTATTATTTAACAATGAGATAAACCTTGCCGAAACATTAATAAATATTACAGCTATTCAATGTGAGTCCTGCTTGAGCTATCACATCTGGACAATGAACATCGTATCCATATTACATGCCGTATCAACAATAAATTGACACATATGACAGTTCCCTTACGTCACGTCCACGTTATCTTTAGGGCGGACACATACTATGTTATAATAATATATTGGCGAATGAATATATTTTGTCCTTAATTGGTGTTCCTTTGTTACGAGTTTATATAAATATTGAGTCATCACTCAAAGTCAAGTAAACTTTATTCAAATAGGCTGAAGCTAAGCGCTTCTGAATTGTCACTATAAATATTTAGCATAAATTACTGGATTTACCATACGTTCGTAAAAAGTTGAGTTCGTGAGAAGAACATATAAGAAACTCAACGGCCACACTTTTCGATCAAATAGAGTATTTTACAATGGCTGTAATATACATATGAAACTAGTTTGTAAGGTGCTGCATCCAATATATGACTCGTGTTTAAATAATATAAATTATTTCATGGAAAGTAATAAAGAATTAAATGCATGAATATAAATTATCGTATATTGGATGCATCAACCGTTAGTGCTTGAACACATTGTTTGTGTAAGGATGCTTCGTGAACATGATGGTCTTTATTAGAACGAAAGAAATAAAGAAAGAAAAATATTTATTTATAAACACACAAACACAAATAACTTATGAAAAAAAATGTTTAAAAAAGGAGCCACTCAACATATTGTGTCCCGGCAACACAAATATGTTGCAACGCTGATCTTCTGTGGGCCCCGCGTGACACATGATTTCAAGGTGGACACCTCGCCTAAATAAAATTATCTTTACTAATTAACATAAAAAACAATTACTACTAAACTTTAAAACTAGAACAAAACATACAGATTATAAAAAGTAAGTACAAATTAGAACAAAATCACAGTCATAACAAATAATAAAATAAAACAAAATTAAAAGCTCCTAGTCTATTTGAACGCAACTAAGGCTGGAATAGACTAGGAGCTTTTATTACTGTCAAAATTAGTAATTGCATCTCTCCAACTCTGTAAGGTTACCATTACTCTTGCACTAATAGTCTGAAAACGAATTCATGTTGGCACTCATTGGTTATTGCAATACCAAGGAGAGCCGTGTTTCAATCCCGAGCAAGAGAGTGATTCTATAATTGAGCGAGATTACGTTATTACGAACGTAGCGATTCTAACTTAGAATCTTGAGCCTAGTGAGGAAAAATGCATTTTCTCAGAGAATAATATTTAGTTCCTTCGTGCTTGATACTGTACCATGTAACCCATATACTGACCCATTTCTGTTTTGTTTTTCTTAAGGGAACTTATTTTTTTTTTTTTTAATTATCTTTTACTGACTGGTAAAAAAAATGTAATACTTCCTTCGTGCGTCCTACAAGTAAATTGACATTGACTAAATGCATGCCGTAAAGAAAGGCAAGAATTACCACCCCTTCCAAAAGGAATGTCTCAGACCTAAGAAGAATGGGCGCGACAAACTTTCTTTTTCATCAATAAAATATGTTTACAAAGTAATATTGTACAATTAAACTTATTATTTGATAGCATGAGGGTGGTCGATCCATTCCCAATCTGTAGTATCATCGAGAAAGTCATTTATGTTATAATAACCTTTACCACACAAACGTTTTATAACATTTCTTTTGAATAACGTTAGTAATACCTTTGTTTTGAACATTTTCTTGGATTTTGTTGTAAAAGCATATACATCGCCCCACCAAAGACTCACTTACTCGACTTAGCCTTAGTAGGCATTATGAGTTTATAACTGTTCCTGGTGTAAACATTATGTTTACAGTTTCTAGCAAATTCACTTATGTGCTTATGAACATACATTACAATATTATCAAGAATATAAATCAATCACTCTCGTAAATAAAATTATTAAAGTTTTACCGCTAATTACATATCAACTGTAAGGTAATTGAGTATTCAATAATTCAGGCGAGTTTGTACGATTGTAAGCGGCGGAGTATAAAAGCCTTCATCCAATCTGATATCAAATAATAACCAATCTATTATAAAATGCTTAATCTTCCTAAACCCGATCCAATTTTTGTGACACCTATACCCGCGTACGGTCTCACAGACCGAAAGTTTGCAACACCGTTTCAAATAATTTTCCTAAGAAAACCTATATAAATAAAGTTTGACATTAAAAGTTAAGAATATAATGAAAACAAAATACACCACAATATATTCACTTTCTTATTAATTATTTAACAGACTATCAGTATTATAAATAACAGCCTTCAAAGTACAGAGTTTTTCTTAGGTACTACAAAAAAGACCTAAAAGTTTTTTTTTCTACTAAAGAAGAAAAATAATATTTTATATTTTAAATAAAATATTTGTTTGATGAGACCAAAAGCCATCCGCTATCAAATGATTTAATAAAACGAATGTTTTATTAGTTAAATCCAATCCTGATATGTTATCAGGACTGTGTCAAATGTAGTATCGTGTTCTTTCCATATATCTTAAAGGCCGGCAACGCTCCTGTGATTCCTCTGGTGTTGCAAGAGATTGTGAGCGGCGGTGATCACTTAACAACAGGTACCGTACCGTACAGGTACAGGACCCGTACGCTCGTTTGTCCTCGTATTCCATAAAAAAAAAATCTTAGGCCTTATTCACATAAAAAAACCCACTGTGACAAGTCAGATAATGCTGAGAGAGTTTCTTGCGCCGCTTCTTCTATTTCAGAGCGCCATTTGTTTCCGAAGCGGTAGTAGTATCTAGTAAATTAGAAATGACATCAAAAATAATTCTAAAGGAATCAATTTTGAGAAAATAAATGCCTTTTTTGCCTTTAAAGGTCGCTCTTTTTTTTCATTCTCTTTTTCTTTTGTTCCTTAGCTTTCTTTCGCCGTCTTTAGTTATAAGTGGACCAGCCTGTATAAATGCTCGACTTACATTATCACTTCTACATTGTAATACATTCACGCAAAGTTAGACGACCAGTACAACGTTATCAAGTTCCGTGCAAAGATAAACTCTGTTCCCTGCACACACATCAAACAAGGCGTCGCGTCTATTATGTTGAAGTGCGCGCGTCCCACGCTCGTTTCATAACACCATCAATATGTACACTGCACTTAGGGTTGAATGTACGTCTGCTGTTTTCAGTTGCTTTGTAATCTTAACTCTTGTTGAATGCTAACAAGTACAGCGTCTGTCTAATGCATATTAAACGTCCGTCTAGCTTCTGATACATTAATGATACGAGACACCTTTTGTTTTAGATCTATAATGTAATAGTCTAGTACTCTGGCGTCGTGAAGTAATTGTATGTTTCTTGTTTTAATAATATTGTTTAATATAATAAGTTTTTCTTATTGAAGATGAAGTAGTTCACAGGAAAATACCATTAATGAGACTGTCCACAATGACAAGGGATATAAGCTGTATCATAGAAGTGCGCTGCCAGCAGCGGAATGAGCAGTTTGTATCCTCTTTTAATACTATAATATCATTGTTTGTATGTGTATTAGTTGAAAAGTATCCTAAATGATAAAAAAATTGCCCAAAGTAACTTTTCAACGAAGACGAAGTCGCGGGTGAAAGCTAGTAAATAAATAAAAATCACAGGTTAAGGAATACCTTCACCAAATTGAGTTCAACTAACAGCATGAGATATTACGACCAAACAAAGCAATGCTTAAGAAGCGTTTGCAGGGGCTCATCTAGTATATATTAAGCGAGGATGAGAAACAGCAAAAACAAAGTTGTAAAATTCCTCAAAGTTGTAAAATTCCTCATACATAATGTTATGCGGAAACTCATCGTCGTGTTAACCCAATTTATATTGCCGAATGGTCGGCGCCCGGAATGTACGAAAGGGCTACTCTCTACATGCTTATAGAAAATGTCAAATCATGTTTGGGACCGACTAAAACAACCTCACTGAAATTGTAAAACGATATGGTTATAAATGAAGTCATTGTTTGAAACATATTACTAATTGCTAATTGCAATTATTATAGTATTTTCTTTAATAAAATCGAGTGTTACACATTGAATTAAACACTTTTTAAAGGGTTAAAACGCGTGTACTTATTTTAACTTTGTTTTTACAGTAGATTTTTGCGTAAAAGTTACATGTTTATTATTATATCAGTTAACCCCACGTTTCATGACCTTTCCAGATCTCATCAAATGAGTCAAGATGTAACAAATAATAATACTTTTTTTTTATATATGAGAGGGGGCAAACGGGCAAGAGGCTCACGGGATGGGGGAAGTGAGGCAACCGCCCATGGACATCCGCAACAACAGGTGTGTCAAGAAATGCGTTGCCGGCCTTTAAGGTGGGAGTATGATTTTTTCTTAAAGGTCCCTAAGTCGTATCTGTTCGGAAAGACCGCTGCTGGTAGTTGATTCCACAAAGTGGCTGTACGAGGCAAGAAATTTCGAACATAACGCGCGGTTGTGGAATGCCAGACGTCTGCGTGATGCAGATGGTACTTTGCACGTAATGTCCGGTGGTGGAATTCGGCCGCTGGAATCAACCCGAACAGCTCCTCTGAGCACTCCCCGTGATAAATGCGGTAGAAGATGCAGAGATAACCCACATCTCTACGCAATGCTAGAGAATCAAGCCGAACTTAAAATAAGAATAAAAATGTAGGTAACTTTTACGCAAAAATCTAATGTTAAAACAAAGTTACAATGACACGCGTTTTAATCCTTTAAAAACTGTTTTATTTAAACAATTATTATTATTATGAACATAGTTCGTAATTCTTTGTTTCTGTAATGGGTTCTCGTTGCTCCCTCTAGTGTTCGAAACCTTAAGAGGTACAATATAATGATAAATATATGATTTAATCAAATCAATTCAAAATCACTTCATTAATTTAGGCCAAGGAAATTAATTACACTTAAGAATGTCAAGTTTTCTTTTCTTTTTAAATGTCCCGTCACTTTGCAAAAGGTGGAGCTGAGCCCACCATCCAGGAATGAACTTCCAGTTCCTTGTGCGGTGATTCCGAGACGATATGACATGGGTACCTTCAAAAAAAGCGCGTACACCTTCCTTAAAGGCCAACCTGTGATTTCTCTGGTGTTGCAATAGAATGTCGGTGACGGTGATCACTTAACACCAGGTGATCCGTACGCTCGTTTGTACTCCTTTTCCAAAAAAAAAATGAATGAAAAGAAGTGGGAAGAAACTCAGTGCCACTCTTTTAAATTCAACATTTATAGCATCATCGTTTTAAAAATTAGTTCAACTACAATATTTTAAATGTAAAGTGACGCAAAAAATATAATATTTATAATATTAGTGATATTATAAATGTGAATGTAAGTTTGTTTGCTACGCTTTCACGCCTAAACCACCGAACCGATTTTGATAAAATTTGGGACAAAAGCTTGGTAAAGGTATGGCTATCTTTTATTGCAAATAAAAGGCTTGGCGAGGTTGAAATAAGTGGTGGAAGTTTGTATGAAAGTTCGTCATTATTTATGATAACTTGATAAAACTTTTAAATATTCGTTATATACAAAATTAAGACCTGCTTGTGGTGAAAAAGGATGATGAAAGTATAAAAAAATATATTAACCACAGCAGTTTATTGTGTATCATTTGCAAAGTGAGTATATTAAAAATAAAAAATGCTGCCTATATTACGCGCACGAAGCCGCGGGAAAAGCTAGGAACATAAATTTCTGTATAATTGGCATTTCATGGAATATAATATTGTATAAGGCTTTTTATGACAAGCGCGCTATTTCCTGAAGTCAGATTAAAATTTTTCGTTCATTGTTGCCTGTCGCATTATGTCGATATAATATAATATTCAGTCAGTACCAACAATCAAGAATGGATAAATATTAAAATCAGGGGATATTTAATCACAATGTTACAATGAACAAAATATTTATACAGGGAGGACCAAAAGTCCGTTTACATTTGAATAGGTTGCCGCGTCTTGCAGCGGTGGCGGAGGGAGGTGGAGGGGTTACGCATTGCAAGAGCGGCCAATGGGAATTTAGTACCATGGCATCGTTTAGCGGTAGTCAACGTGCATTTTGTGTACGCGAGTACTATCGAAACAACGATTCTGCGACCTTAGCTCAACGAAAGTTTTACAATCATTACAAGATACGACACAAAAATGAAGCTCCATCAGGTGTGTTAATTAAAAAATGGGTGCTCAAGTTTCAGAAGACGAGTTCAACAATGTATTTACGTCGATCTGGCCGGCCTAGAACGTCGAGGGACCCCGAAAACGTGGAGCGAGTAAAATCGTCTGTTCGTGAACAACCTGGACTATCAACTCGAAAGCGGTCTGCTGTCCTTAACGTGCCAAGATAATGATGTATTAAACCGCATTCTCAAGAAAGATTTAAGTCTACATTCCTATGAAATCCAAACGGTGCAGGAATTAAGGCCTCAGGACCATGACACTAGGTTGCAGTTTGCGAACGAAATGGTAGAGCGATTCACCAGTTTTACATACATTTTTTTCTCAACAAGGCACACTTCCACCTAAATGAGCATGTTAATAGACAAAATTGTTGTTATTGGAGTGACACTATGTCATGGTGATCAAAAAACCCTGCATTCCAGCCAACCAACCCAGTAACTCTTGACGAATTAAAGGATCGTATTCGCACAGAAATCCAAAACATCTCAACAGAAACATGTAAAGCTGTCATCGAAAATTTCCGATCTAGATTGCAGCAATGCCAGAATAATGAAGGAATGCATATGGATGATGTGATTTTTGAGAAATAAATTCCCCTTTTGTTAACTATCGAATACAATAAACAATTTTGATCTACTGCAATTAGTTTTTTTTTAATCATCATTCCAATTATAAACGGACTTTTGGTCCACCCTGTATAAATGGAATAGAATTTTAGACTATAATAATAAATAATAGTTAAAATAGCTTGTTTTCAAATTTAATTTGTGTAATTAATCCCAGAAGTGAAATCGTAGGCAAAATACATAGCGTTCGTAACCGCTTGATTGCGGAACTTGAGTCTTCTTGTTAGTTAGTGAGCGTCTTTCTAAAATAATATCATGATGATTATAATAAGTTCTGGCTTTCAAAGTCTTATAATAAAGGTGATATAGAATGAGATTAGTAATAGCAGGCTATTTGATATTATTAGTACTAAATCTTGGAATGTATGTAACGTACCAGGAGGTCTATTCACAAAATCGACAACGACACGTTCGGAACGATACGATAATACTCCGAATATATCGCCAATACCCTGCCTGCTGCGGGATGATCGAGGTAGTATATTTTAGGACAATTTAGGAAATGATGTAAAAAAAGCGTTGTTGCAGAGAATTTAATACGAAATTTAATATTTTTTAATAAGTGCGTATATAGGTAGCTGAACTATCAAACTACAAAAACAAGTTTTAGGGTAGGTAGCGGACGGTAGGTTACGTAGGAGTTTTTTCAGTAACATTGCCCTTTCGGTATATCCCTTGCTAACTGCAGTAGAATCAATCATTTTCTTCTTTTCCCAATATATTATTGTAATAAACCCTCAACAAAAAGACATTCATAAATAATATAATACACAAGAAGTAATAATTGTAAACTTAAAACTTTTTGGGAGCCGTCGTTAATAAAATTGTAAAAATGGAACCCTTATTGTTAATACATTTCGGTTTTGTTTTGATATGTCTGTATGTTTTTTATTATTTTATGTACAAATAATTTATATCATCAATGTGGCTATATATAATAATCAATATTGAATTATTTTTTTATAAAATCAATAACACTTTTACTACTTTGTAACTTTTACTACATGAACTCATGAATGAATCGTATTTTAGGCATAAATCACGGTGTACGGTAAAAAAAATATTTGACGAATTATTCTGTGTTTTTAATATTCAAATACGAAGCAATTAGCAAATTAGACTTATCTCTTTTTCGATTGCGATAATTGCATAATAACTATCCTTCTCTGACGTGTAATCGTTACATTACGATTACGACGACGTGTGCTTTTGCAATGTTAAATTATTCATGTGTGCGTTTGTGTATCATTTACAAACACCGAATGTTGTCTAGGTAACCTAACTATACTTTTAAATATCATTGTAGTGGCGCCGTATCTATGTCAGTAACTTCTCTATAGTAAGTATAATATGTTATTTTAAGATTTTCGTCTTCTATAGACCCTCAATTTGTGTAATTCTATTAAACTCTATACATTTTGGTAATCTCTCTAATTTAGCCCCTGTTTCCTTTGTTCTCAAGATAATGTCTCGAAACGAGGGTCATCCGTTTGTACATTGACCGGGTAACATACGTCTTATCTATCCTCATAGAAATGTTTCATCTAACAAATGGAATTAGAAGTAATTATTGTAACATTGATAAAAACTGCTATATATATAAGTAGCTATGTACTCCAACAATGCCTCACTATGGCTTAGTAACGACATTAATCTATTATTTATGGTGAGTTATTTTTACGTTTAAAAACGGACACTACCAAAGAACAAATTCGCCCCCGTATCTCCGCAATCAAAATTCCACCTAATAACTGACTGATATTAAGACTACTTATACTTCCAATAATCAACTCCCTAAAGTTGTTATTTTTAAATATCCTTTTGAAAAGGTGGCTATTTACATGTTTGTAGATCCTGTAGTTATACTTGTATTTTTCCGTAAAGTAAGTAGTTAATCCAGGCAAATAATTTTATTATATAGCCGTTGTTCATCATTATTATTATTTCAGGCGGAAGACGTCCACTGCTGGACAAAGGCCCCCAAAGATCTTCACGACGATTGGTTCTGCGCCACATTCATCCAACCATCTGGTAAATTTCGAGGTCTTTCCCTCCGTTCCTGTCCATAAGCATAAATATATCTTCCAACGTAGCAGTAAATAGCTTCGGCGATATGACAACGCCTTGTCTGACACCTCGTTGCAGTCGGATAGGCTTCGAGATCTGATCCTGGATATGGACTAACATGGTGGCGTTTCCATAGAAACACTTCAGAGCTTCGACATATCGATAATCAATGTGGTACCACTGAAGAGACTAAAGCACCGCCCAGGTCTCGATCGAATCAAAGGCTTTATCACATTCCACGAACGCAAAGCAAACACCTCTCATTATAGGCATTAGAGATTGCAGAGCTTGCAGATTCTGACACATCCTCTCTGAATGTGGTCATTTAATGCGTAACCGCATCATCACTTTGGGAAAACAAATTCTTCAACCATTTGAGCGACATCAGCTCACTAGAAAGACATAATACGATTAGTGAAAATAATCAATGAGCAAATGAGCAACCTGTGAGCTGTATATACTTAACAGTGGCAATCATAATGGTCGTAGTGAAACAGGTCTGCCTTAAACTGTAGTAAGCCCACTATACGAACCATTAGGTACCAATAGGCATTACAATTTGAATCAAATCACATCATCTCACTACTGAGTCTCAATAGAACTCATTTAACCGGTCTCCTATGCAAAAAAGACTCTCACCGGTATGCTTAAGTCAATATCTATAAATTTTCTTTTATTAAATGTTATAAGTCTTAGCTAACACGAACAGCCTTTATCTCCAGTACAAAAATCGCGTAAATAGCTATTGCATTATTTAATTTTTACTTAGTAAGGATATAGGATTATTTATAAGAACTTAATAGGTAGTTAACATAATAATAAAGAGCCACTTATAGGTATCCACAATTCCTTATTCAACCGCTTGGTTATTAATATAAAAGTACTGAAAATATAACTCAATCAGACTACAACTTCAAAAGACCTGTCAATGTGAATATTGTGTGGTGGTTTTCATTTGCAAACAAGTTCACAGCGTTCAAATACACAGGAAAAGGTATTTTGCGATTATCTCTCAGACAACAATCATTTTCATTGTACCTATTGAACTCAGCCACGATATTCACCGCTCATTATTCAACTTTACACGTGAAGGCTTTATTGATTTTCATTTGACTCTCTTTGTTTTCTTTTATTTTCGTTCCTCGAGGAAAATGTGACTAAGTTGGCAATTAATATCTGTTGTTCGTAGAAGAATTTATATCTTACGTTTCATTAAAGGTGTCTTCCATGAATTATCAATTTCAGAATAAATACAATCACTGCTGTTTATTTAAATATAAGTATAAAATTTTGGTAGTGGACTGAAAACTTCTTAAGATACGTTGGTAATTTTTGATATAGGGAAAAGTAACAAACTCGCGTTACTGTTACTCCAAGATTTAAAAGTATTTGACAGGGAGCGGACAGCTATATGAAAAATTTGCTAATGACTGACCTATGTGCTATCTCGTTTACGTCACAATTATTAATAACTCCTTAATGTAAATAAATATAAACTAGTCGACCCGACAGACGTTGTTTTACTCATAATAAAAACTAACTTTTGCCTGTGGAATTTCGTAAAATCCGTTCTTAGCTGACCTCTACTCGGCGAAAGGAAAATTCCTACCAAATTTCAAGTCTTATAAATTAATGAACAAATAAATATCGCGCCAACCGATTTCTATGATTATTTTTTTATTAGAAAGGATATACTTCAAAGATAGTTTGGTTAGGTTCTGATTACGGAATGCATGACAAAGTAACGGAACTCTTTAATTCTTAGGAGCAAATTAACAGTAAGGGTACGATCTGTGGCAGAATTTCTAACTGTCTGTAATCAAATTGCAAAGCACTTACGTTCATTGCTGCATTGAAAGATTTTGTATATCTACACATATTTAGACAAATTGTTAGTAAGTGTACTTCAAATTCACTAAAAATCATAAAATAAAAAAAAAATTACAAAAAAACAACCGACTTCAAACACAATTCCAAAACAATAGATATAATGTGCACTAAAAAGTATAAAAATAATTGCGTACTTTTATACAATCTAATTCTAGTTAAGATTATTGTAATTTTTGGAGTTGGTGTCATCCAAGATAGGTATGTTAGTACATACATAGTTATAGGTGCGATGAGCTTGAGTCGTGAGGGGGCGAGAGGCGAGAGCGGGTCGCGGCGGAATGAATCCAAAAATGAAGTAAAAAAATATTAATTTATAAAATTGTTCAATGACGAAATTAAATAATTAAGAAATCAATAATCAATTAACATAGCGTTCGTTCGTAACGCTCTTGTCACGCATTCACCAGCTTACGCCCCAAGTCAAGAAGTTACCGATGGCGCTACGCTAGTATTTGTTCGTAACGCTCTCGTCACGCATTCACCAGCTTACGCCCCAAGTCAAGAAGTTACCGTTGGCGCTACGCTAGTATTTGTTCGTAACGCTCTCGTCACGCATTCACCAGCTTACGCCCCAAGTTAAGAAATCACCGTTCGTACTACGCTAGCATTTGTTCGTAACGCTCTCGTCACGCATTCACCAGGTTACGCCCCAAGTTAAGAAATGACCATTCGTGCTACGCTAGCATTTGTTCGTAACGCTCATGCCACATATTCACCAGCTTACGCCCTAAGTCAAAAAATCACCGTTCGCGCTTCGCTAGCATTTGTTCGTAACGCATTCACCAGTTTACGCCTCAAGTCAAACGTGCGTGAAGAAGTTTTACTTCAAAAAGCAATGTTATTCATATATTTTCTTATCTATACCTAACTACAGATCGGTATTACAATAAAAGAATACAAACATGAACTAAAGGGCATCAGCATAAAACAGTGCTAAGCGCACCAAAAGAATTATTCACTTCATTAATGTAATAACTAGCATTAAGGCCTGTTTGAGAATAATGTTGATTCACCTAAAAGGTTCGTTTATTGAAATGTTACCGAGAGAATCGCTCATTCAATCGTTGGTAATAGGAAGGTATTACAAGGGATGACGTCACGAACGTGTGACGTTGGGTTTCACGCTTCAGGTGTAGTGTTAACACGTTATTCAACGCTCTATAGCGCTACAATTAGAACAGAATTTAAGTTGGATTTGCTTCAAAGGCTCAAATTAACTTTAACATTTTTTATAACATCCGCCCTAACTTAACAAAGGTGTTTAATACTCAACTCTGATATTAAAATAGGCCTTAAAGGACACTAATGACTAAGGCGCGACTTTTACAAGGCTTGATTAAAAATCTTATAAAATTAATGTTATGGGTATTATACCGATGTATTTATTTTATGATATACATTCATTCTACTTGTCTTTCAACTTTTTAAGAATATTAATTTACTATAATATGTAAGTAAATGTTATATATATAATTATTATCAAGTTTTACTTGCATCGCGCGTAAAGATCACGCATACACTTTTTTTACTAATCCATTTGCGGTGGTCCTAATCCAGGTAGGTGCAAGCATTTATATGACGAATATGGATGTTTGTTTCCGAGTCATGGATGTTTACATGTATTTATGTATGTTTAGGTAAGTATATTGTTTTAAATATATCTTTGTCTTGCAACCCATAACATAGGCTATATGCCTAACTTGGGGCAAGATAATTTGTATAAAAAGTGTGTCAATATTATTATTATATTATTTGCAATAAATACGGCACGGTTATGGAAAACAGAAATAAAAGAAGTTTTACATCTTCAGCTGGAAGACGTCCACTGCTGGACAAAGGCCTCCCTCAAAGAATTATTATTTTCATAAAAAAAATTAAATATATTGTCACTTAAAAGAGTTCAGAGCTTTTCGACCAAAGGTGGAAGGTTTTACTCAACGAAGTTTTAACTGCAAAAAATAACATCTAAAACCGAATTGGAGAATATAAAAGAAAATACATAGCCTTGGTATGCTTAACAGTAATCGTAAAAGTAACAACATGGTCTGGTTGCTTAAGTTGGTGTGAATGGTTAACCTTGAAGGTTGTATTGTAAAAGAAATTGGGGTTGAATAAATTTGGCACGATAAGTCGAACTAAGCTTTCATAAGATTTCCGATAACAGCACACAAAACCCAACGTGAGTTTGAAATAGAATTTACTTTTGCCAATAAAATTTCAACTTGATGATTTGTTGTATTATTTTCAAAATGGCCGCGTCACCTTATTTCTGTGAGTACATCTAAGTTTCCGTTCTTAAAAATCATTATTGAATAATAAAATCAAACATTAAAATATAGATATGAAACTTACATAACATTGGAAACTCTCTATTCAATTAAATAATAAATGATAGCGAAGAAATTTAATTGAATGAATCGAAGAAATGAAGCTTAACTGAATTGTGTATGTTTTAGAGTGTTATTATAACATTTACACAACCTTGATATTATTACAGTTATTATTAACGGAAGGTTGTTCTATTGATATTCTGTTCTTGTATTATAGTAATCTATATTTTTGATTTTTGTAACATTTATATCTCAGGAACACATTTCTACTATAACACAATATAATATTGTCATTAACGTGGACAGAAATACAGAAGCACTGGCACATAGAAGCATTTTTTGCAAGTGGGTCGTATGCTAATTAAAATTCTAATTAAAATTAACTGCTTCATCAAAGATTTCCTTTGATTACTAATAATTGTTACAATAATTAATTGCTAGCTGTGTCAGATAACCATTTCGATCGTTGAGTCACTTATGGTGGTTGGGTGGTAATGTTGATTCATAGCAAATACGCTGTTCACGCAGAGAATAATTTTCATAGCCGATGAAAACAGGCCAGGTTTATTACTTTATTTTACTTTACTGTGCGTGACAAGCTACGTCTTACAATCAAGTACAAGTTAAAGATACGTACCACAGTCCACAGTTGTGACCTATAAGCCAAGTGTTACACTTTCTGGACTAGATTGTAAAATACATATTTGCTAAGTAAATTTTACTTTCATATCATATCTTCGGTACATAGTTTCATCGTTGAGATGACTTGTGAAGGTTGTTCTGGAGCAGTGGAAAGAGTTCTTAATAGATTGAAAGGACAAGGAGTTGAAGATTTTAAAGTAAGTTTGCCTGACCAGAAGGTCACTGCAACCATATCATCTGATCAACTTCTGAAAGTTATTAGCAAAACAGGCAAAAAATTAATGTATATCGGAAAACAGTGATACTAATTTTTGTATTCCTTACAAAGATTAAAGTTGAGAGAATAAAAATCATTGTTATCATACTTTATTTAATGTGAAGCTTAAACAATTGTGATTTTTGAGTAGCTTAAATAACAGTTTACCATTTGATGTTGAAATATTTATAGAATATAATTTATTTTAATTTAAGTGAAAATTAATTTATCATATTTGAGTTTGAAATTAAAACAAGATTTAAGTAAGTATTTCAAATTATTAATAATTTAACCTATAATTTTTTTATAATCTTTTATACCAGGGATCAGGTTTTTTTATAGTTTTCTAGTCAAACTAAACAAATAAATAAAATTGTAACATTTATTTTACTACAGTATTTTATGAATAAACAATAAACAATCGCGATTTGTATGACTTTTAGTGTTAGTGTACGTGCTTCGTTCAAAATAGAGGATAGACTGTCAACCTCAATTTTAACGAGATTTTCACAGCTGTCACAGTTTAACTAGACGTATAAATGATCTGATTTTGACTCATGCTATTGTGCTTAGATTAACGATTGGTGTCCGCTGCACTTTAATGCTAAGTGCGGCTACTAATACTCGAACCAGTCTCGAACAATGTGTGATGTTGACGTGCCACATGTTCTGTTAAACATTGCTAATAATTGAAACTCAAATACCGGGTTGCGTAGTACAACTTTGTAAAAATATTACTACAAGAAATAACAAAGACACTGGGATCACACATCATCAGTAAGTCTTTTGTATTTTATTAATTTCAATGTAAAATAACACGAAGCGTTTGTTACAAAATTTGAAAGATGATGATTGTTAAGATATCACGCACTTAAACATCTAGTAGTTGCCTGATAAAAAAGCTATTGTTCTCCTAAGAGCAAGATCCTATAGAACGATATCCTGTTGGATCTAAGAGGAGACCAATCCTCAATCTTAGTTTTTGTGATATATATATCCGAAAGCAATTTTTTAATTAATAAGGATTCTGAATGAAGCCTGAATGTTAGCGCCTCATTGAAATCCAAATATTATGGTTGTCCCTTTGGATTAACCGTATATGTTGATGTCGAGGTCTTCCAACGCATACATTACTATCTACAACTAATGTATGTTTGACAACAAAAGAATATTGATTTAAAATTACGATTACATACCTATTAATATTATAGAAAAACTAAGCTGTTTTTATAAGCTGACCTTATAGGTACAGTTTTAGGTAAGCAAAACAACCCTAATGTCATCAGAAGAGGTAAGAGTCACGCGATAGAAAGAGGCAAATTCTAGGTGAATAAAAATGTAGATTGTGCGATCTGAATAACACCTTATTGTGTGGCCACAAGAGTCCATATTTCTTTAATTGATATTGCACAGTAAGACTTCTGTACTTGTACACATATTATTTTCACATACCAAAAAGCTGTGGAATGAGCTTCCTTGTACGTTGCTTCCGGAATGATATGACATGGGTCCCTTCAAAAAAAGAGCGTACGCCTTCGTAAAAGTCCGTTAACGCTCCTGTGATTCCTCTGGTGTTGCAAGAGAATTTGGACGGCGGTGATCACTTTACCAGTTGACCCGTACGCTCGTTTGTCCTCCTTTTCCAAAAAAATATTTATCAAGTGACCCTGACATATTACGTAGAATCGGTTACTATGGTAACCAAGACGTCATAGTACTACCACAGTGTACAGTTAATTAATAGTGAGCCCTCACCTTTGATGTTTGACGAAAAGCCGACAACGATTGACGTACTCCACAGCAAATGGGGTATTCACAAGCTGTATGTTTTGTAATCTTTAATTAACTATTATAATTTAGTCATTTATTGACGTTATTCATAGCAACAAATGCAAAATGACAATATTTACCACTTACATTTATAATGCATTAGTATATAGTTTCCCCCCGACTTCCTCAACAGGCGCAGCTATATGAATCATTGGTCGTGTAAATACAATAATTAACGATTCCATAGTGTTTTATAAGCCTATTTGAATAAAACGTAGCTAAATCTACTTCCACTCTTGTGAATCCTCGGCTATTGCAAGAAAGCTTCCAAGCTTCAGTCGTCAACTAGTATACCATTATAAAAATAATAGTTTTAGTTGAATAGAGAAGAGGGTCTCTAAGAGAGTTTTCATATAGAAATATTTTATATAGAAAATATTTAAATACAAAACTAATGACGTGTACAAAAGTTGTAAAATAACTCAAATATTATTAATTTTTCTTTTTTAAGTGAGTCAAAGCAGAAACAGTGTAAGTAGGTCACCCACAAGATCGCCGGAATACGTTGGAAGGGGGCAGCGCAGGACTGATCGTCGTGGACGTCTTCCGGCTGATGATGATGATGAAGTGAATCGATCTAAAGTTATAATCAAATGTTACATTAGCACGAAGAAGACAGCAGTATATCTTCACATAATATTTTAGTCTTTAACATTTTGTTTAACAGAGATCTGAACAGTAAAGTCAATTCGATATTGTGATAATATTATATTACTTCGCGACAGAATAGGGATATCTAATAAAAGAATAAATCCCTTTAGGGTTGATGGTAAATAATCTAATAAATTACGTTTCTTGTATATTCGAACTTTACTGACCGTCCGAAAACAATTAGTGATACAAAGGTGCTTTAGATAATTTAATGAATTATGAAATGAAATTTTGCTTTTTGAATATTACCTACTAGATTAAAATATCCATCATCCAGATAAAAAAATTGTAATTTTTTAGATTTTTTTAATTGTTCCAATATATTGCGTTGAAAACTGTTGATAATTGAAGTCAGTTGGATGAAATATGTTTTGATTTCGAAATAGCATTCGATACGATTGATAACGATTTCCTGCTGATGAAGAAAATGACTCACATTACAGAAACTGTCTTTCATCGCCAGCTACTTAAATGGCCGTGGTGGTTTTAACTCTTCGGAATGCTATTAGGTTTGGTGTCAGTCAGGGCAAAACTTAGGACCCCAACACTTAGAATTTGTTATGATATGTCAGGAGTCGTTCGTGAATCGACATGTTTGTTATTTCTGTCGTGTTGCAGGTTAACTAAAGGCTGCGGTTATTAATTAACATCAGTTTAACCGTACGCTTGCTTGTCCTCCTCTTTCATAAAAAAATAAAATGTTGCATAATAATTTTTCAATATTAGCAATTTAACATCAATTTTAATATGTTAATAATAAGTTTTATGTAATAAACATTGTAAATTTAGTAATTTAAGTTATTTGCAGTGAGTGTATAAAAATGATTTAAAGTATATACGAGTATATATATGTATATATATATATATTTACTGTAGCATATACTCTAGTTGTTTTAAATATTCTTGGTCACTAAGCAGCAATGAAAGACATTCAGTTACGTTGACGTACATTGAATCTAGAACACGATTCGAAAAGTGACAGTTGACAAACAACACAATGATAATATGTCCTTATATTTTATGTAAACAACGTCATTGGTTAGGTGTGAAGAAAGCAAGCTCACGCAATGTTGCATGATGTATATCAAATTAGTATTATAGTACAAAGATATTAAATGTTATATCTTTCAGTGCACGTTAAATTTTGGAAGTGAACTCGACGTAATTAAAATGGCTTTTTTATCTGTTGTAGCATTTTCAATATAATTTGAGTCATTACAATGTAGTCTTACCGATTTAACATGAAATATGATAATTTTAAGCAATATCACAAAAGATGGGCCTGCTTTTGAGACACTGGTCAGAACTCACCAAGGCAAAGTTAAGAACAGGAAGTACAATATTTTTCTACATTCCGTTTTCACGAAGTAATAACGTTTCTCTATATAATACTAAATTATATTTAGATTAAATTAGACTTAAGTGCAAAGCAAATGTAAGCTAATTATATGTACTTTAATAAAAAAAACCTCTTTTTGCATTTAACAAGCTTATTTGCGCTCTCCTGAACTCTCGTATAACTGCATTTAATAATTAATTTTAACGACATATGCTAGTGTCCTTGTTTGTCATATTTCATCGTAAAGTGTTCTGATTAAAATTTTATAAGCTGAGATAGCTTGGCGTGCGATGTCGGTACTAATCAGGTTTACGCTTGAGCTGTTATATTCAAATTGAGATAATAACTTCTGCTTGAACCGCGCCGCATAAAAGATCCGTTTAGACAGAGCGCGCCACTGAAATTCATTTTTTCAAATTTCGTAGAGCTTTTTGTCTTGGGTTGTTGAAATTTATTCATGCATTTGATTGAATACTGATTTTAGGATTTGGTACTTTTAAGAGAATAAAGAGACCCAAATAATATGATCACATTGTTGGCTGTGTCAAAGTAATTTTTTTCCTTGAGTAAAATAGACATTCTAAAGTCATACAGACAATTAAGTCGGATATTTTAATAACTTAATAAATAATAACGTGTATGAACCAAGAATCATGAAATTTGGCGAGTTTTAAGGTTACTAACTACGGAATATTTTTATAGTGAATCTACGAAGCTACTGAGACTTAACTCATATTGCTATGCCATTCAGAATTTAAGGAATCCTGAGCGGCAAAATTGAAATGCGCAGGGCGCATCACTTAGCCTTCTTTTTAATTTTCATAAAAAATAAATGCGAAACCAAAACCAATTGCTAATTGGAATTAGTTTTCAAGTTGAATTAGCACTTGAACACTTGTAAAACTCCGTGAAAGATAAATCTTCAATCACAAAGTAATCAAATCAAAAGTTTTGACTTTTGTCATGTGGTCTTAAGAACACACCGTTATTTCTACCAGACAGAACAATAGATTTGAAATATTTCATTTTGTGTTAATAGTTAGTAAGTTAATTAGTACCTAGCGCTTCTGTGCAAGACTTTATCCTCCCATTTTAATATATTAATATGATGAACGATTAATGTCACAATACATGAATATAAAGACATCCTAGTAATATTACGAGGCTAATAATTTGCAAAATGAACAAGAGAACATTGATTTATTATTTTTGATTTATTGGTTAACTAATTTGTTTATTTCCTTAAATCGACTGAAATGCTTTTTAAATGATCTTGTTTGAAGTTGCTTTTAGTGCTACATCACGCTTAGATACATCGTATATCAGATTCCCTAACTTTATTTTAAAACCTTTCACGTACGGGAATAAGAGGAATGAAGGAACAGCGGGGTGTGGCTTTTAGCGTGCAAGCTCTGTAAGGTTATGTAAACTAAAATTATCGTTAAAGTTTCGTAGAATGAGTAACGCTTAGATGTTCATATATATCTGTTATAAATAATCAGGGTGTTATATTAAATTTTAAAGGAAGTTTTTCGCTATTGGTGAAATGTTAGGAGTGTTGTTTGCGTGTGTTGTGCATTTGAGTTTGTTTTAATACAATTTGCGGTGTGCATGTTTCAAATATAGCTGCGGAATTTCACCTTCGCACGACATGATACAGATTGGAATATCATCCCCACCATCTTCCACTACAGTGCCGTCTTAAAGGAACTTTCTTCCAGGAGTGTTCGATCAAGCGGTGTTTTGCGGGACTATATAATCTGAGCTATGCAGATGACATGGTTCTCCTCAGTCCCTCAATCAGTGGACTCAGAGTGATTGTGGAAATCTGTCAAAAATATGCAAGAGAACATGGTTTACGTTATAATGAAAAAAATAGTAATGTTTTAGTGTTTCAGTCGGGGCGAGGTCCTGACAGCGTCCCTCCAATATATCTTAATGGAATAGAGGTAGTAAATGTAAATCAATTTAAATATTTAGGCCATTTTGTTACCAGCACTCTGAGTGTTGATGATGATATTACATAGAGAGAGAGAAGAAATTTATCAGTTAGGGCGAACATGATAATACAAAGATTTCAGAAGTGCAGTAGGAATGTCAAAAAGCTACTGGTCACCACCTACTGTCAGGCCTTTTATGCAAGTAACTTGTGGGTGAAGGTATATTTTTTCTTCAGACAAGAAAGTATAGTTCCAAGAATTCTCAAACTCTTCATTCAAACTTAATGTCATTTGTCCAATTTAATAGGTAGAGCTAGTATTATTTCTGGAAGTGTTTTTGTGTTAGACATCCAACTTCCTTAATTCTTGAAATTTAATAATCAAAATTTGGAAGCATATATTTGCCGCTATTCACAAAAAGTTCTAAATGTTTAAAAGCTATAAATTCGAAAAAAACTTCCAGAATCTGTTCATAGTTAAAATGAACAAATACAATTCTTAATTTAAGATTACGCTCAAAGGCGAATTAAGGATGCTTTTTGTAATATTTGAGATTTAAATACTACAGAAACTAAAACAACAGTCGCAAACTATTTAGACTTCTAAGAGGCATTAATTTTTCCGACCTCATCTTATCAATTATCGTGATCTTATGCTTTTGCATGTATATTATGTAAACACAGTAACTTTTCATATTCATTTTACCAAATTTCAGGAGAAAGCATGTAATTATCTTCGTTATGACCATTAACTAAATTCCAAAATGAATTGATTCCTTGTTTAAATAAGTTTCAAATAATTAATAGCTGACCGGGTTTATCTCTAAGTTTTTAAATAAATCGTTAATGATCCTCTCAGCACCTCAAGTTTCCAAAACGTTCACTTAGTTGTAACGGTTGCAATTTGATATTTACGCCCTAACAGCTTTTGTTAATGAAACAGAACTTTTGATCCCAAGTGTTCTCACTGAAATGGCTATCACTTTGAAATATCGTCAAAGTCGACGAACCGCAAACATAACCTCTATATTTTAGTGAACATACTGCTAAGTTTGTAGTAACTCAAGCGAACAATCCTTTGCTGAATCATTATTATATTATTTAGGTGAGCGCTGTGCATGATTAATTAGCTTTCATACAAAGTTTTGTGTATGAATGAATTGATAACTTTAAATATTTATTAAAGTAATAAATTTATTTATATTCCATAAATCTCATCTTCCGCTACTTATTTTTTCCTTCATTATGTTTAAATTACTGAAATGTTTACCTAATTTTTATTTTTAAGGAGGGACAGGTGACAAATTCGATCTTAACCAAAAATATTTAGAAGAATATCACCGCTCATGCTTGTTTTTATTGTTATTCAAATGTTTTTGAGTGCTAAGTATGATTTTATTATGTACTTGACGCAACAACGAATAATATAATAATATAAATATGTCATATAATATATTATGATTGTATATAACTTCTCAATGATGTCACTTAGGCATTAAAGGAACTTTGATCGAGCTTCTGTTATCATTTTAAAATAATAGAATTCAGAAAATTAATGTGAATAACATGAGATCTCCTGAGACTCCTCTCAGTATGGGGCTACCACAAGGGTCTATTTTTAGACCATTCCTCTTCCATATATTTTTATTTATGATTAGGTAGAACTTGTAGAAAAAGTTACAAGTTATTTAAACAAGTTTTTTATTTCCGGACACTTCCCACTCCTATTCAAAGTGAATAGAAACCAATGTAAGTATTAAGACGTAAACACTATTCTATTTGATATTATTTACTGGCTTAGCGCCAATAACCTATTATTAAATAGCAAGAAAACTAAATAATTTATAAAAATTACCGTGCCAAATGTCAGAAATCGAGATGTGAGTGTTTTATTAATCGGAGAGGTGATAAAAGCAGGTGTGGTTGCTATATTTATTTATTAGACAACTGTCATTGATACGGCGCGACGAGCTTACGAAAATTTATTAAGTTCCTTTGATTAATGCGATTGTAGCACATTTTTAATAAAATACTTTTCTTAAACGTTTAAAAAATGTTATTTTTAATGTGATTTTGCATTCGATTTTTGTGACGTTAACTAAAATAATAATAAAAATGTAACTTTTACGCAAAGTTTCTTAAAAAAACATGAAGAAAGGCACTGAGTTCCAAACGACCGTTCTTCTCGGGTGTGAGCCATTTCAATCAGGCAAAGTTAAGAATTTCAATAGCTAGATATTTAAAAAAAAAAATGAATTTTAACCTTAAAGTTTCTCTGCCATGCGTAGCTTTTGCGTAGCCAAAACGTTTACGTAAGTAAGAATAGAACTTTTACCGTCTTTTCTTCTTTAACATGGAGAATACAACAGAATAACATAATTAATCAATACAACTCAAACTTCCCGTTGAATCACTCAACATCACAAAAAATTCACAAAACCCGTCATGCATTCGAATGGTATTGCAACACTAATTGAAGCAATCTGTCGACGCATTGCGACAGAGCCGAGAGAAATTAAAAAATTCGTAACAATAATTAATGTGGAGAAAAGGTATACCGAGTATAGGGTAGACATTCAAATTCTAGTTAGGGTTAAAAAAAAAGAAATATTTTTGTGAGGATTCAAAAGCGCTTAATTTAACACTAGTAAGATAATTTTGATTTTAAGTACATTCTTATATCTTGATAACCATACGCTTCGGGGGCGCGTAATATATTTGGGGTTAAAATATGAAATTTCCGATTTGTGCTGAACACATCCAAAAAGAAACTGAAAAATAATCACTCAAAAATGTCAAAACTTGAGGGTTCTACGTTAATTTGAAGTACCTATTACAATAAAATTTCATACTTTAATCCCTATTTTTAGTGATTTATATAACCAAAATTTCTTTCAGTGATATTATATACATATTATTTGAAAAATTAAACTGAAATCACAAAAAGGATTTAAAAATTAACAAAAAAAGCAGTATTATCATAGTGGAAAATAATATAAACAATTTTTTTAAATTAACTAATCAAATGAAAATCTGTGGCTTATGTTTCTGTTTACGAAAACTGTTTTCTTGCATTTGGCATTTGGAAATTATATCGTCTTCATTTTGTGTATCATTCAATTCATCTGGTATCTCATCATCAATAAACTCGTCAAAGTCACTCTGTATATCATCGTCACTCAAACGATCTTCTGTCTCACAGTCACTTTCTTTATGTTCGTCATGCTCGTTCTCTTCTTCTTTAGTCATCAATCTAAATATTACATTATCAGATAGTAATCTTCGGCTCCTTATGACGAAGGTGAAAATATTTGGTAAAATTAAAAAAAAAGTAGTTATTACAATATTTTATTTAAGTATAAACAAATTTTTATCTTTACTAAAAGTCACATAGAAGATAAACATGCGCCTTTGGAGCGCATCACCTGGTTATAACTGCAAAAATATGACAGTCTCGTAGAAAAGGCTATCCCGATACGCCATGTACTGATGACTGAGATAACAAAAGAGGACATCGAAATTTAGAAATTAGAACAAAAATATAGTAGAAAAATACAGCGTTTTCATGCTGACGTAGGCGTCTCTGAGTAAAGGTTATCTTTCTAGTGTTAAGCCTAATTGAATAAAGAAAATTTATTGAAGTAGGCGTTACTTTGCGGCAATCCATAATTATACAAATGATTAGAGTTTTCTCTAGTGTTAATTCCGCCAATATTTGTCTTTAAACAATTCGACAAGTGTTTCGCCTGAACGAGGCTGAAATATAATAATAAAAGGAATCTGGCACGAGACTGAATTCAGTCCCTTGATAGCCAGGTTTTCCCAGTTTCCTGGATTTTCCCCCACAAACCTAATGTATTACAAATTAGTTTTTTAAGCATAATAAAGTTTTATCCCTTAACACGTAGATAGGGTTGTAGAAATAAGTTTTCTGATACCTACATATATATATAAGGCTTAATTGTAAATTGCTTTAATAAGTGGATTATAAGTAATTTTGTTTATATCTTACTAACAAATATAGAAATTAGAAATTTAATTTTTTTTTCTGAATTCAGTCTCGTGCCAGATTTTCGCGAGACAACACGTCCTGAGGATGCGTCGTGTAGAGGCGAAACACGTGTCGAATTGTTTAAAGACAAATATTGGCGGAATTAGCACTAGAGAAAACTCAAATCATTTGTATAATTGAATAAAATTTATTTGACTTTGACTAAGACATTTATAACTTTGGAATCTCTCTTAGTAATTGTAGATAGCTGTAGTTGCTATTTTTAGTACATAACTCAAATCTATTGAAAACCTTTATTTTATAAAAAGAAATGTGCTGAATGTTAAAAATAATTAATAGAGCGACGTACAATGAAACGTTGAATCCAGGGTAATACAGGAAAACACGATATGGTGTTATTTATGGCGAGAGCTTTACCATTGTGGTTTCAGAGATAGCCGTCATAAAAATCGCTATTGTTTGTTGATTATTTACTTTCGTCATTATACGATAAAAAATCTATTATTTGCGGCTACTGCCTAATAATTACCAACGTTATAAATACAAATATGAAAACGCTTTGTTATAAAGAATCTCAGCGCAACGCCATACAATTAAGCCGATCGATAACTTGATCGACGATGATTCGAGCCTCCTTTCGCCGTATGCGGTCAAATCGAAGAAGCTGGTACTGGGGAGCGCTCATCCAGAGGACAAATTTGCGCCTTATATTGCGCAGGTGGTGGCTTGAAGTGAAGTACTGTCTCGCCCTACAGAATATATCAAAGCATTTTAGAGGTCAATTTCTTCTCTTTCAAGTGACCACTGTGATAAGCGCGTGATTGGACACTAGGTAGCCGTCTGAATGTCAAGAAAAGGTTCAACTGTGAAGATGTACGAGTTTTCACGTTTGGGTTTTATGAAATGAAATGAAATTTATTTATTGCGTCGAATACAGTATACATTATAGATATTAAATTTATTGTAGTGTCTTCTATTCGGCTAGTTTAAATAGGCATGCAAAACGTTTACTTAAAAATTTTAAACTTAAAAATCCGTTGGTGCATTAAACGGGTGTTCAAACCATATGCAAAAAGCGAAGTCGTGAACAGATCTCCCCGCATCATCGGTACCTATTCTGCTGATGATCTACGCCGCGTAGATCCATCCAGCTCCAGCGTGGAACCTATAGTAATATGGATTTGATGAAGAAGATGATCAGTGTTTTCTTTACCGCTATGCGACTTTTATAGATGCTCGTTAAGTACCCCACGCCCGCTTATTGTATGAATTGTCATATTATGTAATGAAATGTCATTGAATTTTTTGTATTGCGAATATATAGGTATTTCTTAGTCTGGATTAGTAATGACCAATATATCATATACTAAAATCTTCTCCACAACACGCTGCATCTTATAGTACAAGTATTGTCCCGATCTGTTCAGTAGTTTTCGCGGTATAACCGAAGAAAAAATATGACTCTATGTTTATTTGGATAGATTATAAATAAATCTACCCTGTATAGACAAAACATACAAAATTTTAACACAGAAGAATTTTATTTCTTATCTACATGCTTTGATCGAGCCTTTGGCCACCGCTCTCTACAACTAAGCAATGAAAATTATTATGGATTAAGACCTGGTATGAATATGGTTTTTTGAATGAAATTCTAACACTTGTTACTCATCTATCATCATGATCATCATCTTCTTCAGCAAGAAGACGTCCACTGCTGGACAAAGCCCTCCCCCAAAGATTTCCACCACGATCGGTCCTGCGCTGCCCGCATCCAACGTATTCCGGCGATTTTGACCAGATCGTTGGTCCATCCTGATGGGGGGCCTACTAATACTGCGTCTTCCTGTACATGGTCACCATTCAAGGACTTTGCTGCCCCATCGGCCATCTGTGCGTCGAACTTCGTGCCCTGCCTAATGCCACTTCAGTTTCGCAATCATTATTTCTCTATACAATATGAAATTACTTTCGACACTTTTAATTGGGTAATCGTGCCTTTTGTAAAATTTGATTTATGTCTGTCAAAAGTGTCTTAGTTAGCGTTTCTAAAGCAAACAGCCAGAAATGGTAGTTCGATACGTACGTGATACATCAACATATTATATAGATCAATAATATTCGCCTTCTGTAAATCACATGAGACAACAAGAGCAACATAATTGGAAACTGACATTTTAATTCATTCATCAAAATAAAAGTTTTAGATGCACTGACACGAGCCCTGAAGCTTAAGTGGCAATGGGCAGGACATATTTCACAATACACTGATAATCGGTGAACAATAACAACTAGATGGAATGGACCGACATTAGGCAAACGAAGAGTCGGCAGACCAAATAAACGGTGGACTGATGACATAATAGATAGCAGGAAATGACTGGATGCATAAAAGCAAAAATCGAACACTTTGGAAAAAACTGGAGGAGGCCTTTACTCTAACGAGATCCAGAACTCAAATAATTAGAACCATAAGCAACTAATCTTACTAACACCAAACTATTAGAATTTTATCTTACCTGATACTACTAATAATTCGCTTTGCGTAAAAAGAGTTATGGAATAAATGAGGCTTTTTTATTATTATACTTTCAATCATGCATAATTCATGAAAGCAATAGTTCTCTAATCCTGATATGTAGTAATGTTAACTATTGTATTATTAATTTAATGATATTATCTGATTTAAAAAATTTAGCACCTTAATTATTTCCCCGACAGCTCGGCATATCTTTATATAAATTAAGATAGTTTCGTGACATTTCAATTACAACGTAGATTTAACTATCGAACTTAGAGAATCCAAACTAAACAACACGAAGTAGGTTCGTCTACGTTCGGTAAATTGGAAGACTTAATTACTTTAGGCTTTCAATGTAAACTTATGTAGTTCTTGAAATGAATTTTTAAATTTTATTTGGAAAATGTTTTAGTCTTATAACTTTAATGAAAAGTTACCTGTTCAAAGCTTTTATTAAAAATGTTCGTCGGACAAGTATGTATTAAGTTCACGCTAGCACTAAGTAGAAACTGCAATCCGAGCTGGTACGAGCAAGTGAAAAAATTGGGATTTGTTATAAAATACTGGGTCGGCATGAAATGTATGCTGTTATAAACAAAGGTATACCAATTATTTATTAAAAAAATAAATAAAGGCCTTGAGTTGATGTTGATGAAGAGGGGTTTTCATTCAATTTTTTTTCCGTTTATTTAAGGTCGCTTTTTAACAACAATGTCATTAGCGACCACGGTGTTTTTGAAATATTTATTAGAATTCATTCAACTAACAGATGTTCCTTTCAGATTTCATAATTAAATAATATTAATAATATTGACACACTTTTTACACAAATTATCTTGCCCCAAGTTAAGCATATACAGCCTGTTTTTTGAGTTACAAGACAATGATATATTTAATACAATATACTTACTTAAACATACATAGATTCATATAAACATACATAAATACATTTAAACATCCATGAATCGGAAGCAAACATCCATATTCATTATATAAATGCTTGCACCTACCGGGATTCGAACCCGGGACCTCTAGCTTAGTAGGTAGGATCACTAACCACTCGGCTATACAGGTCATCAAATAAATGTGAGTTAAATTTGTATGTCCAATAATGGCCTAGTAATGGCTATTGGTCATTTCTACATGAGAATGAAATAGATGGTTTTTCGAAAATAGAATTTCGTATCTGCATGAGATTGCTTGTCTTTTCTGAGTTTTTCCAATAAATATTCCAAAGTTTACTAACTTCTAACTTGAAGAAATATATATATTATTGAGCATATTAAACTAATTAAGAAGCTAATAGAAATGTTATAATTGCTAATTCCTTGTGGGATGACTGTCATCTATACACTTACCTAAACCTATATGTTATTTTTGAGTAGTAACGTTTAATTAAAATTATAATAAAATATTAGCTGAGAAGAATATTACTAAGCTTTGAGGTAGTCTCAAAAGTATACACTTTTATAGTCCCTGTCGCTGTTCAGGCATTATCAATAAATCAATTTAAATGTTTGATTAAAATATGGTTCTCCCATAAATCCTACTATTGATCGGACAGCGTGGGGGTTAGATTATGATTAGTTTATAGTAATAACAATGACAGTACAATATCGTATATTTTATTAAGATGAGCGCAAAAAAAGAATGCTGGGAGAGTATCTTGCATCGTTTCTTCTCTCTCAGAGCGCTATTTGATTCCGCACCAATAACACTGTTTCTTTTTTGCATTTATAATTTATTGGATTGTGACACAATTGTGTGGTATTTTGGTGCTAACAATGAATTGTATAACAAGACAGGTTCCATGTTTTATAATATGCGATCACTGTACTCGAATTAATAAAGGAAATACAACATTTTAATTAAATTTGTTACTCTTATCTACTGAGTATCAAACTAGCACACTGGTATAAAATCATAATATAATATTCTCTTTGTATTCAATGAATATTGATTTTTGTCGATTATGAATTTCATTTCTTATTTTCTTTTACGTCTGGGAAATTTTTAATTTGACATTGTTTGAAGTTCGACACAGAACGGAACAAACAATAAAGGAATAAATAACATATATATTTTTTTAAATCAAAGCAATGCTTATAACACTGTTTAAAATTTTTAATTAATACAGCCAGCACTTGTGTTTCCCGTAGCCCTATTGAGGCGTGTAGATAGTACTTTGTACATTCTTTGCGACTCTTGCTGGAAAATTTATTGAAGTAGGCGTTACTTTGCGGAAATCCATAATAATACAAATGATTTAAGTTTTCTTTAGTGTTAATTCTGCCAATATTTGTTCTTAAACAATTCGACACGTGTTTCGCCTCTACATGAGGCATCCTCAGGACGTGTTGTCTCGCCAAAAACTGGCACGAGACTATTGGCGGAATTAACATTTGTATACTCTTGCTGGAGCTTTCTCTGTTGGGCTAAGTTTCTCATCCAACTGCACAAAGAAGAAAGACTCACTGAGAGTGACATATTTGCGACGCTTGCTGTCTTCGGCAGTCGAAGCAGCAGCCCCAGCACCAACTGACGTAACTTGGACATGAGAAGGAGCCAGAGTGTCGATGCAACTCGCGTCCCACATCAGCGTCCTTCGTACTACTTCGATTCTACCAATCGAAGAAATTATATCACGAGCGACCACCCTCACAGATTCAGTTACAAACACTAAATAATACATAAAACGTCAGTGAAAACAGCAGTAGTAGGCACAATAAGTAATTTATGTTTGTTTCATGTTTTTATCATTATGGCTATGACAGTAAAGAAAATTCACCTATGTGCCTATGTACATACATAACATTATCAAGAATATATTGAGAGACACCAGTTAAAATGTTTATTTCTTTAAATTTTGCTCGCAATGATAAAAGGAAATAAACACTGCCCAAGGGTAGGAGGCAAAAGAAGAAAAAAAAGAGTGTGTATACTTATGTACACGCGTTAGAAGTCATATCTCTTTGGCGTATTGAAAAATAAATCAAGCTTTAACAAATAGTTAAGATCAAAGATAGTATAAACACTCAGCATTTAAGAAAAATATAAAGAAGTATAATTTTTTTTTTTTAATTTATACATAAAATTTTTCAATTAACCAGAAATAAAACAAAACGAAAAAAAATGTTTTTTAGATAATAATGTAATAATTTTTAATTAACGATGTAAATAAATTATACATAACGACAATTAACCTCAAATCTATAAATGCACTCAAAACAGTTTATTTAAATCAGTTTTATCACTAATATTCAATATATATAGATATACTAATAAATTATTAGTAAATACTATCACCGTCGTATATAAAATTGATTTAATAAAAACATCAAAATAATATTTATTTATTCACACCGTTTAATTGTACTGTTACGAAACACGTGTTCTAAATATAAAAATACTAGAATATACAACTTGAACATAGTCATCGATTTTCATGCCACCTAGAACTAACTTCACAATGTAGAATTCAGGTGTCGGTAAGCGCGCGCATCGTAAAAATTCACTCTCATCATTTTTCTGCATCGCGCCAAAAAAAGTATAACTTCAAAAAAATGGGTTATGAATTGCGTTTTATTTATGAATTGTATTTTATTAATTATTAGAAACTATAAAATACTACTATAATAGTTACCGAATAATCGCTTGGTCACACTTAAAGATTACATCACCACACCACATAACCATCAACCACATAACAACAGTCACGTGGTTATTTATCCTTCCTATCTAATTTTAACCAATTTCTCCCAATCATCTGTTTTCTCTTTAATAATGTGAATTATGCTTATAAGTAACTGTTAAGATAGATAGACAGATAGACACATTATAGCATACCATACAGACTTAAAAAAAAAGACGTGTGGCACTCGGGGACTGACGCGGTAAAGCTATTGCATAGCATTTTTTATCAACTTATGCAATTATAATTATTAATTTATTTAATTTATGCAGTATTTTTTTTGATAAAATTAATTTAAAAAACAGAAAACGGGTAGTGAGTAAAATTTAACTTGCAAGATTTGATTACAGACAGACAACGGGACAGGTGAAACTAATCAAAAATGCTTGTCATAATAATAAAAATTGGGACCTTCTGCACAAAAAGCATACGTGTTAACCGTTTTCCACGGTAACTGTAAAGACTGTTGCGAAATATTTATATATAAGTACATCCAGTAAGTAAGTGTTAGGTTATTTTCGTTACGGAATTTCTGGATTCGGTCTCCACGCTCAAGGCCCCTCGATAGAAGCTATGCAATAGCTTAAATATTATATAAAAAAATATCTTAAGCTAATTACAGTCATAAAATGGGCGGTCTTATCGCTTGAAGCAATCTCTTCCAGACAACCCAAAAAAATAATACATAATACTGAAACTGATACTAAAAGTAGCTGATGCTGTTTACTGAAAGTAGTAATTATTGTAACATTTACTAGCACAGAATATATACATTTTGTATAGTTTCCCGGCTGACTTTGTATTCAACACGTGCGGTATCCCTGGGCCGTAACATTTTTCAGCTTATACGTGACTAGAGGAATCACGTCCTGGTTTATGAGATCCCGGCCTGGGAAAACATCTGCTTAGGAAATTTACATTAGCTCTTATTTATTCAAACTTTACAATCCAAGAAGTTTTAGTAAGTTGATAATTTACATTAACATTTGTTTTGACCAATTGTTTTAGGTACATGCTATTGCACGCCTCATAAGCGATTTTTTTTATTTACATCGCACTTGGAGGTGGGAGGCTCCTTTGCACAGGATGCCGGCTAGATTATGGGTGCCGCAACGGCGCCTATTTCTGCCGTGAAGCAGTAATGTGTGAGCATTACTGTATTTCGGTATGAAGGGCTCCGTAGCTGGTGAAATTAACTTAATATGTCTCAAGTGGGCGAGCGCAGTTGTTGTGCCCCTCAGAATTATTGGGTTTTTTAAGAATCATCAACAACTACCATCAGCTGAAGGTCCTGCTCGTCTTGTCCCTAATTTTTTTTGTTATGACAAATACATAAAAATTAATGCAAGGCTAATACTGAAATGGCCACAGCACACATAAATATGGTTACTTACAGCAACATTTAAATATACATAGTTTTATATTTTGTGTAATAGACGAGAATCCTTCTAAATTTTTTTTTTTCAATGAAAATAAGGAACGAGACGAGCAGGACGTTCACCTGATGGTAGCTGATACGCCCCATTACAATGTATTGCCGCTCAGAATTCTTGAAAAACCCAAATATTCTGAGCGGCACCACAATTGCGCTCGACACCTTGAGAATTAAGATGTTAAGTCTCATTTGCCCAGTAATTTTACTAGCTACGGCGCCCTTCAAACCGAAACACAGTAATGCTGACACATTACTGCTTCACGGCAGATATAGGCGCCGTTGTTCTACCCATAATCTAGCCGGCATCCTGTGCAAAGGAGCCTCCCACTGGAAATATGACCGGTTCTTTAATTAATTTCAAAAGTGTCTATCGAATGCTGCACAGTCATAAAATATGATATCGCACTTTGATACAGATTTTTAATCAAATGATATAAAAGACCGTGTGCTCAGAGTACGAACCATATCGCAGCTTCATCTTATGTAAAACTTTAATTCTAATCACAAAACAGGATGATAAAATAAAACAGGTACACAGAGTATACCAGTACTAATTCAAAAATTAATATAATTAAATTAATCATGTATAAGTTTATATTTAATTTATTATTTCAATGTATTTTTTATTAGTTTTAGTGTACAAGTTATAATTAGTGATTATTTTATATAAGTATCTTTAAGGCGACGTCACCAAATGGCCCAACGTAAGACCAGCGCTTATTTTCAAACCAGCAAACATGCTGAGTTGGGTCGTATAAAAAATAATATCACACAATATTGTTTCTGTTTCATTTTTTTTTATGGAATAGGAGGACAAACGAGCGTACGGGTCACCTGGTGTTAAGTGATCACCGCCGCCCACATTCTCTTGCAACACCAGAGGAATCATAAGGGCGTTGCCGGCCTTTGAGGAAGGTGCACGCGCTTTTTTTGAAGGTGCCCATGTAGTATCGTCCCGGAAACACCGTACAAGGTAGCTCATTCCACATCGTTGTAGTACGAAGAAGAAATTCTTGAAAACCGCACAGTGGAGGACCGCCACACATCCAGATGGTGGGGATGATATCCGAACTTGTGGCATGTCGTGCGAAGGTGGAATTCGGCGGCAGGAGGCAGGATTCAATTAAAAAAATTTAAGAACCTACATATTTTGTATTTACATATAACCATAGAATAATAACGCTCAGAACGATAGTTTAATTGATAGTTCCTGTCAATATAGAAGTAACATTATAATTAATGTGTGCGTGAGCATCACGTACTTACATTCCCCAACACGCACACAGGCAGCCAAATAATGTTGCAAGTGAATAAACATTTCCCTAAATCAGTAAATTGTAAGAAATACTAGATAAGTAATATGTAATAAGAAAGAAGAAATAAAATATAATTAAGAATTTAATAAGAACATCGCGTATTTAATTATTGTTGCAACAATTTTTGAAGAGTAAGTAAAGAAGTTCTTTAGAATCGTTGTTTTTTGAAACTCGATAAAAAGAAAAAGCGAGACGATAGAGGCGCCGTTCCCAGCTATATGCGTAGTTTTCTAGCGTGCAGAGTTTACGATCATAATAATAATTTTTTAATATAATAATAACGATAATAACGATAATTTTTTAAATCAAAGTTAACCGCCGTGCAAAATTATGATTTCAACAATATGAATATCGTATTCGAGGTTCTCGAGGGCGCAAAGAACGAATTTGGGATCATATTTGAAATTCAAGATGGCTGCCGTGCAAATTTATTGTTTCAATAATATTGATATCGAATCCGAGGTTTTCGAGGGTGCAGAGATAGAATTTGGGATCATTTTTGAAATTCAAGATGGCCGCCATGCAATATTATGGTTTCAACAATATGAATATCGTATCCGAGGTTCTTGAGGGTGCAGAGAAGGAATTTGTGATCATTTTTTAAATCCAAGATGGCTGCCATGCAAAATTATGATTTCAACAATATGGAAGATGCCTAAAAGTTGTTTAGCATTAGGGTTTGCACTTTCACTGCACAATTAGTAATTTTTCAATTAAAATTCGCGCACTGATTGTCCTGGAAGTTGACAGAATGACACTGACGCGGCGGGAAACGTATGCGGTCATGAAAGACCACATTGAAAGTGCTTCATTTCGCTTGGGCCTACTCACGTTCTAAGCGTTATTATTCTTGCATATAGCTTTTATATGATACAATTAAACATAGTTCTTTCTTTTCTTCTTTTCTATACAATGAGTCATAACATGCTTTCAGACTATTAGTTGGAAGCTGTAATTTAGTATGTACGCATATTTTAATAACATAAATGTCATCTCCTTCATGTCAAACTCGTATAATATTTTGTTAATTGTGGTCGTTGTCCTTAACCTATCCAATTTGTGAAATATATTCGACTGTTTCAAAACAATTTGACCCAGCTTTTTATTTCACGAAATATAAAGCTTGAAATTGATAGTAATTGCCAGAGTCGATCCTGTCTCAATATTAATTCTGGAAATGAAAAAAATTATGGCAATAGTGCATAAATACATATAACAGCAACATTTTATCAACTGTAATAGGTTTTCTGAAAACTATACTACGATTTTTCTAGATAACATCAGGTAAACTATAACATTTCGTTGCTGTTTATTGTCATATATTAAATAGTATTTTTTATAAGTAGGTATTGATAGGCTTTCGAAAGCTACCGCCCACTTTAAGAATGATCCGAAGAAATGGGAATGAAAAAAAGGAATCGACTCCAAAAAAATTCTGTTCTAAATGAAAACTCCTACAAAAGTCGTACAAGAACTAAAATTGCATCATCCATGTAAGCCAAAATGTTCATAGCATGAAAACTACTGGGCAAAAGTATGTTAAATATTTATGACACCAAATGGCAACTATTCCGCATCAAAGTAAAGAAGAACCATGTAAATCGGATCATAAATCTCAGCGTAATTGGTGTACATACATAAAATAAATCCCAAACGAATAACTACTCTTTTTTAAAGTCGATTAAAAAGTGGAAATTTCTGCAACTCTCAACCCTACACTGTGAGTAGCCTGACACACGTATAAACGGTTTTAATATTGACTGATTTATCATTACGTAACAAATTATGTTCTAATAATATGCATAGCCAGGCTAACCTCTATTAAATATTATTAATTTATATTCCATTAGTGAACATATAGAATTTGTATTTCGTGAGTCATTCACCAGGAAAGTCAGTCAGTCGTATCTGTAATTATGAAAGTTTGTGGGTACTTATTAATTAAAACGGCACACCAAAGCATTAACTTCGTCCCAGCGTAAAATTTAAATATGCAGATACCAGTATTGATTGTCTCCAAGAATAAACACCCCTGTTGGGAAACCCTGAGAGCAGGCCATTGTGGATTCATATTTTATTCATTACATGTTATTATTGTAAGGAATAAACTTATAGCGAACAATCACGAAACAGCGGGTATTTTCGTCTATCCGTAGCTTTATAAAAATCTCATAATAATATTTTGCGTGTGGCGGATTTAGATTCAAATATGAATTACTTATTAACTTCCTAGATTTGTATAAAATTGTGGCATTCAATTATTTCTAAAATTTTAGTTATGTTGTTAATTGATTTTTTCTTTGAATTTGTTTGGATATTTTTATAAAAGAGGACGACAACTAGCGTATGGTTGATCTGAATTAAGTGTGACCAGAGGAATCACAGGAGCGTTGCCAGCCTTGCAGACACTCAACTCTAGTTTGATTGTACGTGGAACAGAGCTTCTTGAAAACTGCATTGTAGATGACCATCAGATAACGAGATAGTGGGCATGAAATTATCTTAATTTTTAGTTGTCTTTCGAAGGTAGAATTTTAACGGCAAGAATCAGGTGAAACACCTTGCCAGTAGGAGGCTTCTTTGCACAGGATGCCACCTAGATTATACGTACCACAAGGGCGCCTATTTCTGCTGTGAAGCAGTTTTTTTTTATGGAATAGGAGGACAAACGAGCGTACGGGTCACCTGATGTTAAGTGATCACCGCCGCCCACACTCTCCTGCAACACCAGAGGAATCACAAGAGCGTTGCCGGCCTTTAAGGAAGGTGTGCTTTTCTTGAAGGTACCCATGTCGTATCGTCCCGGAAACACCGCACAAGGAAGCTCATTCCACAGCTTCGTGGTACGACGAAGAAAGCTCCTTGAAAACCGCACTGTGGAGGACCGCCACACATCCAGATGGTGGGGACGATATCGTAACTTGTGGCGTGTCGTGCGAAGGTGAAATTCGGCGGCAGGAATCAGGTTGAACAACTCTTCGGAACACTCCCCGTGATAAATGCGGTAGAAGACACACAATGAAGCGACGTCTCTACCCAACGCCAAGTGATCCAGCCGTTCACAGAGTACTGGGTCCCCGACAATTCGAGCTGCTCTGCGTTGCACGCGGTCAAATGGATCGAGCTGATACTAGGATGCACCAGACCAGAGATGACAGCAATACTCCATGTGAGGCCGGACCTGCGCTTTGTAGAGCGCTAGAATGTGGGCCAGCTTGAAGTATTGCCGTGCTCTATTTATGACGCCCAGTTTCTTTGAAGCCAGTTTGGCTTTGCCCTCCAGATGGCCACGGAATTGGCAATTGCTCGAGATTTCGAGACCCAGTATTCCCATACTAGGCGAGGCTTTAAGGTAAGTGTTCTCGAAGAGCGGTGATACGACAAATGGACTTTTTTTAGTGGTAAACGCGCAAACTTGAGTCTTCTGGGGGTTAAGTTGGACAAGGTTCAACTTACCCCATTCCGTGACCTTCTCGAGAGAGGACTCGATAAAAGACACAAGTTTCTCCCGGCACTGGTCGACGTTTTCCCGAGAGAGACCTGCATGGCCCGTGTATACGGCATCACCAGTGCTGTCGTCTGCATAGCAATGCATGTCCAACATATCATTGATATGCAGAAGAAACAGCGTAGGAGATAGCACACAGCCTTGGGGCACTCCAGCGTTCACGGGCTTGGGATTCGAGCAATAACCGTCGACAACGACCTGTATGCTACGCCCAGTGAGGAAGCTGGAGGTCCACATGCATAAGCTCTCGGGAAGCCCAAATGATGGAAGTTTTGCAAGGAGAGCCTTGTGCCATACACGATCAAAGGCCTTCGCTATATCCAGACCAACTGCCAGGCCTTCTCCTTTCTTCTTCTTTCTCGCTTTCAATAGCCGCCGCCCATCTATGTGTTAGGTATACCAGAAGATCACCAGTCGACCGACCATGGCGAAAGCCGTACTGCCGGTCGTTGATCAACTGGTGACCCTCAATGTATACCAAGAGCTGGCGGTTAATTATGCTCTCCATGATTTTGGAGAGTAGGGAGGTAATAGCAATAGGCCTGTAGTTTGCCGGATCCGAACTGTCTCCTTTTTTTGGGATCGGATGGACGAGGGCTGACTTCCATGAATCAGGGACTACGCCTTTTGAATAAGAGTGCCGGAATAAACGCCTTAGCACCGGCGTCAACTCAGGGGCACACGTTCTAAGCACGATTGGAGAAATGCCATCCGGCCCGCTCGACTTCCTGACGTCCAACGAAAACAGAGCTCGCCTAACAGTTTTCTGTCGGAACTGTACTTCAGGCATGGAGCTCTGACACCGCGGGATGGTCGGCGGTGTTTTTCCGTTGTCGTCAAGAGTCGAGTTGGAGGCAATAAGAGTGCACAGGAGATCGGCTTTCTCTTTTGCCGTATGGGCCAGGGTGTCATTCCTCATGTGCAACGGCGGCATGGGCGGCTGGTTGAAGTTACCAAGAGCAGCTTTCGACAACGACCAGAACTTGCGTGTTCCGGTCGGGTAACTGGAAAGCTGCTCGCCAATTTTGACGACGTGCTTCGATTTCACACGGGCGATTTGCCGCTTAAAAAATCTGGAGGCACGGTTATATATCCTCTTCAGAACTTTGCAGTTCGCAGCCCAGCGCCGCAACCCAAGTTCGATACGCCTGTTTTTTGCAGTCAGATGCTGCTTTAACTGACGCATCGAACCAGGGCTGTGATCTGCCACCAATCGGTACTACAGAACTTGGTATAAAAATATCCATGCCCTGCAGTATCACATCGGCTACTGCAACGGCGCAGGCACTAGGATTATCCGAAGGGAAACAAACCCTGCCCCAAGGGTAGGATGCAAAAAAGGAACGCATCCTATTCCAATCTGCTGACTTGTAGTGCCAAACGCGGCGGTTCGCAGGTGGTCTGCGACGTTGGCGTCGGATAGGCACTACACTCCTGACCAGGCAATGGTCGGACGTTCCGAGAGGGGCGTCGACAGAGACCTGGTAACCATCGGGATGTGTAGTCAGCAGAAGATCTAAGGACGGCATGTAGCTATCCACATCCGGGAGCCGCGTCGGCGACTCAACCAATTGGGACAGACCATACGCCAATGCAAAATTATGCACAGATCGCCCTGCGTAGTCTGTGGTACGTGATCCAAGCCATTCGGCATTGTGCCCGTTGAAATCACCCAAGACTACGATTTCAGCGGAGGGGATCTGAGCAAGCACGTCATCAAATGCCACTTGAATGCAGCCCATGACGTGATACGTTTCTGCGTTACCACTATGGGACCTGTAGACACACACATAGATGCGGACGCGGTCCTCTAAATCTACGCGGATCCAGAGAGTAGACAGGTCCCTACCCTCAAAATTGCCGGGACGGCGACAGCAGATATCCTCTCTAACATACACACATACCCCGGCATGAGGCATGTAATTATGCTCAATTTTGTACCCGGGGTACGTTAAATATGACTTATCGCTAGGTCGAGATATCTGCGTCTCCGTAAGGAAACACAAGGCCTGCGCCGTCTCAAGGTGGCGGTGAACGGCGTTTAAATTGGAGTGAATTCCCCGGATGTTACAAAACTCCACATTAAGCGTGGAGCGGGGTGCCGTGGTGTTGCTGCCCTGTTTGTCCTGTGACATACGCGGTACTGTGCCCTCCCCAGAATACGAGGGGCAGACCGAGCGCGAATGCTCGGGGAGGGATTCTCCGGCTCTACAAGAGCTCGGTACCCTCCTGGGGTAATTTCTCTTTAAATACCGCTCTCATATTTTGTTGGGG
>CATIXQ010000027.1:6703825-6727426 GCA_949711755.1 Leptidea juvernica
TCCGGTCCTCGACACTAACCTATGCGAAACATAGCGGCACTAAGCCGGTACTTCACGCCGGTATTCTGTGCGAGTGTGGTAAGTAACCCGGACGAGTCTGGCCCGATTGTGCTGACGTCATAGGACAGCAGCGTGACTCTCCCACTTTCAAAAAGCCCGTAGTCGCCTCTTACGACACCCTTGGACCTGGGACTACCCTATTCTTTTTACGCCCCGGAGCAGCACAGGGCAAAATGTAAGCATTACTGTGTTTCGGTCTGAAGGGCGCCGTAGCTAGCTAATAACTGGTCAAATGAGTCTTGTGACGGTGACGAACGCAATTATAGTGCTGCATAGAGTTTTTGGGTTTTCAAGAATCCTGAAAGGCACTGCATTGTTATGGGTCAATTACCATCAGCTGAACGTCTTGCTCGTCTCGTCCCTTATTATCATAAAAAACAGATGAGCTGTTGGGGTTGATTCCAGCGCACCCGCACCCGCACCACGTTGACGTCTGGCATTCCACAACTACGCGTTTTGCTAGAAATTTCTTGCCTCGCACAGCCACTTTGTGGAATCAACTACCGGCGGCGGTCTTCCGGAACAGTTGCGACTTAGGGACCTTCAAGAAAAAAGCATACCATAGTTTAAAGACCTGCAACGCATTTCTTGGCACCTGTTGTTGCGGATGTCCATAGGCGGTTGCCTCACCTCTCTCCATCCCGTGAGCCTCTTGCCCGTTTGCCCCCTCTTATATAAAAAAAAAACAGAAAAAAAAGCTCTTCGAAGCAATACCCGTGATAAATCCGGTAGAACACAATACCTATAACAAACTCAAATACAACTCTTATATACATAAGTTGTTTATAGAGAATATTTGACATAAACAGTAACTTATATTTTTAGTATATTAAGTTAGACTCTACTATTAAAACATATGTCTTATGATCTTATAAGCTCGAATACTTTTAAAAGGGTGCGCATAAATCTTCCATCTAAGGTGAATCATAAAAATATTCGGCTATTGAATTCAATGAAATCTATTTTTGCATGAAAGGTTACATTATGCTGATAATTGCCGGATTTCGCATTATATATAAGTTTGAAAAATCTTTTAATTTATTTATCTAATATATTAAATTCTCATGTCCCGGTGTATGTTATCAAACTCCTCCGAAACGGGTGATCCGATTTGTATGAAATTTTGTGTGCATATCGGGTAGGTGTGAGAATCGGCCAACATCTATTTTTCATACCACTAAATGATAAGGGTCACTCGTAAATATATACTCCTAATTTTTTTGACATTTTTTTATGATTCAGCATAAAAAAATACACACAACTTTAAATTTTCACCCGTCTACAATCAATACCTATATTTGTATCGCGATTTTAATATTTTTCTATTCCATGCACAGATACGCAATAGAGTTGCAAGATGGCTTTCGAATATAATCATTATTATAGTACGATAAATGTTATGTAGGTCTGAGAATCGGTCGTCATCGCTTTTTAAATCGCATTTTTTTTTATATTTGCAATACAACGTTTGCTCGGTCAGATAGTAAAATTATATATTTATTAACATGTAACTATACAATGCCTATAATATATATATATCGCCTAACCCACCTGATAAAATTGAAAACCGCAAGTATGAATCAAACTTGAATCAGGAAAATACTAATTCGATGACCCATGTAGCCCATGAGTGAATAATGACCCCGCTATTGAGCCATTAATGTTTATATGTATTTATGTATATTTAAGTTAGTATATCGTATTAAATACCTTGTTGTCTTACAACCCTAATCTAATTCTAATATAAAAAAATCATCGTATTAACGTATATAATGTTTTAAACCCCTACACGATAATAATTAATGGATATTGAAATAATTTACGCATTAAAACGTGTTCAATTTCATCGTGTTTTAATTTCATTACAATATGAATGATCTGAAAGGAAAATTAGTCTTATTATTAATGAACCCGTCAGATTGGACTCGTCAAAAATTAATTGGATTACCGTAGTATTCTACTATTGTGGATAAAATTAAAACTCATATTATGAAAATGGGAGATAAGGGTATTGTTAAAACAATTAAAAGAATTTAGTATTTTAACTAGTCAACTGATAGTAATATGCACTGCTTAGCAAACCCTTTTATTTAATTCCGCAGCACAAACCAAGTGTTGCAGATATTAAGGTGAAAATTAGATCCCGATAATATAATTGGATGGACCATAATGATGAGAAGTAGAACAAAAAAGATACAAAATGGTTTGTACAAGGAATGGAAAAATGCACACAGGAAGATAATAAAAGAATGAGTTAGGTTTGCCCAAATCTTATTAAAAGCAGCACTAGATTATGAAATGGATGTGGTTAGATCAAGACTACAAGTTTATCGCTATACTGATTTAGGTTAGTTATATATAGTTTAAAAATATGATATATATTTTCAATTCATGTATTACTGAGCTTTTAGGAGTCATATAATAGAAGTATCTTAGAAGAAAGACTTGAAAACATCGGACTCCAAGACGGAAAGTTGTACTAAGATTGTTCTTTGATAATATACATACAATGGTGAGATTGGTTTTTTAGACGAATAAAATTATTTCCAAAAATATGTCAATAGAAATATTTTAAAAGATGATTTCCACTTAGATTGCTGTCTTGCAACTCTAGTGTTACAAAACCGTAATCTTACAGCTCATGTTGAAAATGAAATTGAATACCTGGAAATATTGAGAAATGTTATTACTTCGTATTTTTTTCGAAACGAAGTTCCTTCAAAATTGCATAGTTACTGGATGACCCAGATTCAGAAGGTAAAAATAGTAATTAAGTGTGTACTATTTTGGATTTCAGCAGCAGCGATCAGTTACCAGGTAAGGGATGGAACACCTTCAAGCACGAACTTAATGAAGCAACATCTCTACGAAATGCCAAAATTACATATAACAGTCGAATTCGTAATTTTTCGGAAATTGCGAAAGGCTCTATAATAAATTCTCACGATCATAATACAATTGCCTAACGAAATATTCTAGATACAATAGAAACAATTTGTAAAAATAGTTTTAATGGCAAGGGGTTATTATATAATTAAAGAATAGGTATATTGATTATGAAGAAGTTTGGCGTACGGTTCCTTGCATATCGCGAGTCTATGCGACCCCGTAGCATCCACTACTAACGTATTTTTAATTACTTAATTTACTTTTTGAAGCTTTTGCGCACTAGATTTTGTAAACATTACGCTTACGTAAATTTTTTTTTTAAGTTTAATACTGGATCCCCAGCAAGTTGAGCATCTCCGCGTTGAACGTGGTGAAATACACCAAACGGATACTGGGTATATTAAACAAAAAAACCTACGCCTTTTAGGGTCTTTGGGATGTTATAAAACTACGTCTGGACTTAATACATGGCCGTGGTTCTGAATTCAAATTGGCTTTGCCTTCCAAGTGACATCGGTAGTGGCAATCGCTCGATATTTAATAATCCAACGTTTTTGCAAAATACAAGAGCATACATTGATGACTTGCAGTAAGGAAACTTAATTATTTGTAATTTTCAAAAGCTATTTAAACTTTAATTATTTTATGTCAGCCGTAATCGTATGAGACTACATGCTGGTACTCGTATGTGATCACAGGAAATATTTACAAACTTAGGATAAGCTGTGTACATTAATCAGTACTAGGAATTTAGATATACTGAGAGTTAATCCGCAGGTTTACGTTGAACTTTTATCTTCAATTTAAAAATATTTAATGACTTTAGAAGAAATGGTAACATCAAAGCCCATCCCCCTTTAAGATTGAATACTAATATTATTAATAAAATAATTTTTAAAGTCTGCCTGAAAACGTGACCTGGAAAGGTCTAACTGAAATACAAAACAAAGTAACAAGTTACCTTCGTTTTAATCCTTTAAAAAGTATTTAAATTTGTAACACTCTCGTAATCAAAGAAAGTACTACTAATATTCTAATAAAATTGTCTTATGTTTTATACTTTTCGATGGCTGGTCAGGGTCTTAACGGTTCGGTCGCAAAGGTCGATATTAAATCTTCAGAGCTTATATTTTTTCTAAACTAAGCTACTAGGAATATTAATTATACCCAATGAATACACATGAATATAAAATATTTCAAATTTATCCTTTCCAAATCCTGATAGTTGTACAGACAAGTAACCAAGTCATAAACCTTTAGCGAAGATATCCCTAAAGGTGTATAGAACGCTTAACCCAAATCAAACGTTTATTAATTATAAATGTTGCTTATTATTAGCGGTCGTACCTGTGTTAGACATTTGACCCCATGGTTTGAGCTCTACAACGTTCCAAAAGTATCGATTCACGACGAAGCCAGCATGTCGGTCGCTCTCTAGGGCAGACAGCTCTGTTCGATCTACGCTCACATAGCACACAACACGTCACCTAAGATCACAGCGGTTTCCCGCCACTGCTTTTAATCACCTCTACCTTATATGCGAATACTATTTTTCAGTTATAACTGGTTCACACTAACACAACATTTCTGGATATATAATTGTTAATATAACCCAATAACCGAGTTAACTTCCACAGTATCGTCACAGGGCGGACACATGCGCCGTTCTCCCGCGCGAGCTCGAGGCGACTGACTGAATTTCCTACATTTTCCCGGCGCAAGCCTTCAACCCCTTGTAATCGAGCACTTTTTCAAAGGTCCGACTTAATCGAAGTGAAGTTAGCTATTATACTTTTGAGGTCCAGGATTTTAACAGTACTTTTACCTATCGCATTAAAAGACATAAAAGGCATTTATTTTCTCAAAATTCCGCCAAAAAACCACCGCTTCGGAAACTCTCACTATGTGAGAGAATAAACGGTCCAAGAATCTCTTACAGCTTTATTTTTAGCGCTCTCTTTAATAAATTATACGATATTGTACTGTCACTGTTATTCCTATAAAATAATCATTATCTAGTCCCGTTCTGTCCGATCAATTAAATATTCAGCTGTGGAATAATAGGAAATACGACAGAGCCTTTTTTTGATGAAGCATTTAAATTTATTTATTGATAATGCCTGAACAGTGACTGGGATTTTATTATAAAAGCGAATACATTTACTCGTAAAGCTATTGTGTATCTTATGAAGCCGATTAGAATAAGTTACAAGTAATTACTTATTCTTATAGTTAATAATATAATAATATTAGACACAAAATTGAAAAATTACTGCTTTATCTTGTATCCTGTGACGCTATTGAGATATTCATAACTTGGGGATGAATAAAATAAAAACTGCAATGCATTTTAAACATTTTTATTTCAATAGAAAATTTATGTGTTAATAAAATGTAACATTGAAATGAAAGATTGCCTCAGATCATCATCATCGTTTCAGCTGGAAGACGTCCACTGCTGGACAAAGGCCTCCACAAAGATCGGCATGATGATCGGTCCTGCGCTGCCCTCATCCAACCTCTTCCGGTGATCTTGACCAGATCGTCAGTCCTTCTTGTGGGGGTACCAATACTACGTCTTCAGGTACGTGGTAGCCATTCGAGGACCTTACTTACCCAACGGCCAACTGTCCGTCGATCTATGTGCCCTGCCCACTGCCACTTCAGTTTCGCAATCATTTGGGCTATGTCAGTGACATTGTTTCTCCAACGGATCTCCTCATTTCTGGTTCGATCTCGCAGGGAAACTCCGAGCATAGCCCTCTCCATTGTACTCTGAACGACCATGACTTGTAAAGAATACATTATTAATAATGATAATAATGACAAAGACTTCTAATTCTTGAGCGTAAATTAACTCAAAAGAACAATTGCACTTCGTTAAAATCTGAATATCTTTTGAATGATTTGGAATTCAAATAGAAATTTAATTGTTCTTAGTTGATGAGGATAATTGAGTTTAGGAGTTACTTACCACATTGTTTTTAGAGAGAAACGGACATACGTGCGGCCCAAATCATCGCAAGAGGTTAACGTTAGCCAATGTAATGACTTGCCTATTTGCTAAATTATAGCGAAACTTTCCGCCTCATCTTCTTCTACGATAACAAACAGTATTTAACGTTCTGCGCTCGACCCAGAGAATAAATCTACACATAAATTAGTATGTGCCAATTACTGCGTAGATTTACTGAAACAAGTTAAAGTAATGTTAGAAAATTAACAATTACACGCGTTTTAAACCTTTTAAAAGTATATTATTTGACTGAATTTACTAGACGGGGATAAAGTTATTTAATTACATATTATGACAAATTTAAGTTTTCCTCATAACAACGATTAAATGGAACTCGTGGTCCGGTGTCACGAATGCCTCAGTCTTTTTCGCCACGAATCGTATTACTTGCTCACCCTCTTTTGCACTTTGAGAGCATTATTAGCATGATGGGATAAGTTGCGCATATGCGTACAGTAGGTGGCAGTGGTCAAGCTGTCTAAGGTGATCGTCTCCGGAAATCCCTCGCAGTTCACGATGATGGTCCCCAACACATTGTCGTTCTCGTTGATCCTGGTCATTGTGTTAGTCGCGAGAGGACCCATATAATTTTGTGCTATCGCCATTATTCAATGCAAAACGAGCTCAGGGCTACATAAAAAAAGAAATTTTATTAAATTTGCTTCCAAAACGTCCACGTCTTGTCGTTTCACTTCTTAATAACATCGCCAATCGCCAACGGTGTGTGTGTATTGATGCAATTACTATATTCAATAACTCTTGTGTTGTTATTTATTAATTTACGTTTATTTTTTACTTACTCGTGTGTCGTCCATCGAGTGTTTGACATTTGAGAATTTTTGTTGCATCACTTAAGTAATTAAAATAATTTGTACAACGATGGAACTGTAATAGTTATTTATGCAGCTGTTGTGTAATAAGGGGTATTAAAATACGAATGTGGATTTATCATTAGTGATATTAGTATCACATGAGTGTTTTAATACCTAACTATCAACAGTTGCATACAAGACTATCTACACCCAGAATATGAATACTCTAAAAGATTCTGGAAAGTTAGCTTACTGCTAACATTAAAACACCAGTCCTAGTAGTAACCTAATATCATTAATTACTGTTAATATACAAATTAACTAAGTATTAATGAAACAATTATTAATTTTAGTAGTAATTTACAATTTGTATAGTGCAATAATTAAAATTCACTCAAATATAATGTTATTTTGCAGCGTTTATAATAAATCGCTCATTTTTTGTAAACAAAACAATAAAAATGTCGGAGAAAAATGGCGGGGATTCGAATAACCTACTTTTTTTTTACGGCGCGCGATGTTCTGGTAGTGTAGAACGCGCGTAAACGAAAATGTTCTTTTTTTGAAATTCATACAGATACCACGCATAGAGCAATAAGAATGTGGCTGTCTATTAAAACTCTTTGCGCATGAAGGGATCGAAAAAAAACATAGGAGTGTTGTTATGAAATTCAGTACAACATTACTCGTTTGGATGATGTAATGGTTATTAGAACATTGGGTGTTTTAATGTTCGCAATAAGCTAACTGTTTCAGAATCTTTAATAGAGGTCTTAAAGCATAGGTGTAGATAAATGTTAATTTAAAAGAGTTGGCAATGAGTTTCTTGCCATTGTTTATTCTGCTCCTAGATAGCCTCTGTATAACAGGCTATCCGTGATACCTAAAGAGATACCTGTTAAGTTGCCGTTTAGAATAAAAAAGCTTACTAATACGGTATTGTCAGATAATAATACCTCAGATAATTAGTATATCTAGATATGATGAAAACAGCCCAGCTTCATTAATTTAATGGGCGGGGCAAGCTACGTCTTACACTCGCGATTTGTGTGTTACCTTGTGTTAGTGTGCGTGCATTGCCCAAAATAGAGGTTAACATCTACAGTCACAGTCTATCTAGACGTATAAATGATGTAAGCATAATAAATACTTATTAAAATATGTGTCTTTCAGGGCGTCGACAAAGATAACCTCTCATAAGTCCAGATTTACTTCACTGGATTTTTCACCTCAACTACATTTATAAATTTAGAGGAATGCTTGCAAAGGATTTCTTGAAAAAGGTTTGATTTTTCTTGTTGTTTTTAATGTTTGTACTGGCCGCAAACATATATAAATACTATAAAAAATAAAGGTATAGAATGTTTCTGTTTTCGAATTTTATTTGTATATTTATTTAATTATTTCGTATGTAGTGCGAATATTTTCGCGTCTTTTGAATTTGATTTTGAATTACTATAAATTTTAAGTTTTGCTTTTATTGTCTTGTTTATTGCAATATCCTTTTATGTATATACTTCTATTATACACAAAAGTAATTGAAAATAGTTAATGATTTGTTATTTGCATGACGAGATGAGCAGGACGTTCAGCTGATAGAAATTGATACGCCTTGTCCATTACAATGCAGTGCCACTCAGGATTCTCGAAAAACCCAATAATTCACGTCACCTTGAGACATAAGATGTTAAGTCTCATTTGCCCAGTAATTTCACTATCTACGGCGCCCGAAACAGATTCAGACCGAAACACTAGTAGAAATAGGCGCTTTTGTTGTACCCTTAAACTAGTCAGCATCCTGTGTAAAGGAGCCCCCAACTGGTAATATTTTTACTGTGTAATTCCATGCCAGTTTTTATTGTTAATCTTAAAATAACGGTGTATTTACTAATTCCTAACTAACTCCTATAAATTTAAGAAAATGTTTCATACTTATCTTTTGTTATATGCCATTTGCGGTTTACTGGTCAAATACATATCATCAGAAATACCCGAACAAACTCTCCAAGATGTGTCAGCGTTTTCTTCTCATTTGTATTTGGGTCAAACTTTAATAGACGACATGGGAACACGTTCCGTATTCAGGACTCGTATTTACTGAACAAATATTAAACTTTTATTCGTTATTTTCTTTTCTTTTCTACGTGGGGACTGTGAAATCGAATTTTTATAATTCATTGGATGCCGGATAGGTTTGAATCACAGCAGCTACTTTTTTGCGTCTGTGTTATTAAAAATCGGCCAAGTACGAGTCGGAGCCGCTCATGAAGGGTTCCGTAGCAGCAAGTAACATAATAATATAAAAGCTCTTGTAGTTCGTCGTAACGATTTATGACGTATTAAAAATAACATATTTTTTAATTCAGTTTTATTGATAATTCGATTAATGGCGTATTAAGAAAACTACTTACCAACTAGATCTCGTTCAAAACAATTTTCGGTGTTAATGTACATCATATATTTTTTTAGTTTTATCATTCTCTTATTTTAGAAGTTACAGGGAGGGGACACACATTGTACCATTTAAGAAGTGTCTGTCACGCAAACTATTCAGTTTAGAAATAAATTAGAAACCTCAATATCAGTTTTGAAGACCTATCCATAGATACCCAACATGTATGGGTATCCAACCAACCAACCATACTTAGAACTGAAACTCAAAAGTATTTTTGATAAAAAAATATATTTGAGTTTCAGTTCTAAGTATGGTGACCCCCAAAATTTATTGTTTTGTGAATTATTTTTGTGTGAAAATCTTAATGCGGTTCACAGAATACATTGAATACAAATTTCAACAGTATAGTTTATATAGTTTCGGAAATAAGTGGCTGTGACAGACAGACAGACATGACGAATCTATAAGGGTTCCGTTTTTTGCCATTTGGCTACGGAGCCCTAATAAACGCGAAGAAAAGTTAATCCAAATATAATTTTTTTTGTCTTTACCTTTGTCACTACAGAATTACATAACAGAGAAGTAATTTTAAACTTGGAGTCTCTTTTCATTGCGTTTATTAATAAGGCAACGTAGGTTTCCTAGTGAGAAGCGCTTTAGCGATGCCGCTTAGAATTATGGTGCAATAAATATTCCTGGTCTGCAGTGCATTGTAATGGGAACGTGTTATTAACCATACCATACCATGAAATAACAAAAAAACAACCGACTTAAAAAAAACTATTCCAAAACCATATGCACTAAAAAGTAAAAAATAATTGCGTTTTCTTCTACAACTTGACAATCAACTTATTTTTAGAGTTTTCCTAAGTAAGATGAAAAATTAGACCAAAATAGACTATCTAAAAGTCAATCGCATTATTACGACAATATAAAGTTGTTATTGTTTCGAAACTTTGATATGGATCGCATGAGCAGAACCTAACCAAACTCTCACCAAACTAAACCTTGAATTATATTCTTTAAAATAAAAAAAAATCATTGAAATCTGTTGACGTGTTATTGAGTTATTCGTCCATTTATCGCGCATGTACTTAATGCAAATTTAAGATTTATATAGTTTTCCCACGATGACATCACCGGAATTGAACCAAAAGATGAAATGAGACCACACGGAAAGCACCAGCTTTCAAATAAAAAAAGAATCATCAAAATTGGTACATCCAATTGAAAGTTATGAGGTAACAAACATGAAAAAACCGTCGAATTGAGAATCTCCTCCTTTATTCCAAATCATTACAAAACCCTTTCGAACGTATTTTTTTTTTCAATCCGTGGGCAATAAAAGGCTGACCCGAGTGAAAAGGTTAAGATGTTTTGTTTTGATTGTTGTTTGAGTCTAACGTAATACGTAAAGAAATAACATTGGATATAAGTGTACGCCATTTTATGTCGCTGAAATATTTTTTATAAATAGTTTTTATATAGCGTGTTTGTGCAGATACTGTTTTCAATTTATACATTGCTTTTATACCAATAAGTGTTTTTATAAGCAAAATTTTTATAAAATAAGTGTTTTATAAGCAAACATTTCAATCATTACTCTTCTAGACTGTACCTTTGAAGAGAAGACAGGAATTATGTCGGCTTTGATATGGGTTTCTTCAAACAGAGTTAGGTATGCTTACTTACTTTTTCTCTCATTAAAATTCTACACAATACTTCCCTCGAGCAAACTACAGCATGAGTCAGTAAGTACCCGAGAATCCACTGTTTTTATGTTCATGTTAATAGGCAGTTACTTATCATCACGTGTGTGGTTCGTTGTCCCTTTTTTATTTGTATTTCATAAATAAAATATAGTTTATACTTTAACCATAATAATTAGTTTACCAGAGTAAATTCACCTGGTGTTAAGTGATAACAGCCACCCATATTCGCTTGCAACACCAGGGGAATCACAGTTGTCGAAGTAGTAGACTAGATGAACTTCTCGCTACGCAGTACTCCGCGGCCGGTTGTAAAGCAATGAGGCAATGTAACTAAAATTTCACTTTAAAAAGAGAAATGAGAAATGGTAATAGCTTTAATTACTTGAAACTTTTCATTATTTTTAAAAATATTTGAATGGTTTTATGGAAATCGGTTGCCTTTATGTAAATGATAATTGAAATAATACATTATTCAGCGCTGTTCACACTGCCAGAGTAATTACCCTCGCTCTATTGTGTTGAGTTAGCTATATTGCATTCACTATTTCCTTTCATTCAAACATAGTGAATACTGCATATTTTTAAAACCAGTGGATCAAACAATGCATAGTTCAGGCATGTGGAGATTATTAAGCCACTCTAATCACACTAATAATCTTGAAATCTATACTTAATATTATAAAGCTGCAGTGTTTGTTTGTTTGTTTGAACGCGCTAATCTCTGGTACTACTGGTCCGATTTGAATGATTCTTTCAGTGTTGGGTAGTCCATTTATCGAGGAAAGCTATAGGCTATGTTTTTTTTCAAAATTAGGGATCCGCAATAAAATTGCTATTTTGTAACACAAGGTGTAAAATCGAAAACCTATTTTTGCGTGCGCTGCAAAAACTATTGACAATAGAACAAAATGATGTATAAGCTATAATATAGGCAATATTTTATTACTTATAAAAATATGGCGTGAATTATACTTTATATGGCAAAACAACGTTTGCCGGGTCAGCTAGTAAATATATAAAGCTGCAGTGTTTGTTTGTTTGTTTGAACGCGCTAATCTCTGGTACTACTGGTCCGATTTGAATGATTCTTTCAGTGTTGGGTAGTCCATTTATCGAGGAAGGCTATAGGCTATGTTTTTTTTTTCAAAATTAGGGATCCGCAATAAAATTGCTATTTTGTAACACAAGGTGTAAAATCGAAAACCTATTTTTGCGTGCGCTGCAAAAACTATTGACAATAGAATAAAATGATGTACAGGCTATTATATAGGCAATATTTTATTACTTATAAAACTATCGCGTGAATTATACTTTATATGGCAAAACAACGTTTGCCGGGTCAGCTAGTCTTGAAATAAAAGGAATGGAATCAAAATTCGAAGGAATTTTTTAAGAATAGCTACAAAAAGCTATTACTGCAAGAGCAAAAACTAAATTAAATACATCGATTGTAGTGAGGATGGGTATCTTAATTATTTTATCTATATAACATTAAATTACTCATGCATTTTTTATATATATTTTTATTATATACTTGTGTAGCTAGTGGTGATGTACGTTAATGTGTGTATCCGCAACACTACTTGATATATATTTTCTTTTCAGATTTATAAATTTATTAAGTTCTGAGCTTTGTTTGTTAGATATAGGATACGATAAATATTTAAATATTATAATTATTTTTTCACACATTACTGCCAAAATAGCTTGCACGGAATAAAATAAATATAGGAAGTTCATAATATCAGTGTTAGGAAGAAACGTCCTAACGTTTGCTGAGAACTTTCCTTTTTGCGAATCGCGCTGCTGCCTCGTTTGTTTTCATTCTAGTTATTAAATAATCCTACCATGTTTTAAGGCATTAATATCTCTTTTTTTATTGTTTTTTAACATTTGTATTGTTATTTTTTCTTTTCTTTATATAATGTTAATTGTTTATATCTATTGTACTTATAAAAAATTTGGTGGCAGTTTTTCACAAATAAAAAAAATATTATTATTATTATTAAATAATTTAAATATTATACTTTGCACCGATAGAATATTTAATCACTTTTAAAGGATTTGCAATATTTATACGAATCTATTTCATAATTTAAACAAGAGCTTTAAGGTTCATGACAGTCTTTAAATGGTTTTAAATCGATAAAATAAAATTTAATTTTTTTAACAAAACATGCTCACAAAAATCTTTTCAAAGTCTGAAAACATTATGGGAAAGTTGAAATTTCTCAACATTAAATGTTACCGCACGTTACGTCGTATATAGACATTTTACGTTTTTTTTTGTTTGTATTTCAGTAAAATATTCATAAATAATTATATATTTAGTAAGTTAGTTTTTTGAAACTCGTAAACGAATGTAGTCTTATAGCCGAGATTGAATGTCACAGGTATATTGTCAAAGCCGTGATATTATAATTTCACAAGTGATAATAAAACGGTAGATTGCCAATCGACTTCATTTCTCACAATTTAACCGCATGGTTTTAGTGACATTGTAATGTCACGGGTACACTATAGTGATATTATAATAAATCTAGGTAAATCACAAATGAATTTAGCAGTGTGAGACGTCGAGTATTCTAATATAGGAACAGACATAAGCTTATAATGCCTACTACTCGATTAAGTCGAGTTAACAAGTCTTTTGTGGGGCGATGTATATGCTTTTACAACAGGATCCCAGAAAATGTTCAAAACAAAAGTATTACGTTATTCAAAAGAATTGTTAAAAAACGTTTGTGTAGTAAAGGTTACTATAACATAAATGACTTTCTTAATGATACCACAGATTGGGAATGGAGCGACCGGCCTCAGGCTATTAAATAATAAGTTTAATTGTACAATGTTACTTTGTAAATGTTACTTTAATTGTAAAACATATTTTTGATGAAAAAAAAAAGCCAGCTGAGTTTGTTGCGCCCATTCTTCTCAGGCCTGAGACATTCATGTTGGAATGGGTGGTAGTTTTTTGACTTTCAATAAGTGATTTCACATCCTATTTTGAATAAAAATATTTGAATTTGAATTTGAACTTATAACTTCATATGGGAGGGCCAAACCGCTTCGTTACGAAACGCTATAAACGTTCTAATTAGCTTTGCATAATGAAGCATCCTTTTGGACACTTTATTTTTCTTTCGTGCGTAGCATCTTGGAATTTGGGTCGGATGTTTGGTATCCTTGCTACAATATTCATATAGACCGTCTTACTAGAAATTTCTTTACCCCACTTAAAGAGAGAAGGGTTTATTTTGATATGGCATACCTTTACAAAGTAATAAATGGACTCATTGACTCTTCTTGCTTCCTTTGCAAAATTAACATCAAAGTACCCTCACGTATTGCTCTTCGATCTCAACGTAGTTTTACCTCTAATTTGTCAGTAACTAATTATACTAAAAACATTTTCTGTCGGCGTGCTTTAGACATTTACAGCACTTTATTTTGTGATGTTGATATATTTGATCTATCCTTAAATAAATTTAAAAACAGTATTGGTGAAGTTCTAAGCATTTAGAAAAATTATCTTTCTTTCATATTATGCTTCCTTGTTATATGTGTAAATAATTTTGTTGCTAGCTTTCTGGAACATTAGACATTTTGTATCTTGTATTAAATATTCGACCAATATGTAATCTATAAATTCCATACATTGTCATAATTAAAATATGATGAAGGAATAATTCTTAAAACTAAAGATTTTAATTTTGAAGATGAGAGAGAAAATAATTGTATTACATTATTAAAATAATTAATTCATTTAAATACAAAAGCTAACATTTACTCGTGCACAGTGCTCACCTAAATGTTATAATAATGATTCAGCAAAGATTGTTCGCTTGAGTTATTACAAAGTTAGCAGTATGTTCACTAAATAGAGGTTGTGTTTGCGGTTCGCCGACTTTGACGATGTTTCAAAGTGATAGCCATCTCAGTGAGAACACTTGGGATCACAAGTTCTGTTTAATTAACAAAGGCTGTTAGGGCGTAAATATCAAATTGCAACCGTTACAACTAAGTAAACGTTTTGGAAACTTGAGGTGCTGACAGAATCATTAACGATTTATTTAGAAACTTAGAGATAAGCTCGGTCAGCTATTAAATAATGGAATCTGAAATAGCTAAGGAGTTTAGAATTATGGCGAAGATTATTACGTGATTTCTGCGGAAATTTGGTAAAAAGAATAATAAAAGTAACTCTACATAATATACACATTATCATCATGATAATATTTTATCAAGTAGGTCGGAAAAAGTAATGCCGCTAAGCCTGGGTTTCATCATATTAGCTTAAGTTTAAGTCAACGTTAACAAAGACATTAACATAGACTGCGCTTGAGCGAGCGCTTCTAAAACCTCAAATTTGTCATGATTTTTAGTATCCTCCTTATCACCTTAGCTCTCTTCCTCAATACCAAACATTATCAAATTGCAGCTTCGGTTCTCACGCTCAACCATTTCCTTAATTACTGCATCAATGTTTAAAGAAGAGGACTGATTTTCTTTTAATTCCATCACTTGCTCCTTTAACTCTGATACGAGTTTACGCAGAGCAGGCACTTGTATTAAGCCCCCTTGGCAATCTGCACACAAATACGAAAGTTTGGGGTTTTGTAATCAAAACACCCGGAGCTCTGTCGCAAAAACTCTCTGCATTTGTTTCATATTTCCCGAGTACAACCGTTGCACTAAATTGTAAGATTTTTATTTATTGATTATTATTATCATATATTTTGAATTTGAACTTTGGAGTTACAACAAGATGCACTTTTTTTTAATGATTTTTCGAGAAAAATAAAAAAAATTGAGGGTAGGTACCTATATGAAACTTTTTGTTTAACACAACACTTTATACTACAAATAGATCACAAAAGTCTGTTATTCAGTTCAAGTTATACACCGAAATGTAATTAAAATCTCTAAGCACAAGTTCCACTTTGACAGTTGACAGGTGAATCTACAACTAGAATTACAACAAGGTGAAATTTACAACTCAAAAGCTGCCTAGTAATCGAAATTGGAATCCAATTTGCAATGTTACGCTTTTGTCTGAAGGTTCAAATTTAGTGGTTTTAATCAAATGAATGCTAACTACAAGTCATGACAAACACTTTATAATGTGATATATGATTTTTTGGGTTTCATCTATAAGATATATTTATCTCATAAACATTAGAAACAAGTTTATAATATGTTTTTATTTGTTGTTAGTTTTAATTTTAGATCCGAGTTTCACTATTTTTTGTGATTTGTGCTCATAGAGAATTAATAGTTTGTACACCTTCGTGTGACATGACTGTATGTTAGTAGCGCTCTCTGGGTTTCCACGGAAGACCAGCGTCGTGGATTCTTTCGAAACCACAACTATGCTGAGTTGTGGGCCCATTGGCGTCATTAGATCATAATAAGATTAGTATAACTTTAAGAACTTTTATCAGAATGTATAATGACGTCAATAAACATTTTTTCTTTCTTTCTTTCTTTATAATGAAATATATTGTAAGACAAGATTTTATAAGCGATACGTCACTCGAACGGTTGGCCCAGTTGGAAACAGCACTCGTACGGAATGCAAGGGGTCGCGGGTTCGAATCCCGCATCGTTAATAAAATTTTGTTTTAGTTTTATTTGTGTAATTAATCCCAGATGTTCCCTCACATCTCGATCATCGACGGAGATCACTTTCAAAACATGACAAATTATTTGGATTTTTATTAATAAAGAAGAAAAAAAGAGAATAATTTAAATTTTTGGTGTATAAAAAATAGATGACGACCGATTCTCAGAACTATATATACTATATATATATATACTAGTCAAAACAAAATAAGGGCCACTTGATTTTTTTGGCCTCGCTAGCAATAATTAATTTTTTATGCATTCTCAAGTAGCTGATACTTTATTGTGGTGTTACCTTATTTGTTTACACACTTTTTTTGAGCATTCCACCCGCATAATTGTTTAAAGTGGGTAGTTTTAGATAATTTATTGCAACCACTTGATTCTACCCGATTTTAAGACGGATTAACTCAGTCAAATTGACGATTCTCTCAGGAACACTGTAAGTTTCGTTTGACTAGTGGCTGAATTAACATTTTAAAAAAGTTATGCCGAGAATTCGAAGTCATATGGACTTGCCAACCATAACTAGGGCCGTAACATTGCTTCAAGAAGGCCATTCGCAGCGTTCTGTGGCGTTGCAGGTTGCAGTTAACCAGGAGACGGGGATCTGGCAGAGTTCGAGCAACTACAGCACAGGAGGACCGCTACGTGCGCTTGACTGCGCGTAGAGAACGCTGTATAACAGCCCGTTCGTTACAAAACCGTTTGCAGCAGGCGACCGGTACACGTGTTAGTAATCAAACTATTAGAAATCGTTTACACGAAGACCAGCAGTTCTCCAGGAGACGTGTAGTGCGGATACCATTAACAAGTGCTCATCGTGCAAATCGATTATCATTCGCAAGGCAGCATCTGGCGTGGGATATGAATGATTGGAGGACTGTATTGTTTACGGATGAGTGCAAAGTTAAGTTTTTTAGTGATGACCGTCGCATTAGGGTCTGGAGGCGTGAAGGTGAGCTATTTTCGGATGCTTGCATCCATGAAAGTGACAGATTTGGGGGCCCCAATGTTATAGTAGGAATCTCTATGTCAGGCAGAACCGAGCTGGTAATTCTAAACGAAGGCACAATAACAGCTCAACGTTACATCGAGGAGGTCATAAGACCCCATGTGGTCTCATATGCACATAGAATCGGCGCAAGATTCCATCTGATGCACGATAATGCTCGCGCTCATACAGCTAGGGCCACCAGAGAAGCCCTAGAGGTGGCTGGTATACAGGTGTTGGCCTGGCCTGCAAACAGTCCGGATCTAAATCCCATTAAACACATGTGGGATTTACTGAAATGCAGTGTTCGAAGCACAAACCAACCCGTGCATAATGAAAGACAGCTAATAAACGTTCTGAAATCAAGCTGGGAACAAATTCCTCAAGAAACAGTGGTTCACCTGGTGGAGAATGTACCTTCTAGGCTTCAAGAGTGCATTAGTAATCGAGGACGGCATACTAGATATTGAGAAAAGTCATAAAACAAAAAACATTTTGTTTTTTTTTCAGAATTTTTTCCTAACTAATTATTTTTGCAAAAATGTCAAAGTTTAGAAAAAGACGAGCAAATTTCTTTTTTTAATGGAATGCATCATTATTTTATGCTGTCTACAATAAAAATCAATCAATTTAACCAACTGAAACATTGATCAACCTTTAAACCTCAAGAATTCATGAGAATACTGTAAAAACGTGGTGGCCCTTATTTTGTTTTGACTAGTATATATCGTGCTATAAAAACTATTACATTCGATTGCCATCTAGCATGCAGATTCGCGATATGAATTATCGCGAATCTGCATGGAACAGAATAATATAAAAATCGCGATACAATAATAGGTGTTGATCGTAGACGGGTGAAAATTTGTAGTTCTATGTGTTTTTTTATGCTGAATCATAATCAACTATATAAAAACTAATAAAAATATATAAAAATTGTTGAAATATAAAAATAAATATTTAGGGCCGTGTATCATTTAAGGGTATGAAAAATTGATGTTGGCCGATTCTCAGACCTACCCGATATGGACACAAAATTTCATACATATCGGTTTAGCTGTTTCGGAGGAGAACAGAATTAGAAACAATTTAATTTTTTTTTAAATAATTGGCATAATTACATGGACTAGTAAAAAAAGAAGGACTCCGCGCCGTGATATTAGCAAGTGTAGCACTTTTATGCTAGTTTGTGTGCGGTTACGGGGTATACCAGTTACACAATTTTTCTCCCTTAAATAATCATATATCCACAAATACTTTTATACTATTGTTTTTAGACTTTTTCACAACGCACGACAGCTTCTTTTAAATATTTTATTGCGACGTAAACTAATCTGTAACAGACGATGGCAAATCTCAAAATGGCGGCCGATCGGCTTGTATTAGTGTAAGTGTATACGAGGGGCTATGTATTTACACGTTTACCGGCTTGTTTTGGTGCCCCACTATTATGTAAGGTGACACGGAGTCCTTCTTATTTTACTCATCCGTGCATACTTACATATTTTTCGTCCAGTGTAAGTTAATTATAAACAAACATTTATATGTATTATTATAATTATGCGTAAATTAAAAAGCTACGTTCATATAATGAATAATATAATGTTACGTTCTTAAAATTGAGATAAACATCGTAACTATCGTTAACTTTTCTGTCCCAAAAAACTTATCGACAGTAACTCACCTTATCCGTACACGCTGTCTGTCAATGGGAAGACGTATAGCTTACCAGCGATAGATGTTCGTATGGAAATTGCAATTCACGCGTCCCAATTTAAGGCTATATCTAATACTAGCTGACCCGGCAAACGTTGTTTTGCCATATAAAGTATAATTCACGCGATAGTTTTATAAGTAATAAAATATTGCCTATATTATAGCCTGTACATCACTTTGTTCTATTGTCAATAGTTTTTTGCAGCGCACGCAAAAATAGGTTCTCGATTTTACACCTTGTGTTACAAAATAGCAATTTTATTACGGATCCCTAATTTTGAAAAAAAAATTCTTCCTCGATAAATGGACTACCCAACACTGAAATAATCATTCAAATCGGACCAGTAGTACCAGAGATTAGCGCGTTCAAACAAACAAACAAACACTGCAGCTTTATAATATTAGTATGGATATAAAATTCTCGTGTCATGGTGTTAAACATTGAACTCCTCCGAAACGGCTTGACCGATTCTCATGAAATTTTGAGTGCATATTGGGTAGGTCTGAGAATCGGACAACATCTATTTTTCATATCCCTAAATGTTAAGGGTGGTCCACACGATTTTTTTTTATTTTTTTTTACATTTTTTTTTTAATTTCTTTGATTATGAGTCAGCATTAAAAAATACATACAACTTCAAGTTTTCACCCATCTACGATCAACAGTTTCTTTTGTATCGTTATTTTAATATCGGCAATTCAACGTTTGCTGGGTCAGCTAGTTATATTATATAAAATTCTCGTGTCACGGTGTACGTAATTGAACTCCTCCGAAACGGCTCGACCGATTTTCGTGAATCTTAACGTGCATATCGGCTAGGGTGGAGAATCGGTCAATATCTATTTTTCATCCCCCTAAATTTAAGGTCCACCCCTAAATTTTATTTTTATTTTATGGACGTTATTTTTTGTTTTTATTGTTTTATGATTCAGTATTAAAAAATACATACAACTTAAAATTTTCGCCCTTCTACGATCTACAACTATTTTTGTATCGGGATTTTATTATTATTCTGTTCCATCCACAAATCCGCTATAGGGTTGCAAGATGGCAATCGAATACAATAATATTGTAGTACGATATATTTGGTAGGTCTGAGAATCGGTCGTTATCTATTTTTATACCCCAAAAATTATTTATTATTGAATTTTATTTTATTACTTCAATTGGCAATACAACTTTTGCTGGGTCAGCTAGTTTTATATAAAATATGCATCCATTTGTTTGTAATAGTAAAAAATCCATATTGACGCAGTATTTTGTAACAAATCCCAGTTCTTTCTCTTGCTCGTACCAGCTCAGATTGCAGTTTCTACTTAGTGCTAGCGTGAACCTACTTGTCCGACGAACATTTTTAATAAAAGCTTTGGACGGGGAACTTTTCATTAAAGTTATAAGACTAAACATTTTCCAAATAAAATTAAAAATTCATTTCAAGAACTACATAAGTTTACATTGAAACTCTAAAGTAATTAAGTCTTCCAATTTATCGAACGTAGACGAATCTACTTCGTGTTGTTTAGTTTGGATTCTCGAAGTTCGATAGTTAAATCTACGTTGTAATTGAAATGTCACGAAACTATCTTAATTTATATAAAGATGTCTGTCGGGGAAATAATTAAAGTGCTGTAGTCTTAAATCAGATAATATCATTAAAATTTCGTCTAGATAGACTGTGACAGCTGTGAAAACGTCGAAATTGCGTTTAGAGTTAACCAGTATTTTGAGCATTGCGCACACAAAGTGTCAAACAAATCGCGAGTGTAAGACGTAGCTTGTCACGCACACTAATGAATTAAACCTGGCCTGTTTTTATCGGTTGTGTAACAGCAAGAGACTCTATCAAGAGGTATAAATTATCTAAGCTTAAAATAATAATAATTATTATCTCTTTCTGATTCGATCTCGAAGGGAAACTCAGAATGAATTTTGATTGCCAATCAATAATTAGTTCTACGAGAACTTTAATAAAAATAAATCTCGGCACAATATTGAGAATCTAATAAGCAGATGTGATCACTTTGCACCAGTGGGCCCATGCTAGTCCATTGATGACTTAAAAAATCAAACTTACATCAAGTATGTTTTCTTAAAGTTACAATTATCTACTTAAAGAAACCCGTTGCACCGCCTCAATAAATAAGAAAACAACGTTAGTTGATTAAAAAGTGAAATAATTGAAATAAATTGTACCTTGTTCCGTATCTTGGCAAGGAATGTACCCATTCAAAGACAATTTTGTACGTGCAATCGTAAACGAAATAAATCTGTGTGAATATCTTCAAAAGAGGTTTTTCTTTTTCAATTAACATTATTTTCTTTTTATATAGATTATGTTGTAGCGTGTTTGGGAGAAGATTTAAATATGTGTGTGGTGTATTTGTTGGTATTATTTATCCAAAACTTTATTTTTTTGACTTAAAAATATCTATATATTTGCAATTCAAATAAAACAGTCAATGACATTTCATTACATAATATGATAATTCATACAAAGAGAGATATAATATTACTTTATCTAATATATAAAATTCTCGTGTCATGGTGTTAAATATTGAACTCCTCCGAAATGGCTTGACCGATTCTCATGAAATTTTGAGTGCATATTGGGTAGATTTGAGAATCGGACAACATCTTTTTTTCATCCCCCTAAAATCTAAATGTTAAGTGGTCCACACGGAATTTTTTTTTATACATTTAACTTCAATTATTCACCCATCTACGACCAACAGTTACTTTTGTCGCCATTTTAATATCGGCAATACAACGTTTGCTGGGTTAGCTAGTTTATATATATATATATATATATATATATATACATTTATATTATAGATTGTTAAATATATATTATTTATTATTATAATATAATATTTATATATATTATTATAATACATAAATATTACGGCAAAACAATGTTTGCCGGGTCAGTGTAGATAGGTAGGTAGCGTATTTATTTCTCAAACAGCAATAATAAGGTTATATTACTTTAACTAGACCAAGTGTTCAATATTGCATAATATTTTCAAATCTTGTAACTTCTTGCCATCGGTGTCGTCAACGTCAGTATCATATTTCTCACTGGTCTCTCCTAACCTTTCTCATAATCTTCTGTTGTTAATGCTATGCATTATTTTTTCAAAGACATTTGAATAAAAATTAAAACAACATAAGCGGTGATATTCTACTAAATATTTTTAGAAAAGATCGAATTTAAGACTGGTGCAGTGTCATGCCAGATTTTGGCGAGACAACACGTCCTGAGGATGCCTCGTGTAGAGGCGAAACACGTGTCGAATTGTTTTAAAGACAAATATTAGCGGAATTAACACTAAAGAAAACTTAAATCATTTGTATAATTATGGATTTCCGCAAAGTAACGCCCAATTCAATAAATTTTCTTAAGATCTAATTTGTCACCTGTTGCTCAGTAAATATTCGATTAATATGCTTAAATTCCAAAACCAAAAAATAGTTAAGATAAAGTATTCAGTAATTCAAATAAAATGAAGGAATAAATAGCTGAAGAATTTAATTAAAAAGATGAGATTCATGGAATATAAATAAATTTATTACTCTAATAGACATTTAAAATTCAAATCATTGAAACAGTAAGCTTTGTTTGTTATCAATGCTTATTTATTAAGCAAATTATTCATGCACAAAGTTCACCTAAATAATGTTATAATGATTTAGCAAAAGATTGTTAGCTTGATTTACTACAAAGTTAGCAGTATGTTCACTAAACAGAGGTTGTGTTTGCGGTTCGTCGACTTAGACGATGTTTCAAAGTGATAGCCATCTCAGTGAGAAATCTTGGGATACTACTTACTCACTATAATTTCTCTTTAATTAACAAAAGCTGTTAGGGAGTAAATATCAAATCGCAACCGTTACAACTAAGTGAACGTTTTGGAAACTTGAGGTGCTGAGAGTACCATTAAAGATTTATTTAGAAACTTAGCGCCAAGCCCGTTCAGCTATTAATTATTGGAATCTGAAGTGGCTAAGGAGTTTAGAAACATGGCGAATATAATTAGATGATTTCTCCTGAAATTAGGTTATAAAGAACGTGAAAAGTTACTATATTTACATAATATTATACATTTTAAAGCATAAGATTATGATAATTGATCACAATGGGGTCGGAAAAATTAAATGCCTCTTAGAAGTCTAAATTACTTGCGACAGTTATATTTCTGAAATATTTAACATTCAAATAATAGAAAGTAAATCCTAAAGTCGTCAAAAAGCGTTATTATTAATTAATAATAGAATAAGAATATTATAACTATGAACAGATTCAAATTTTTTTTAATTATGCGGTTTGTAAACATTTATCTCATATTGTGAATAGCGACAAACATATGATGCTTTCAAATTT
>CATIXQ010000027.1:6727526-6812252 GCA_949711755.1 Leptidea juvernica
TGTTTACCAGCTTTTTCTGGTGCCTCACTATTATGTAAGGTGACACGGAGTCCTTCTTATTCTACTCGTCCGTGCATACTGATGCTTTCAAATTTAGATTATTAAATTTCAAGAATTACGAAAGATTTCTGTTCTTCCAAAAAAACACTTCCAGTAATAATATTATTTAACTCGTAACGTTTAAATAGGACAATTAATGACATTAAGTTTGAATGTAGAGTTTTAGAATTCTTGGGGTATAGTCCCAAGTTTCTTGTCTGAAGAAAAAACATAGTTTGGTTACAATGCAACACTACGAACGACGTGTCTTAGTAAGATTTATATAAGCTTTTTGTTTTTTTTTAAAGAAAGAGGAGGACGTACGAACGTACGGGTCACCTAAACTGATCACCGCTGCCCACATTCTCTTGCAACAACAGAGTAATTTTTTGAAGGTATATTGTATGTTGAAACACCGCACAAGGAAGCTCATTCCACAGGTTTCTCCGCCATACATCCAGATGGTGGTGGTGATATTCTAAATTTGTGGCGTGTCGTGCGAAGTTGGAATTCAGCGACAGGAATCAGATCGAGAAACTGTTCGGTACACTCTCCGTAATGGATAGCTTTTTGAATTGGGTTAATATTGTAAGGATAATTTACATCCGCAGCTGCTATATATTATGATCTTCATCATTGGCTAACTTGTCTTGCTTATAATGTAGTGGAAAATCTTCTGATCAAACTAACATGTTAACATGCAAGCACACGCAGTCTATAGATGGAACCCAATTAAAAGTCCAAACTCAAACTCACATGCACACACTCACTCACATACATACACACAGTATTCAGACTTGTTTTAATTGTGCGATAATTGAAAAATTTTGTCTTTATTTCTATATTGTTTATCAAATATGTATTCCTGTATTCCTTAGCAGATACATATATCCTAAGACAATTTCTGTGAAGTTTCAACCACTTAAATGTTTATTCAATCTTTGAAATAATTTTATTCATTTCGAAATTTATCATTTATTTAAATTATAAAAAAAATATTAATGCTGCAGATGGACTAGCACTATTATTTTTGATATTTTGAAAAATATTCGAAACATGCACGCAGCAAAGAAAATTGTATAATAAATAAAACTCAAATTTACAACGCTTTTAAACAACATTCCTATCATTTCACCAATAGGTGAAAAATATCCTTTAAAGTTTTATATTATGACACCTGATTATTTGTAGTAAATATATATGAACATCTAAGCTTAACGAATTCTACGAAACTTTAACAATAATTTTAGTTTACATAATCTTAGAGAGCTTGCAGGTAACAGCCACACCCCGCTGTTCCTTCATTCCTCTTAATCCCGTACGTGAAAGGTTTTAAAATGAAGTTAGGAAATCTGATACACGACGAACCTGAGCGTGATGTATAAGCAACTTCAAACAAGATCATAATATATAAAGCAATTCAGTTCAGAAAACATGAGGAAATTAAACAAAATTGCAAAAATAATGAATCAATCTTCTTGTTCATTTTGCAAATTACTTTTAGTAATTTTACTAGGATGTCTTTATATTCATGTTTTGTGATACTAATTGTTCATCACATTAATATAATAAAATGTGAGGATTAAGTGCTTGCACAAAAGGCTTTGTTTTTTTTTATAGACAACTCCGTACTGATAGAAGCAAAAATAAATATTTTAAATTCTGTAGCAATAATGGTGTATTCATAAGACCACAATATGACAAATGTGAAAACTTTTGATTTGATTACTTTGTGATTGAAGATTTATCTTTCACGGAGTTTTAGATGTAGGTGTTCAAGTGCTTATTTCAACTTGAAAATTAATTCCAATTATTGGCAGTTGGTTTTTCTTTCGCATTTAATTTTTTTAATGAGAACTTAGAAACTTAGAAACTGCTTCGGCCGTACCCTCGACTTAGTTTTGTTAAACGACTCAGTACAGGTGGCTGATTTTAGTCATGATCCTCTTGTGCCCATAGACAACCATCATGGTGCTCTCTTAATAAAATTTTTTTTTTTAGTATACAAACCTCTGCTTACTAATCCATTTACTAAGACGTTTTTCAATAAAGGGGACTATACCTCAATAAACTGTGAATTAGAGAACACGGACTGGCATTACGAACTAAACTCTAGGAGTATCGATGACGCAGTTAATTATTTCTATGAAGTATGTAGTAAAGTGATCAGCGAGCACATTCCTTCTAAAATTGTTTCATATGGTCGATTCCCGAAGTGGTACTCCTCGAGTCTTAAAAAACTAATCAAAGAGAAACATAAACATCTAAAAAAATTAAGACTATATGGAAATAAGGCCGATGAACAAGCTTTTAAGTATTTACGGGCTCGAGTTAGAAGTGTAGAAGAAGAATGTTATAGTAAATATATTTCGTCAGTTGAAGCTTCTATTACGTTTAGCCCAAAATACTTTTGGTTATTTTTTAAAAATAAATCAAAATCGCATTATATTCCAAATAATATGTCATATCGAAATAATGTGCTTACTTCCGGTGAAAATATATGTAATGGTTTTTCTGACTTCTTCCTAAGCAATTTTATTGCAGGTTCTACTGCTACTTCTCTTAATACCTTAGATAATCAAAATGTTTCATCTATATCAAATATTGAAGTAGACGCTCGTAGAATAAAAAAAATTTTGTAGGCTGTCACGTTCCTCGTGGTTTAAATGTTCTAGTCGTAATTTTGATAAGTTATCTGTCAATAATGAGTCAATCTCAACGTCTGTCAAGTTAGTTGTAGTATTTACGAAACACTCGTCGTTATAGAATTCAGTAACCTTAAAAGGGGCTGTAATGGTCAACTTCATTTGAAGGTCAGTTGTGTTCTGTATCACAGTGGGTGCAAAATCGTTTTCGCATTTAACTATTGCAGTTGGCATTCGGACCCCATCTCGAAACTGCTTGTAATCTTAAATTGCAAGGCCATCGTTTTGATTTACAGGAAGTCCCACTCGATGTTCCGTACGTGGATCTAATAGAAGTTCATGGTCAGTATTGTAAACTATGGGAATGTTTGCGCTGTTAGTTTTTAGTGTCTTATCCTTCAAACATATGTCAGCGGTAAGTCGAGACATAAGGTCCATTCCAATCAGTCCGTCATACCTATGGTCAACGTTGTATATATAAAATTTATGATAGCCACTATTGTTAAAAATTGAATATGAAAAAGAGGAATATTAGCCACTTCATGGTGAACACTAGAAGCACGTGTACTTGTAACTGTAAATGGTTCATATTGTTTTGCATCAGCGAAATATGCTTCCTTCTTTTCGGGGCTTATGAAAGACCTTATGCTTCCGGTATCTAGCATAAATTTACCATTTATATCAGGGACATATATAATATAAGGATGTCTCAAGTTAGCGTCACAATTAAGCTCTATCATCTCTGGTATTTGGATCGAATTTATTTGAAAATTTTGCACATCGTTTGAATCCTCTTTATTTTCAGTAGATTGCGGAACATCTACGTTTTCGCTGTATTCGGCGTCGGGGCACTGGTCTGCACAACCATCGCTAGAATACTCGTTGTAAATGTTCGTATAATCGTAGTCATAGTCGGTCGTCATAGTATAATAAGTATTATCATTGTAAGCATTGTATGGATTATAATATTGTTGCTCATCACCTAAATAAAGCTCGTATACAGGAAATCCTTGTTGTGGCTTTGCCGGTGCTGGGGCAGTTCTCATGGTCACGTCGCGATCATTCAAAACAGCATTTTGTGGTATCCTGAAGTTTGAGGGTGACTGTAACCAAACTGTCCTACCTGGGGTCTAAAGCCAAATTGATGAGGTTGTTGAGGGTGTATGTAACCAAACCGTCCTACCTGGGGTCTAAAAATAAATTGTTGAGGTTGTTGGGGGTGTCTATACCCGAATTGAACCGGAGGCCTGTATCCAAATTGATTCAACTGAGGTCGGAAACCATTCTGCTGATTTGGAATAATATTTGGGGGCACAAAATTTTGATTAGGTATGCCGAATTTAAATTGAGGTTGATTTGCGAGAGGCCTGAAATTATTATTGTATTGCAATGGAGGCTATGTTAAAATAGGTTTCGGATTCGATGAATTAAAAGCAAAGTCTTTATCGCGTGATGGCAATAACGTAGTTTGCGATCGGTGTTGTAACATCTTACTGCGTAAATTATATTGTTCCCGAAAATTAACCTCTTCAAGGACATATTTTAGCGCCTCCTCCAATGAATCTGGGTTTTTAATTCGAACAAGTCGTACCATATGTTCTGGTAAATTGTACATGAAAACATTTAGTGAAGTATTATTATAAATAACATGTTTAGCTTCTCTTAATGTCGTGGAACTATACTGATTAATTTTCGACATGAATATCGCATAAATATCCTGTATGCGACTGCAAAATTCTAAATATATCTCATCTCTCATTTTGTTAAATTTTTAAGGTTTCCAATTCTATCGTTACGCACTTCTCACTCCTGAGATCTCAGCTCACTTGCGTTATTTTACGCGATATCTAAACTAATTTATTTGGTTCGAGGATTGCCTTGATAGAGCGCCGTACTGATGTTAAGTAACAACAACTCTATGTATAGTCACCACTCGCGAAACACTATTCTACACGAGCTTTGCACTTTTCACAGTTTTCACACGCGTAACTTTCGCGAAGGCAACAACCAGCAATCTTACCGGCTGCGCCAGTTAGATTTCGGGAGCGAACGATTGGGTTTTTAAAAATAGAAATTAAAATTAATATTTTAGAATCGAAATAAGAGTTTATTATTTATGACCCGAGTTTACAGAGTTTGATGCAAGACTGATATTAGTAACTAAAATATAAATGCAGAACGTAACTTAAAACTATCTTACCAACTAGTGTTACAATAACAAGTCGCCCGGAAGGGCCGACCGATAAGAGAAGTGCTGCGTTAGGCTCTACCGCAGCGTGAGAGCTTAAGGCTCTGTTGCATTATGGGATAGGATATATAACTAGCTAGTATCTGTTTCTTTTACATCATCTGCTGTGAAACCTTTCACGGGTCTTGGTTCATACATGTTATGATTTATAAAGTTATTAAAATATTCGACTTAAATATCTCTATGATTTTAGAATATCTTTTTTACTCCAGGAAAACATTACCTTAACACAGCCAAGGATGTGATCACATTATTTGTGTCTCTTTATTCTTTTAAGAGTATCAAATCCTAAAACAGTATTCAATCAAATGTATGAATAAATTTCATGAATCCAAAAGACAAAAAAGTCTATGAAATTGTGCAAAAATGAATTTCAGTAGCGCGCTCTGTCTAAACGGATCTATTATGCGGCGCGGTTCAAGCAGAAGTTAGTATTTCAATTTAAATATAACAGCTCAAGCGTAAACCTGATTAGTACCGACACGTTTACAACATATATTATGAAGTTTTAATATTAAGTACCTGGACGACCGAAGCTTTGCTCTGAATTTTTAAGAAGGTACAAAACTTGAAAAAAAAACTAATAGGACATCTGAAGTTGAACCGGGGTCTTCTGCTTTCCGGGTCACCCAATGTCACCCATCTGAGCTATTGTAATCTTGTATATAGTGGCAAAATTTACCTTTGTATTCTAATGTTATTGTAGCTGTTTCTCATTAAAACACGGATAAAACTACATTTTTTAAAATTGAAACCTATATCGATTTCTCGCCCCCTAAACTACCTTTATACTAAATTTCATTAAAATCGTTGGAGCCGTTTCTAAGATTCAGATTATATATTTATATACAAGAATTGCTCGTTTAAAGATAATATAAGATTATTAAATGCAGTTCCGCGGGAGTTAAGCATTAGCTTATAGGAGTATAACATTTTCTCACTTCGAGAGAGTTCGCAAAAAACAATATACTTACCCCCTTATTCATAATGTTCCGCTAACTTTAAACAGCCGCTAAGTAGTGTTTTTTCTCATTCTGACTTAGGTCAATAGAAGAAGACAGAGTGCGAATTAGCAATGCTTTAACTTAGCAGACTATTATGAATAAGGGGGTTAAGCATTACGGTGTGTTAAAGAAATGAAAATAAAAGATAGTTACATCTATAATATTATAACAGAATGTGTTCTGAGATCACTTTATAACCTTATTTCATTTATACATCTAGATAGCCTATGACAGCTGTCATACTATCGTGAAAACGTCGAAAAAAAATGAGATTTGAACTAACCTCTGCTTTGAGCAATTCACGCACTCTAAACTAATAACACTGTTTTTATCGGTTGTCTAACGGCCGTTTTCATATAACATATCTCTAGTTACGGATACATTGCTGTCACCGTTAAATGACAAGATCTTATCTATTCATAGTTTGGTACAATATAGTTATAGTCCAAAGCTTAATGTCGATAGGTTATTGAAATGTAAGCAAGCGTAAAAAGATAGATTTGTCTACCTCTAGTTAGTTAAACTAAGGATAAATAGGTTATTGAAAACGGCTGTAAAAGCAAGAGACTCTATCTAGACGTATATAGTATCTTAGATTTATAACATCATAAAACATAGCGTGCTCTTTGTTTCTTCACACGGAACCAAGTTTAATATCTTATTATTACACATTTTATTTACAATTTAAATGTGTACCAAAATACATGGACGATGCGGGACATGAACCCACACGACTAGTCCGAACTAAGCCAGCCGTCTGCATGACCAGTAAATCTTGGTATATTTGTTTAACTCCCGAATTGTGGTTCCTACCAGTAAGTACTAAGAAATACCACGTACTTGTTTTACATAATATATTTAATAAGACGTTTCATTTTTAGCCTTTTCTACTCCATTCTCCATGCTTGTAAGCATTGGATTGAGTCGCTTTAATACAAAAATAAAATTTATTGGTTCATTCTTCACGTCTTTTAAAAATATTGTCCAAATATCCCATTTAAATTGTGATGAAAGAGACGCTCTGTTTAATTTATGTTCCACATTCTCTGATATATTTCATTTTCCTAGTGATAAGTTAACTTTTACAGATGGTATTCAGCATGAAATTAAAACATCCTCCTCAATCCCTATACATACAAAATCCTATCGATTCCCTGACATTCACAAGGGTGAGTTTCAATCACAAATTAACAAGATGCTAGAAGAAGGAATTATTAAGCCTTCAACATCCACTTGGTCATCTCCAATCTGGGTCGTCCCAAAAAAGATGGATGCATCCGGAATAAAGAAGTGGCGGGTAATAATCGCCTACCGCAAATTAAATGATATCACAATCGGCGATTCCTATCCTATTCCAAACATATCCGATAACTAGACCAGTTTGGCTCATGTAAATATTTCAGTACTCTCGATCTCGCGTCGGACTTCCATCAAATTAAAATGTCGCCCCAGGATGCACCCAAAACAGCCTTCTCAGTTCCACAAGGTCATTTTGAATTCACTGGAATGCCCTTTGGACTAAAAAATGCACCTGCAACATTTCAAAGACTTATGAATTCTGCCCTATCTGGGTTGCAAGGCATACAATGCTTTGTCTACTTGGATAAAACAGAATTAATTCAGTACAGAGTTGTCAGTTAAGTATAATAATTATAATTATTGATTCAATGTTTAGTCTATGTAAGCCTTAGATACAGCATTACATTTTATATCACTGACAATTTTTTGTAGTTGGAACTTAGTAATTAAAGCAATTGCGTTTTATTAGAGGATAGGAGAGTTAATTATAGCACTTGGCATGATAAGATAGATAGATAGATAGTCTTAGATTTTCTTGAAACTTACCGACTACAATAATTTATAGCCTGCTGCGTTTTAGATAAGTTATTTATATTCCAGAGTTGACATAGGATACATCAATCAGCTGCTTCTTCACCTCATGCTGTAACCGGCAGGTGGAAGGGTAACAGTTGCATTAGTACAACTGTTAGGAAGGATAAAGATAGAACTTTATCTTACCTTTTCTTTTCTATGGGTAGTAGTATTCCTATCTTTAATGACATTTAACGGTTAAAGAATTTATTTATCATAAGAATTTTACAAATTCACTTTTAGAGAAAATTATCTGATAACTTAATTATAAAAGTAAATGCCGGTAAGCTTAGCTTAACTAAAGTTAGTAAAATTATAAATCTAAATATTATTATAAATATAATATAACTGTAATTTGTAAAGATATCGTGTCGGCGGGCGAACGTAGTCTGGCTCACCGTGACCGGTGCCCACTGGCAACCGCTGACTGACTACTGACTACTGACTAGTGACTGTTGTCGCCTGTCGCTTTCCGGTATGTTTTACTTGTTGTGCCGAGTCGAGTCGAGCCGCAAAACCAGTTGCATAAAGCTTGTGCCTCAGTAACAGATTATTTCTATTTTTCAGCTATATATTTTTTAATATAAATGGTGCACTAACTTTTTTTTTTAAGATTGATAGTTGATTTATATGTTATATTATATTATACTAATAATATTACACAATATTATTATATTAAACTACTACATACTACTACTTTATTACATGATATTATATTAAATTAGACTGAATTCTACTATATTAATATTACATTATATTCCTAGGTATCTATTGAAAAATTCTTTAAAATATGTTTTTAATTAACATTAATTTATAATCAGTTTCATAATATTTTTCCTATTCGTCATTAATGAAAGAACAAAATAATAATGTAAAGTAATATAGTATAGTTTCATCATCTTATGTGCAGCCATTTGTAAATAAAATAAAAAAAATAAAAGGTATTTATTTCAGGCATAATAAAACCCATAATTACAAAAAATTTTGGACACTGTAAAGGGGTGCCAAGTTAAAAGTAAAATTAGACTAACTAAAACTATATAAATATTGTACAAATTTGTGCAGTCATTTTTTGTTCTTGTCCATGTGAACAGAGATCCAGCGCTTAAACACTGGATTCCTGATGTCGTCAGAGACAGCCACGAGTATTTTGCTGTCGGAACTCTGTCTCAGTCTCCGCCAGAAAGAGGCAACGCGAGACCGAATTATGGCGAAAAAGTCGGGGACCCCAGCGTCTGCGAACATGCCCGACGCGCTGCAGCACCGCGGGAGCCGCATAAGAGCCCGGAACGCATCATTGTACTGGACTCTTATTCTGCTCATAGCTTTCTGAGAAAACGTTACCCACAGCTGGCATGCCTAAACAGTATGCCTTGAATATCGTGGTTTTTACATCCTTGCTGCATTTTGCAAATCGTCTAGCGAGCATGTTGCTAAGATAAAGATAACTAAAGCTAAGATAGCTAAAGATGTACCTATAAAAGGATGATATTGTAAAAGCGATATTTTTAGTGAAAAAAACGAAGAAGAATATTACTGATATTTACTACCTATCGTTGGCATGAAACAGTACTCTTCAAATAATTCGGATAACAGTAACATACATATCAATCAATATCCTGTGATTACGAACTTAGTCGATATGTCCGAAAACAAAATAGAATACGGTCACTATCTACCGAAATTTCGTTTAAATTTCGTTGGTTTACGAAGTTTCGTTTATGAGACCTCCTGATACTAGCTGTGCCCGCTACTTCGTCAGCATGGACTTAAATCTATTTCGGCATATTAAAAAAAGATTAAATGCTGTTTGGTTTTGTATGTTCGTTAGTATGATAATTTAGACTATTATTTTGGTGTTTATTAATAGGATACGTAGTAGATTGCGCTCTATAGAGTAAACAATAATCTACAGAATGCCTATTGCAGGTTTTCACTAATACAAAACAAAGTACCTTTGCAGAATATTATTAACTAGTTTATAGAATGTGAATAATATATAAAATATAGTAAAATTAAAGACAAGATTAATCGGTCCACCTAGATACATCCCTGCATTTTCTTGATACAATAAACAAAGCTGTCTGTAAAACATGGTTCTTGGAATAATCTATATTCAAAGGAAAATCCTTTTCAAGGATTAAATCGGGATTTATATTTTTACCTGCCTTGCGAATATGGAAAAGGTTTTGAAACTTTTCCGTACGTTGAGCTTACAACAAAGCACTTCAGTATGTTATACTTGTCTACCAACAATAAATGTATTAGTCTAAGAAATGAATAGGACTTGAAGAGTAAATCCTACTTAAATTCTGTTCTTATTGTAGCGCTATACAGCTTTGAATAGCGTGTTAACTCTACACCTGAAGCATTTAAACAGAACATCAAACGTTCGTCACGTCATCCCTTTTAATACCCTTCCTATTACCAATGATTCAATGAGCGATTCTCTCAGTAACACTTCAATAAACATACATACCTTTTGAGTATATCAACATTATTCTCAAACATGCCTTAGCTAAGCACTTTCGAATTATTTATTATTTAATTGAATAATTCTTTTGATAATTGGAGCGTTTAGCACTATTCTGTGGGTTTGTAACGAATAACTAAACCTTACCTTAAGGCGACACTAAATGCCGGCGACCTTGAGCGATATGAGTTCACGGCTCCTATGTAACAAAGCCAATATTTTCAAAATTCTTGGGTCGAAAATGTAGCATTTTAACAGGCGCAAACTGCTTAATTGCTTACAATCCTCGTTATTGATTACTAATCTGAATAAATATACCTACATTAAAAAGTAAAATCTATAAGAACAACTTTTATGATAGTAGTATACTAAAAAAATGCATGATACCGAGATAAAACTTGTTTAACTGCAAAGAAAACTGGTAGTTCATAATAGCTCTGGAGTGCTAACTTTAACCAACAATAAGCATTGGCAACCTACAAGTAAGACTTAAGGGTATGTGTAACAGGATAAAGTAGTGTTCATAGCTCCAAATCCTATATTTTCACCACGAAACTTGTCTAAAAACACCTTGTTTGCATGTTTTCTGTTTACCCTTCGCCTTAACTAAACTGCCACGCTTGGCTATATAGCGCTCGAATGTAAGCGGAGCGGCAGGCATGCCACGTATTGCCTAGCAGCAGTAGTTTATAAAAAAGAACACTGTGGCCTGTGTTAGTAGCGTTGGAGCTGCTATCGAGGTGGACATATAGAGAAACGCGTTATTAAAAGATATTTTGAATTCGAGTTAGTGTTTTACAAAGCATTTATCTACGAGGAACAATAAATCTTCACAAGCTTACTTTCTCATAGTTATAATAACTGACTCAAATATATTTTAAGGAAAATATATTTATTACTTTAGAGTAATCAGCCTTCGTTATCTTATATAATTATTATTATTTATTTACCTATTTATTTCCTATACTAAGTAGGTTTGACTATATCGTGGTCTTCCAACGCTGTATGGTGCAATTACCTGCAACTAATGTAGGTTTAACAACAAAGATTATTGATTTAAAATAACGATTACTTCCCTATTTATATTATAGAAAACATAGAGCTATTTTTATAAGATGACCTTATACTAGATAGGTAGGTACCATTTTTATGCTAAGATGACAACCCTAATGTCATCAGAAGAGGTAAGTGTCACGCGAGAGAATGAGAGGCAACTTTTAGGTTAATAAAAATGTAGTTAAATAGCGCTGTGTGATCTAAATTAGACCTTATTGTAGCTGTATGATGTAAGGAATAAGTGAGTATGCTTTAAGCTTCAAGGTCCCTTAATCGTATCGGCTAGGGAAAACTGCAGCTAGTAATTGATTCCACAACGTGGAACAAACAGTTCCTCACAAAATGCTCCATTGAAGAATGCCAGATGACAACATGAACTGGACCAGTCATCTTGGAACGAACTGTCCCACGAAAATTAGTAAATACTTCAAAGAAACACATGTATAAAGTATAATTTATATTACTATATTGTCTTCTATTATTGTAAGAAACTTTCGGAATTGTTTTATAGTCGCCTTGTAGTGTGAGGTAATCGGGAAAAATTTAATTATACAGATCACATTCACTCGGACTGAAATTAATTATATTTATTCATCAATAGTAATAATTAATCTAAAATAAAAGCTCTCCTGTATATTATTATTTCCAATAAAATGTCTATACTAATATAATTAACAATATAATAACAGCAACAGAAATAATATTTAAACAATAATTAAATAGAGAAAAATTGGTCCGTACCGCTGTTTGAGTTAAGAGTAACATCTGTTGCAGTTGCAAAAGCCTTTTGTATTCTTGTGTAAATACCTCGCTTCTACGACATTCAAATAGATTTTCCTATTTACTTTTATTAACGAGATATCAGCATTCTGTCGATCATTTAGCTTTGAATCTGAATTTAAATATTGATTATATTTTTTCTTCTGCTTAACTATTCCGCAATGATAAAATTAACTGCCATTCGTGTAATTTTAATTTAATAATGATATTTGAAATACTTCATCGGGTTCAGCATTTTTCAAATTAATGTGATGATGCTTATGATGGAACCATCGAGATAACAGATCTGGGTGAGGTCGTGATCGAAATGCTGAAATTTGATTTCAGAAGTTCTATTCTTCAAATAGAGTGAATTTAATGAATTGTAATTGTCAGTCAGAGTCAAAGTTGGATTAAGCGTTTTCTATGCGGGAACTTTAATGTCAAACATACACCTCAGTCTGGTAACTCTGTTACAGATAAACTTGATGTAATATTTGTAAATGTAGTATAAGAATGGCATATGATCAATAGTTAACACATAGCTAAGGCACTGGGAATTGAATACAAAAATCACAAAAAAGCTTGATATTTGGTGCTACAAGAATTCACTAAATCTTTGCAATTATTTATTGAGCCGTATTAAATCCGAACCGTTTTTGAAGAGATTGCTAAAAAGCGGATCATGTATGACAAAAATGTCTGAAAAACATCGTCAGGCTTCACAGATAATGTCAAAACTCGCGTTAACTCGCACTAAGAACATGCTGTGCGAACGTTGGGGTTGGAAGGGCATTGTTCATTATGAGCTATTACTGACAGGTAGAACTATGTCAGGTATTGCCAGTAGAGATCCAACTCTATGTTGATCTCTACTGGCAATACCTGATGAGTTAAACTCATCTTCTTCATGAAGAAGGAAAAGCGACCGGGAGTGATCAGTAGAATAGGTGTAGTCATTCACTAAGTTAAGTCTACTTCACACATCTTCAGCAGGCTGAAGACCTTGAACATTTAGATTTCCACCAGTTTTAGTTTCTTCAGAATTCTTAAGGCAGTGTCAGGTTAATATCAAGAGACGACTGCCAATAGAACTTTTCGCGCTTTTTTATCAGAAGTCCCAAAATGTCTGCAACAACGGAATCATGTCACTAGCTGCAAGATGGCAAAAAGTCTTCGATCAAATTTACATATAAAGGAGATGGAAATCTGTGGGCTAAAATATAATACGTCTTAAAGTCGTGTGATATGATGTAAGAAAATTTTCATATTTTTTTATCTTATTATATCAAAAATCAGCACAATTCTCAATCTGGTTCAACTGTTCAAGTTATCATAATTCACATTCGCATTAGCGACAATCTCTCATTTTCAGCGACTACCAAACGTTATGATTTGGCAACTCTATAAAAACTTCATTGAATTGAAACCAATCATAAAATTTCAAGTCATTCTTCACTAAAATTCATTTTAAACAGAACAACTTTTGCACTTTAGCAATCAACTGTATTAAAGATTTTAACATAGCCTTATTTTGACTAAAACTAATAACTCGCCTCTCAGATTGTCAAAATTTACAGAATTTTCAGCGAGGGACTGACAAATCTCAATCTATTAATTCACATCAATTTCATCTCATTACATTTGTATGTAATCGAGTCCGTCCCCTTCGAAAAAAATTTTGAATTTTCATATAACAATGCGAAGAAACTTTTCCCCCAATCTATTATAATAATTATATTATAAAAGTAAATAAAATTTCTTGGCATGACGGGTAGCGCGAGTTGAATGCTTTCCCTAAACCAAAAGTTCCTGACGTGACTGAGGAAGTTTTTAGTTCAAAACAAATAGTAATTAATAATAGTTATTATACTATATATTTGCGAAACAATGTGCTTTCACATACACAGTCACTCACACGAACACACACATCGTCACACACACACCCACACCTTATTAGTGTTAATTAGGCACCTACTTATTGATTATAGATTTTTTGATGACAATAAGGGACGAGACGAGCACGACGTTCAGCTGATGGTAATTGATATGCCCTGCCCATAACAATGCAGTGCCGTTCAGGATTCTTCAAAAGCCCAAAAATTCTGAGCAGCACTACAACTGCGCTCGTCACCTTGAAGCATAAAATGTTAAGTTTCGTTTGCACTGGGCAATCATGCTTACACATTACACAAAATCTAGCCGGCATCCTGTGCAAGGGAGCCTTCGACTAGTAAGATATGGCAGATAGGCTTCTGACACAGGTTTTGTCGAGTCGAAGAAGTTGTCCTAGAAGAAGGTTCCACTGAATTATATCATGTATTACTTTACGCTCCAAATAAAGAAATTTGAATTTGAAAAAAACAAAACAACATTATAATAATTAAAATGAAATAAACAGTGATAGTATTTATTTTTGATTTGATAATTCTTGAAAGACACCTTTAATTAAAAATAAGATATAAATTCTTCTACAAAGAATAAATATTAATTGCCAACTAAGTCACATTTTCCTTAAAGAACGAAAAGAAAAGAGAACAAAGCGAGTCAAATGAAAATCAATAAAGCTTTCACGTGTAAGGTTGAATAATGAGCGGAGAAATCGTGGCTGAGTTCAATATAATGAAAATGATTGTTGTCTGAGAGATAATCGCAAAATACCATTTCCTGTACATTTGAGCGCTTCTGATTTGTATGGGAAACTTTCACATAATAGTCACTTTATTTAATTCTTTTTGAATTTGCCGTTTGAGGGAGTTATGTTTTCAGAAAGTTTTATATTAAATAACCTCCGCGTAGAACAGGGACGGAAACAAGCTATATTATTTATTAATTAATTAACAAGGAACACCAAGCAAGCAGTTATCATCGTTAGCTTTTCGGTACTTTATGATTGATGAAATATAAATTTTCGGTTCTCGACTCTACCCTATGCGTAACACAAAGGTCCTAGGCCGCTACTTCACGCCGGTTTTTAGTACGAGTGGGTAACTTGATCCGGACGAGTATAACCTGTTCGTGCTGACGTCATACTGCGAAAAGCCCTTAGTTGCCTTTTACGATAGCCTGGTCCTGGGGCTTCCCTATTCTGTAAGCGCCCTGGAAGAAACACAGGGCCTTTTTATATGGAAAAGGAGGACAAACGAGCGTACGGGTCAACTGATGTTGATTATATTCTTTCTTAAAATTTAAGAATCTTATTAATTTTTGAAGGTATTTACTAGTACACTAAATCGAAATTTCTTAGTTATTATTTATTTTCTAAGCACACTGTAATATGCGTGCATTTATTTCATACTAAAATGAAGGTCAAAAATCTCAAAATTTAATGTTATCTCAACTTCAAAATACCGTTGAGCAATGTGCGCCATGCTATATAACGACCTCGCTATCCCTATCCACAACAGTGCAGTTGCAGTTCCTCTATTTTTTGTAAACGCAACATTTGTGTAAACAGCATACCACACTGTTGGTCGATATAAGGCAAAAAAGGCATAAAAGGCATTTATTTACTCAAAATTGATTCCTATAGAATTATTTTTGATGTAATTTCTAATATACTAGATACTATTACCGCTTCGGAAACAAATGGCGCTCTCAGAGAGAAGAAGCGGCGCAAGAAACTCTCCCAGCATTCTTCTCTTGTTTGCGCTCTTTTCAATAAAAATGTACAATATTGTACAGTCATTTCTACCGCTATAAAATAATCATAATGTAGTCCCACGCTGTCCAATCACTTAGATATTCAGCTGTGGAGTATAAGTATTTACGACAGAGCCATTTTTTTATAAAACAAGTCATAAGATAAACCACAGCTATTGTGTTCCAGCACCCAATGTGAATGTAAGTGATCTCCGCCACCTATATTCCCTTGCAACACCAGAGGAATCACAGGAGCGTTGCCAGCCTTTAAAGATGGTGAAGAAGAATGAAGAAGAACGCGCTTTTTTTGAAGGTACCCTTGTCGTATCATCCCGTAAACACCACACAAGGAAGCTCATTCCACAGCTTCTGAATACAAGTTCCTTGAAAACCGCACTGTGGAAGAACGCCACACATCCAGATGGTGGGGATTCTAATTTGTAACACGTCGTGCTTATGTGACTTAACATCTTATGTCTCAATGTAACGTGTACTACGTCGCTCACTATTTGGGATTCATAAGAGACCTGAGCGGTACTGCATTGTAGTAAGCAAGCGTATCATTTACAATGAGAAAGTTTTACTCGTCTTAATGTTGTTTATCATAAATCGTTAAAATCACACTGTAATGTATTTGCGAAAGCACATTAATAAATTGCCCAGTTTTTAATAATTTTGATACACATAATTTTAATACCGTATCTAATATTTATTCATAATGTCAAAACCCACTTCCTGACTTCGTGGTTTGAACTTCCCTAGTAAAGTAATAATTTAGTAAGCATTTATTTACTCCGTTATCATGAGAGGAAGTTTCAGTTTTCAAAGCAATTACGAGTTAATAATCACTCATGCAAATACGAAATATATTTACTTATTGCTTAAAATCGTTGAATCTACACAATCTTCCTCAAACTGAAGCCTTAGCGAAATGATTAAGTATATTTGAAAACACATTTTTCCAGCTGAATAAATCAACGATTTTTCTCTAATGGACTCTTTTGATCTTCGGCTAAATAAATAAGGATAAAATAATGCTTGTATCCCAAACGTTCTTTAATTTAATATAATGCTCTCTTTTATCTTTTCGATGGCTTTTTGAAATTATATTTTTGGCTTTCATAATAAAAATTGAAAGGAAACACATTTTTACGGGATTAGCTGTTGTAAAGTTTAATTTATAAATACGTCTGAAAAATGGATCAAACTTTTTATATGAATTTATATCGGCCGTACATTATGGCCTCAAATTCAAATATTATTTCATTCCAAAAAGTATGCCTCAGAACTGAGAAGAACGGGCGCAACAAACTCAGCGGGCTTCTTTTTTTTCGTACAGTTAAACTTATTATTTAATAGACTGAGGTTGGTCGTTCCATTCCCAATCTGTAGCATCATTAAGAAAGTTATTAATGTTAAACTTTACCACATAAACGTTTTTTACAATTCTTTTGAATATCATCGTAGTACATTTGTTTTGAAAATTTTCTGGGAGCTTGTTGTAAAAGCATATACATCGCCCCACAAAAGACTAAATAACTCGACTTAGCCGAGTAGCTAAGAGTAACTAAGTAAGCATTATAAGTTTATGTCAGTTCATGTATTTGACCAATATATGAATTAAGAAATAATTAAATAAATGGAATTTATGGGGGCTGTCAACAACGTCTTGAAAAAACTGATTTTTCTTTTTTCAATTCGACTCCGGCTAGGAACCAAATTAAATAAACCACATCAATACCGATGGCTCGTTCAGGTAGATGCTCTTGGATTTTACGAGCCATCCTACCTAAATCACTGAGTCGTCACGCTAGCATTAATGAAGTCTTCCGCGGGGCATTGCCACTCTTCATATACCTGCCATTTTAGAGCCAAATAGGTACTGCCAATCACCATAGCAAGCGTCCTGATGTAATGCCCTAGTGGCCAGGACAATGGAAAGGTGCTGGTGTGGAATACTACCTGCATCGACACTCTGTCTCCTTTTCATGTCCAAGCTACTTCAGTTGGTGCTGGGGCTGCTGCTTCGACAGCCAAAAACAGCAAACATCTTAGTGAGTCTTGCATCTTCGGGCCCTTTGGTGTCGAGAAAGTTGGCCCGTAGCGCCCAGAGTCGCAAAGAATACACGAAGTAGGGAGCTACTGGAAACCCAAGCGCTGGCAGCTATTTTAGTCAACCATTATTCTTGGTACACTTCCTCGTAGTGATAGATTTTCTTCATTTAATCGTAAATTTGGCATTGTTGTTTTGTGTATAAACTAGAAAGTTTAATGAAAAAACCAACTGAGCTACACATTTAATATTAATTTTTATATTCAATTATACTTATTCAATAACAAAAGGATGCTTATAACTAACTATAATATTTACATTTTAAAAACTATAACCACGTCAAGTCATGAATACTGGCAGAATTTCCTCGTTGAACAGCTGACCTGCCTGATATTATTAAAATATATATATTTATCATAAGTATTAAAATTTGCTCAATTTTTGCTCTTTTAAATGCTTTTATATAAACCTGAATAAACTGCTCACCAGATTTACCAGTTCGGCTCCTTTGTACAGGACGCCGGCTAGATTATGGATACCACAACGGCGCCTATTTCTGCCGTGAGACAGTAATGTGTAAAAATTACTGTGTATCGATCTGAAGGGCGCCGTAGCTAGTGAAATTACTTGGCAAACGAGACTTAACATCTTATGTCTCAAGGAGACGAGCGCAATTGTATAGCCGTTCTGAATTTTAAAATTTTTCAAAAATCCTGAGCGGCACTGCATTGTAATAAACAGGGCAAGATAATAACTTAATACACTTAGAGACGTAATAATAATCTATGCAGTAATGTATTGACTTGTATAGGCTCGTTCATATGAACACGGACGCAAAACGGCGACGTCTTCAATCTAGTAGGATACCTTCCTGGATAATACTGCGAACACACCTCGCCGACGCGTCGCGACATCGGGCGACCGTGCATAAGCCCACGTGTGATCTTTCACACGTGGGCTTATGCACGGTCGCCCTTGCTTGCTTGTCGTGCTTGCACGGCACGAAGCCGTGCCAGTGTTGCTGTCAATAATTAATCTATAGGTTTAGTGTATTAAGGTTTAATTGAGAGAGACATGAGAGGAGCTGAATTTTTTAAAGTAGTGTTAGTATGATAAACACAAGAACTTTATGAAAATTTAACAAAAACTTTCTTCCACGTACTACAAAGCTGTGGAATGAACTTCCATTCTTTCCGGGACGATACGACATGGGTACCTTCAAAAAAAGCGCGTACAATTTCCTTAAAGACCGAGAACACTCCTGTGGTTCCTCTGGTATTGCAAGAGAATGTGAGCGGCGGTGATCACTTAACACAGGTACGCTCGTTTGTCCCAAAAAAACAATTCGAGTCCATATTGCTCTCATTTTCATTTTAAGCTGTCAGCTAGTATATTAGACTAGACGTTGTTCTGTTCATAATAAAAGAAATATGAGTATATCATTTATACAGAGGTATGAATATTATGGTTTGATAATTGTCGGCACTTTTATCAACTTGTAAAATCTAAAAAAGTAGTTATAGTGGTATAACTACAGTAGTTTTTTTTACCAGTGGGAGGCTCCTTTGCACAGGAAGCTGGCTAAATACATACTCTCTTTCATAAAAAATCTAATTTATTAGATAAACGATGTTCTGTTAGGGTAGATAAGACGTATGGTAACCGGTCAATAAACGAATGACTCTCGTATCGAGACATTATCTTGAGGACAAAAGGAACAAGGGCTGTTAGATTACAAAAGGGTATGAAGTTTAATCGAATTACACGAATTGAGGGTAGATGGGAAGCGTGTAAAAAAGGATTGATAAGAAATAACATATATTTACTATAGACTAGTTAAGTTGTCCAAATTATTTTGTAAGTAGTAGAGATACTGAAATGAAAATTATATCTTGAATTATTAATTAAGTATAAATTCGTATTTCATTGAGTATCATTTTGGTAAGAGTTGCTTATTATTTTCTTAAATTGACAACTTCTTATGGGAGGGTAAAGTGCTTCGTAACGTAACGCGTTACGGCGCCAGTCTGTCTCGCTTCCCTTTCTCTCACGCATACGTCAGCGGTAAGCAGGCTGCTCCTCTCTCACTCTAACCAATTGTTACTTTTACAGGATTAAATAATTATACTAATAATGAGAAGAATATTCTAATGTATTCAAGAATTATAACTAAGAATAAAATATATTTGATAATCAATAAAAGATGTTATTAATAAAAAACCATTCCTTTCATTATCATATTTATATGCATAAAATTTAAGTAATAACCTTAGCTATAATAATATGTAAATAGTTTAACTAAGAGTTAATTAATTCGTTTTTACCACTTCTCTCCCGAGACGAACACGTTTTTTTTTCGACGTAATCTTAGAATATGGATTGGTCTCCTCTGCGCTTCAACTAGATACCGCAGGTATAGACGCAAAGTGCGGCAAGTAATACTATGCCCAAGTGAGGTTACTCGAGCCAGTCTGTAACAATGTGTGACGTTGAAGTGCCACGTTTTCTGTTAAACTTTGCTAATAATTGAAACTAAAATGCCGGGTTGCGTAGTAAAACTTTGTAAAAAGAATACTTCAAGAAATAAGAAAGACATTGGGATGACATGTCATCAGTAAGTATTTTGTATTTTATTTATTTCAATGTAAAACAGCAAGAAGCGTATGTTAACAAATTAGAAAGACAAGAGTGTGTGTGTGTGTGTGTCAAGATGCCACGCACAAAAGCATCAAATAGTTGCCATAATAAAAAAGCTATTGTTCTTAGGTAGTGCGGTATCTAGTTGGAGCGCAGCGGAGACCAATCCTTAATCTAACGATATAATATTAGACACTAACAGATAACAAACACACAAAGATATAAAAAACCGGACAAGTGCAAGTCGGAGTCGCCCACCCAGGGTTCCGTACAATTTTTTTATGATTTAATTATAATTGTATAGTTTCAGATTTTTCCCTATGGGTGCTTGTAGGATAATGTGGAAGTATTAGTGAAATTTTAATAGTTATTACTCACAAACAAAATTTGAAAAACAAAATTTTATGAACGATGCGGAATTCGAACCCACGACCTCCGGCGTTCCGTGCCGGTGCTCTAACCAATTGAGCTAACCGTTCGAGTACCGCCTCGTTATAAAATTTTGTTTGCTTTGTTCAACTCTCAGGTTGTGGCTTCATCTACAGGATCTACTTTACAGTTGATAACCTGCTCAACCCCAATATTAGCATATAAGGAAATTGACTTGAGATGTCACTCTTGTAAATCTAAACAATATGTTATGTTTTTAAAGTGATAACCCTCACTTCTAGGATTAATACACAAATAAAATTTGAAAAACAAAATTTAATGAACGATGCGGGCTTCGAACCCACGACCTCCGGCGTTCCATGCCGGTGCTCTAACCAATTGGGCTAACCGTTCGAGTACCTCGTTATAAAATTCTGTTTGCTTTGTTCAACTCTCAGGTTGTGGCTTCATCTACAGGATCCACTTTACAGTTGATAACCTGCTCAATCCCAATATTTGCATTAATATAATCCCAATATTGGTATTAATCCTAGAAGTGAGGTTTATCACTTTAAAAACATAACATATTGTTTAGAATACTCTTTAGTATTTTTATTCCCTTGAGAGTGCCAAATATTGGGTTTAACGGCAGTAACTTTTTTAAGTTATCTTAGAAGTTTGATTTTTTTATATCTTTAGAAGACTGAAGACTTGATCATATCCTTTTACAACTCGATACATCTACGCGTTCTCGAGATAAACAGTCTTCACAGACAGAAAGATGGTCGGAATGACCGACACTAAAGTGATCCTGTACTAATATAATATATATAAAGATTCTGTTTTTTACTTTGAGGTACGGACCCCTTAAAACATATGTACATAGACACAATAAAAATAAAAATATATAGTATACCTGAAGTGGCAGTGGGCAGGGCACATAGCTCGACGGACAGATGGTCGTTGGGGCAGTAATAGACCTCGAATGGCGAACACGTACCGGAAGACCAAGAAGAACACGTACCAGTGTTGGTAGGCCCTCCACAAGACGGACCGACGATTTGGTCAAGATCGCCGCAATACGTTGGATGAAGGCAGCGCAGGACAGATCGTCGAGATCTTTGGGGGAGGCCTTTGCCAGCAGTGGACGACTTCTAGTTATAATATTATGTAGATAAGTATGCAAAAGGACGAAACTACATACATACTTACCTATCAAGAACACAGACTTCATGACACTATTATCGTAATGTTTAATTCATTATTTATCATTGAAAAATACCCAAATTAATAAACGTTTTTTCCTTACAACTGTTAAAATTTGTCTTTCACTTCTGGTCATGGGAACATATATATATATATATTACTCCTTAAACTAGCTCCAAAAACTAAGAGAAATTGTTAACATTTTTATAACTTATATTCTAATCTTCAGTTTACATGAGTACCTAGTTCTTGTCACTATTATATTTATGGATATATACAGAAATGAGAATAAGATTAATGAAATAAATATTTAAACTCTCAATATATTCTTGATAATTTGGTGTAAGTACATCGGCACGTAAATGGCGATGTTTATGCTTTTTAAATATGAAAGAAGAAAAACAAAACAAATTTCATTACGAATTTCAAAACAATATTTGTTAAAAAACGCTTGTGTGGTAAAAGTTACTGGAACGTAAATGACTCTCTTATAACATCACAAATAATGATAACACACCTTCACAATGAAACGGTCGCCCACAGGCTATTTTATAATGAACTAGCTGACCCAGCAAACGTTGTATTGCCGATATTAAAATCGCGATACAAAAGTAACTTTTGATCGTAGATGGGTGAAAATTTGAAGTTGTATGTATTTTTTAATGCTGACTCATAATCAAAAAATTTAAAAAAATATATCAAAAAAATTAAAAAAAAAATCTTGTGGACCACCCTTAACATTTAGGGAGATGAAAAGTAGATTTTGTCCGATTCTCAGACCTACCCAATATGCACTCAAAATTTCATGAGAATCGGTCAAGCCGTTTCGAAGGAGTTTAACTACAAACACCGCGACATGAGAATTTTTATATTAGATTTTATTGTGATGAAGCTATATAGCTATGTTTTTGCGCCCGTTTTTCTCAGGCATACGTCTAGATAGACTGTCACAGTTGCGAAAACGTCGAAAAATATTGAGGTTGACAAGCAGTAAGAGCCTCTATCTGAAGTATAAATTGTCAATGGCATATTTTGAATGTGTTGTATTTTTACGTTCAATAAATAATTAAAAATTATTTTGAACAAAAATTTGTGAATTTAAATTATAATTTGAAATTTAACGTTTACACCTCATAATTATATTAAAAAAGCAAGAAATTAATACTTAATCTAAAAAAGCACATTCAAAATTTGTTACATATATACATAATATATAAACTACGTATACATATAACTCAAATACAAATAAAAAAAAAAACTTTATTTCACTGTAAAACTTTATAAGTTACTAGTTAACCCAGCAAACGTTGTATTGCCGATATTAAAATCGTGATACAAAAGTAACTGTTGATCGTAGATGCGTGAATATTTGAAGTTTTATATATTTTTTAATGCTGACTCATAATTAAACAAATTTAAAAAAAAAAAACGTGTGGACCACCCTTAACATTTAGGGCGATGAAAAATAAATGTTGTCCGATTCTCAGACCTATCCAATATGCACTCAAAATTTCATGAGAATCGGTCAAGCCGTTTCGGAGGAGTTCAAAGTTTAACACCATGACACGAGAATTTTATATATGTCGTAACACGGAACGCCAGCGCCATCTGTCGTGTCGTTAAACGGAACGCCAGCGCCATCTATCGTAACAAGGAACGCCAGCGCCATCTGTTGGCGTTCGATAGAGTCAACGTTCCCCCGGCCGAGAGGAGCGCACTTCACTTCTTGTGCAGCGGTCGGCCAGAGCGGTCGAACTTGAACCATCGCGCGTTCCATATATCCCATAGTGTGTTTATTTAAAGTGATTCTACATTATAATTTGATTGTGTGAATAAGTTTGTTCCGTGCACTGACTTTACCCATCGACGCCCACTGCTAGGAGTCTAGGACTATGGACCCTGCTAAGGACGGTGACCCTCTTCCGCCGTTATATATTAGATTTAGTGCAAGTCAGAATGAAGTACTAAAGTTACAATAATATTCAAATGAGTATGACTTTACATAGTATAGTATAATATTCATTAACAAATTATAGAAAAATTAATTCTAACTATATTTATCGTTTAATAAATAACATAATACTTGTTCCCTTGTATCCCTCGTTGTTCTATTATTCACGACATTTTAATTTATTGTGAGAGTAATAATATATCTGGCAGTCATTGTTATTTTTCAATTAATATTAATATCAAATTAAGCAACGGTCTCCACGAAGCACTTCCAAGCACATCCAAGTTTAAACAACTTCTACTTGTTTAACTTCTTTTCATAAAGTTTAATTCACATAATTATTACTAGACTACAGATATTGTAACTGGTAAGTAACAACAATACAAATTCAAATTTCAAATTCAAATATTTTTATTCAAAATAATATGATGTGACATCACTAATTGAAAGTTAAAAGAATGCCTCAGGCCTGAGAAGATCGGGCGCAACAAACTCAGCGGGCATTTTTTCATCAAAAAATATGTTTACAAAGTAATATTGTACAATTAAACTTATTATTTATTAGCCTGAGGGCAGTCGCTCCATTCCCAATCTGTGGTATCATTAAGAAAGTCATTTATGTTATAGTAACCTTTACCACACAAACGTTTTTTAACAATTCTTTTGAATAACTTAATACTTTTGTTTTGAATATTTTCTGGGATCTTGTTGTAAAAGAAAATAAAATAAATCTCTGTAAAGATGGCATGTCATGAAAATACAATGTCGGTACAAATTTTCATTCTATATTCTATATCTTTGTATCTTTTTAAAATAATATAATATGAGGCTTTTATGAGATAGGAGGTAGGTAATCCTGGAGCCTGATTAATATCTTTCGTTCATTGTTGCTTGTGGCATTATGTCGATCATTATTCGGCCAGTCAAAAATCAAGAATGGATAAATATTAAAATCGAAGGAATACTGAATCAGAACATAAATAAAACATTAGTTATTATGAACCCTGGTTAGCGTGGAAGGTATTTTCTTTGATTACCTAACTCGACGTTCCGTGAACTTTTCAGAGGGTCGGGTTAACTACACACATCAAAAAAGTCTAAGCAACATGTACTAATTTAAATTTTAGGATGGTTTTAGGGTCCTATGATGTAAAAATAACAGCTTTTGTCTTTATAAGTTCTTATTATAACAGAAATTAACAATATTAGAATATACTGCAGAAACTAAGGTACATAAGCAACTTAACATTTTTAAAACAAAATGAAATTTCTAAAGAAAATGAATTTATTGTAAAAGAATAGGATAATTTAATACAAAGTATGGCCTCCTCTGCTATTCAGAACTTGTCGGCAACGATTATTCATTGAATTAATGGGACTGTTTTTGTCATCTTGCCTTATTCGCCCCCAATGGAATTGTAGCAAATCCTTCAGCTCAGTTGGGTTATTGTCACTCCGTCCAAGTCTTTCAAAACACATCTCTGGAGCATGTCCCATGCGTGCTCGATGGGGTTGAGATCTGGCGATTGTGCAGGCCAGGGCAATACCCGGACGATCTCCGTTGCCAAGTATTGACTGGTTCGCCGAGCTGTATGTGAATGCGCATTGTCATGCATTAACGTAAAATCTGAGCCATAGGTTTGTGCAAATGGATGAACATAAGGTCTGAGAATATCGTCAACGTAATATTCAGCGTTCATGTTTCCATTTACAAAAACGAGCTCAGTTCGCCTGTTCTTCATAATACCCGCCCATACCATAACTGTTGAGCCGCTGTATGGATGAACTTCCTGAATGCGGAGCCTTTCAGTATTTCCGAGCTGACGGTACACTCGCACTCTTCTTGTATGAGGACTAAACACGAATCGCGACTCATAGGAAAACATAATTTTATCCCATTGTTCCTGGGTTCCGCGTTCTCTACACCATTCATTTCGACGAGCGCGATTCCCGTGACGTATCGGTGGGCACCAGTTTTTAAAAGAAGACTGCATCAGTGGTTAACAAATAAGTGCTTCTATAGCTTAAATGAATTTTTCAATACAAAATGAATTAGTCTATTTGATAATAATATATGTAAATTAATATACTTTTATGACATTGAATTTGTTAATATTATACATAGGTACTAAATGAATTATTAAGTTATTTACGTCTCATATTATAATATCTTAAAATTTCATTTTATAAATATTATTGATATCATTGTGAAATCCGACATGTTTCAATATAACAGTACGATTAGTGTTTAGACAATTTTGTAACATATTTTGCATGTCAATTGACGAAACATATTGGATTATCCATTATATTGTTAACACCTTAAGTACAATGTTTCCTGCAAATAAAATTTCATTTCATTTCATTTCATTTCACCTAATTGGGCGTCGAGCTCGTAGGCCATACTCATGCAGTCGATTTCGCACAGTTTCGGGACTTACAACACCACTTGAATTTTGTAGTCTCAAACTTATCTTTCGAGCGGTTGACATCGGCTGGCGCCTTGCAGTCAGTTGTATGTACCGGTCTTGCCGAGCGGTTGTACTCCTTTTACAGTCTGAATGCTGAATTGTATTTTTATAACATTTCTATGAATACCAAAATGCCGAGATACCTGATATTGATTACTTCCTACTTGCAACATCCCTACAGCTCTTTGCATTTCATTTGCCGTCAAATGACGTCGCTCCATGACGTAAAGAATATCTAACAATTCAATTTTGTCTCTAATTTTATTATAATGATTGGTAAAATTATAAAATCAAGACTAAATGTAGCAATAAAAACGCACTTAAATTCAAACGTATTCCCTTTCATTTAATTTTATGAAAAAAAAAAAACAAAACATAATCGAATTTTGTTTTACAACCAGCCAGTATGTCATCAATAACAAAAAAGTTTACATACCTATGCACTTTGAGTGAATAAAAACTAAGAAATTAATTAATATAAATGGTAAATTTGTAATATCATGCATGTTTCTTAGAATTTTTTGATATGTGTAATATACTTAATAATAAAGCCAAGCTACGTCTTACACTTGCGATTGCGATGACACTTTGGTGTGCGTGCATTGCTCAAAATAGAGGTTAGTTCTAAACTCATTTTTTTTTGAGGTTTTCACAGCTGTCATAGTCTATCTAGACGTATAAATGATCTAAGATCTACAATATGGTTTACAATAAGTTTATTTCACGTACAACTAAACTGTATATACACACAATAGTATGTATGTAATGGCAGCATGTTAAAAAAAATAGATTAGAAGAGATGTTTAATAATTTTTCCTGGACGTTACGACATAACTATCCTCAAAAAAGGCCGTACACCTTCAAAACATTGAGTGCTGAAACACGACAGCTGTGGATTATCGACCTTCGGTGTGGTGCATTATTTACACAACTGTTGAGTATACAAAATAATCTAGGCACTCGTGCGTTTTAACACGCAGAATGCGTTGTTTGGGATAGCGAGGACGTTATAAAGCATATTGCAAAGTGCTCAACGCGATATTTTGCAGTTTAGATAACATTAACACATAATTCATGGTGTTACAAAAGTTCCATAAAAAGAAACTTATCATTTAACAATATTATTAAAACAAGAGGCATACTATTAGGTCAGGACCCTAGAGTACTAGACTATTAGGTTATGAAAAACAAAAGGTGTCTCATATCATTAATGTATCAACAGCTAGACGGACGTTTAATATGCATTAGACAGACGCTGTACTTGTTAGCAGTCAACAAGAGTTAAGATTACAAAGCACCTCAAAGCAACAGACGTACATTCAACACTAAGTGCAGTGTACATATTGATGGTGTTATGAAACGAGCGTGGGACGCGCGCACTTCAAGATAATAGACGCGACGCCTTGTTTGATATGTGTGCAGGGAACAGAGTTTATCTTTGCACGGAACTTGATAACGTTGTACTGGTCGTCTAACTTTGCGTGAATATATTACAATGTAGAAGTGATAATGTAAGTCGAGCATTTAAACTGGGCTTTATCCTTAATTTACTTACTTTACGTCGAAAACAAAATGGCACGCAGTTAGCCTCTATTATCATCAACCCTCGCACACTAAAACAAAGTGACTGATATAACTGTCACACTAAAGTAATAAACGTGTCCTGTTGTCATGCGTTTGCTAGCAACAAGAGTCTCTATCTGGAATCTAGACATATAAAAAGTGGTGGTGAGTAGGGACGTCGCTTCATTGTGTGTCTTTTACCGTATTTATCACGGAGAGTGTACCGAAGAGCTGTTTTAGCTGATTCCTGCCGCCGAGTTCCACCTTCGCACAAGTCGCCACAAATTAGGTTATCATCTCCACCATCTGGATGTTTGGTGGTCTTCCACAGGCTGTTTCAAGCAGCTTTCTTCCACGTAGTACAAAGCTTAGGAATGAGCTTCCTTGTGCGGTGTTTCCGGGACGATACGACACGGGTACCTTCAAAAAAGTGCGTACACCTTCTTAAAAGGCCGGCAACGCTCCTGTGATTCCTCTGGTGCTGCAAGAGAATGTAGGTGGCGGTGATCACTTATGAAATCAAAAAAGGTCTTTAGAGGTAGTTTAGTTTTTATTTCGATTCGTGGCCATTCATAATTTTTATTTTTGTATGAACCTGTCTGTGAGATTATTTTTGACGCACTGTTTGACACTTCTGCTGTGACACTGTTAAATTCAAATACTTTTATTCAAAATACGCAATGACGTTCTATACATATTATGGACATATCATTCACAGTCTGATAGCGGAACGGAAAAAGTGTGCTTAATGACAATGTAAGCACATTTTTCTCCTAAGTCGTTTGTCAACTAATTGTCAATAAAGAAGCCTGAATATGCTACAAAAAAGTGCTCAAAAAATACTTTAGCGAAGCAACAAAAGTACAATTGTGCTCGTCACCTTGAGACATAAGATGTTAAGTCCCATTTGTCCAGTAATTTCGCAAGCTCTAATTTCCTACCGAAACACAATAATCCTTACACATTACTGCTTCAGGGCAGGAATAGGCGCCCATATTCTATCCGGCATCCTGTGTAAAGGAGCCTTCCACTGGTAAAGCTTCGCACGACACGCTACTAGAACGTCATTCCCACCATCTGGATGTGTGGCGTTCCTCCACAGTGCGGTTTTTAAGGAACTTTCTTCCACGTACAACCAATCTGTGGAATGAGCTTCTTAAAGCAGTGTTTCCGGGTTGAAACGACATGGGTACCTTCAAAGAAAGCGCGTAAACCTTCCTTATAGGCCGGCAACACTCCTGTTGCAAGAGAATGTGGGCGGCGGTGATTACTTCGCACCAGGAGTCCCGTACGTTCGTTTTAGTGAGCCTTTTTGAATAAGATCGTCAATATCCACCTAAGTTCAACTTACATGGGATATCATAACTTTCCACCATAAGTTTATCGATATCGTATAGCCTATAATTGATACAAAGACGCAATAATAATACACAATAATGATCACAGAACAGGTAAAAGACATTTAAACTCTCATCTCACCTCTTTAAACTATTCCGTGACAATAATTCAATATTCATAAATGTCTATCATTCCGTTCTTGAGTTAGTTGACGCACCCTTATCTTTCAATAACTCATTAGGACTTAGTAGATATTCTATCATTGAGGCAAAAACAAACTAACCATAAAATTTGTAAAGTAAATTATTGATAGAACCTACAGATTTATACAGTTGTATAGATAAGGAAATATTGACCTATATTCGAAACTGCTAAATTAGACTATTGAATGGTGAATATAAATACGAATTAACTTCTAAATCGGAACGACAAATCTTTAGAAAGGAGGTCAGATAATAAAATATAGGAGATAAACTATATAGGAGCCGACTTCGCTGTGAAATTCTTTCATTTCAATATTTGCACATGTGCAACTGCAATGGAATTTTATGCAACTCGCGAGTTGTACTAATTTCAGTATATCGATATACTACGTATAATACAAAATGCACGAACTATGAAATGAAGGTACATAAAAAGTTGAAACCCAGTATTTTAATACATCACTTACCATGGATTTTATCACTACATAGCATAAAACAAAGCAGCTTTCCGCTGTCTGTTCCTATGTACAGTTAGATCTTTTAAACTACGCAACCGATTTTGATGCGGTTTTTTTTAAAGATATAATGATTCAAGAGGTAGGTTTATATGTATAATACGTGCACAATATAGTAGAGAAACACAGTTATTTTAGGTTTCTAATGTGATTTCGTAAATGAACTTTTTTTGCCCTCACATTGCAAACGCTGGTTGAACACTACAAGATAGATTCAAATAATATGTTTCATTATTGTACAACTTAAATTGTCATATTTCTATTTCTTTGAGATAACCCACAATAACAATTTTTATCCTCTACTTTTTACGAGAAATAATGGCTTATTTACTTAGCGATTCTAAGCAATATATCATTAATCGTTTACCCAATTAATTACATTAAATACATTTTGTATTTAATATAGATCAATACGGCTTTTTACAGCATGTAATTTAAATGAATATTTTCGAAGATATTACAGATATAAATGCATGTCGAGACACAAATTACAAGATCACTCGGAAATACCTCTGTTATATTTATTTAATTTTTAATATTATAACTTTGACAGAACGAAGTCTATCCGGGCAACTAGTTTAATTTTTTTTTAATGGTGAACTTGTAATTGCTCTTTAAAAGAGTGGAATTGAAGTTCTTGCTTCTTGATTTGTCAACTACTTTGGTTATTTTTTATTATAAACAAACAGTTTCTTAAACTAATACAATGTCCTGTAAAACTGTTTATCTACACCCATGCTTTAAACCCTCTATTAAAGATTCTGAAACAGTTAGTTTATTGTCATCATTAAAACACCCAATGTCGTAATAACCATTACATCATCCAAACGAGTGTTGTAATGCTGTACTAAATTTCATAACAACATTCCTTTGTTTTTTTCGATCCCTTCATGCGCAAAGAGTTTCAACAGACAGCCACATTCTTATTGCTCGTTGTGTGGTATCTGTACGAATTTCAAAAAAAGAACATTTTCATTTACGCGCGGTCCAGACTACCAGAACGTCGTGAACCGTAAAAAAAGGTTATTCGAATCCCCGCCATTTTTCTTCGATATTTTTATTGTTTTGTTTACACAAAATGAGCGATTCAAGTTTTGAGAGCACATCGCCTAATATTCAAGTTTTAATAACCCACATTCGCGTTTTAATACCCCTTATAACACAACAGTTGCATAAATAACTATTACACTTTTGACAGTTAGTTTACTGGATCGAGCGAGTCTCATATTATTAGTCCTAAAACTTATTTAAATATTGTTACTGCAGGAATAGAATAAATAATTCTTCAATCGTTTTTAAATTTACTTTTGTTCGGTTCCCGTCGGATGTTCTACGGCACACTAGTTGGACGTGTCGGTTGGATTGGAAGGTTTGGTTTGGCGGTTTGTCAACTAGTCTACTTACATTACACTGCTTTTACATATTCTATGCTTATTCTCAGGTATAATACTATATTCCAAGTTTATTTGTAAGGCCGAGAATGTTTATTAATAATTGAGAAGTTAGCGTTGTAGCCAATCATATTTTGTGTAAGTTATAAATATCTAATATAATGTAAATCTCTAAGTTACTATTGCGTCATTCAACATAAATATTTAAAAGACCAAAGTGTGGTCGGTGTGAAAACTTTGAAAAACACATTTTGGTCCCAATATCGATTTTTCGTGTCCTTGTAGTAGTAAATTTCATCCAAATCGTGAAAACCAATACAGAATTATTTCCCTTGCTACAATACGACTGTCTTTTACGAGTAGTCTTAATGAGGCGAACCAGCGAATGTTTGCAAACGTGACCTTTGGTATTTGAAAGGTTAACATCAGTCCTGATAAAATGCCTTCAGATCTTTATTGAGATTGATATTCAACATCACTGTGATTTCATTCAGATAAATAATCTACTATGCTATGCTACAGTACTAAATTACTTTTTGTTAAATGTATGAAAGTAATGAATGAACATTGTATGATATCTACTGTTGTGGTAAGTATATATCTTAAACGTAAGCTTTCTATGGTTATTAAATTAAAAAAAACTGTGTCACCATCATCATCAGCCGGAAGACGTCCACTACTGGACATCCTCATCCAGGCCTCCGCACTCTGCCACCAGACACGTGTCGAATTGTTTGAAGATTGAAAATTGGCGGAATCAACACTCATTTGGATAATTATGGATTTTCGCAAAATAACGCCTACTTCAATCAACTTGAACTCATTAAAATACATTTTCAAGTTTAACAAATCGAAAAGTATTAATTATGACAGTTATAGTTACTAGAAAACCAGAATGATATTTTCGTGGAACACAAATTAAAAGTCCGTTTGCGATATCCTTTTTAACTCGAGATCTTCCGACAGTGTGGGTGGGTTTCAAGGGGTCGAAGTCGTACATACAAAGATTGGCGCCCCCCCTACCCTAATATACTGTCCAGTTCCTGCCTTTTAAGTGTCACAGTTTCCGCTAACCGTGAAATATATTCTTCATATCATGCCTCAATAGTGTCGTATTTCAGTGAATCTCATCACACTTGAGGATTCGGCAATAAAATGAAGTGGTTCTTGGCTTACGTAAAAGTAAGTATTATAGCGATTATATGAAAATATATCCTTTTAACATCCAACTCTCATAACTCATTCTAATCCATGGTAGTATTATGAATACGAAATTATCTCTGTCAGTATGTTCGGAAGCTTTTCATGATATGGATGAAATTTGGTATTTTAGTCTGAGGCTGGAAACGATGTAATATAATTATTATTATTTGAAGAGGGTGGCTAAAACTCTAGGATGGCGCTCTAAGGCAGTCCACAAATAGGTTCCGGAACATATTGGACTGTTTTAGCTCCAGCTCATCGCCCATTTCATTGCCTAAGATTCCGGCATGCCCTGGGACCCATCTGAGAATCACTCAATTCTTCATGCCTAATGAATTCAGGCATTCAATGCAATTATTAACTAATTTTGACGCCGTCAAGTCAACGTCTAAAGCCAGCAATGCTGCCTGACTATCAGAGTGAATGTATATGTTTTGGTTGAAGTAGCCTTTATGGATATTGGTTTCCGCGCATTCTAAAATGGCGTATACCCCTGCTTGAAATATGGCTGCAAAGCTCCCCAGGTTTTGTTGTTCATCCACTCGTCCCTAGGAGGTAGTTCCACGATAAAGTGTTTGAAAATATGTTCATAAATACAAGCTTTTATGCGGTCTTTTTTTAATTATTTTGAGCTTTATTAAGGTTCTTAAAGCTTTTCTACTTATGTGTATTCATACGCTTAAAGGTGAAATGAATGAAAACATTACCAAAAGATGTGGAAATTGAATAAGCTTATCAAAGAATAAGTGAATTTAATGGACTTTTCTTGTACTTGAACTATTAATTAAGGAAAAACTGTTCAAGTGCGTGTTGGAATTTTCTTTTACTTTTTATATAACTGTAAATAATATAACTAGTTAAAAATTCTACTGCACTTTTGTTAAAGCTACAAAAATAGCTATTTTGTGTCGGAATCCAATTATCTTTGTTCAGACATCGCACTTTTAATCTAGAGACTATGTAACTTTAATTCCTTGGAGGATTCTCGGGTCCAGTAACGTTCTAGAATTAAAATGAACTCAGCAAAATTTATTATGTGTCCTAGAGGTTGTCTCAGGGACATATCATGATTATTTTGTAAGATGAATTTTCTTTTATTTTATTGTTTGTATTTTTGAATTTATACTTCTTTTGGCGCGTTATGAAAAAATGATGAGAGTGAAATTTAAAGATGCGCGCGCATCACAGTAATACAAAAGTAACAGGTTGAAGTTGGTTCCCAAAAATTTGTGACGTTTGCGTCATTCGTTATTTATTCTGTTTCTTCGTCCATTATTAGGACAGGCAAAGGGCAAGCCCATACAGCCGTATACATTATTTAATAATTAATTTGCAAGATTTTTACAAAATTAAATTTTTGCTAAAAACGTAGAATAGCACGAGGAATGAATCATTTTAATGATGTTTACTTCGTAAGGTCAAAGAAGTATAACTTCTTGCGTGCATACATAAGAACACACACTTTTTTTATTATTTATTTAAGTCATATACTAGAAATCATCATGATAATATATCGAAACTATCGGGGTTCCTCAAGGATCTAATCTAAGCCCTGTTTTATTTTAAACAAGTTATCATTTAATAATTGTTGGTCATTTGATAATTGTATATGGAAACTAAAATCACCACTGAACATATTTTAGTTTTCAATTAAATCTGGAAGCTTACAGTTTTAAAAAACTAAAAATATAATATAAGTACATACTTTATTAATTTATTGAAAGAGTCTATACTTTATGACCTAAAAAATCATTGTTTTTAGCGTAGTTTAATGTCGCCAAAAAAGTACATTTTCTTGGCTGCCACAAACAACTAAATCTAGTTTAGATATGGTAAGTGACACGCAGTACATACTAGATGGGGCATAATATTTTTTCGAAATGTTCAACCTAAAAAAAAACAAATGGCGAGAAATCATTTGTCAATCATTGTTTATCACACATCAAAGTTCTACGTACGCAACAAAATTGGAATTAAGTCAAAAAGCTTTTAGAGCGATGATTTTTTATTATTTTAAAAATTCTCTCTCTCTCTGCGCAAGACTGTGCCACACATGTTCAACAACAATGCTTTTGGGAGAGAAATACCTTGCTTGAGCACCGTGAGGGGATGGTTTGCTGAATTTGAGAGAGGTCGGGTTTCTTTACATGACGTTTTTCGTCAACTGCCGTCAACGAAAATACTGTGGCTGCTGTTAAGAGCCATTTCAGCAGTTATGAGACATTTCGAGAACTTTTGGGGATTGCTATAAGCCAAATTTAGAATATTTTACACGAAAAATTTAAAGTTCGGAAACTTTCTTGTCGTTTGATCCCTCATGAACTGACAGCAGAGCAGAAGCGGGCTCGCGTGGAATGGTGCTCACAGATGCTTATAAAGTACGACCACGGACATTCTAATGCTGCTTATGACATTGTCACAGGAGACAAAACGTGGAATTATTGTTTTACATACATACATAAAATCACGCCCCTTTCCCGTAGGGTAGGCAGTGACCACTTCTTTCCACTTGCTACGATCCTTACATACTTATTTCGCTTCGTTCACTTTCATTATTCCTTTCATACATTCCTAAACCAGAGAGGGTTTAGGGTACTCTTGACTTGGCCTTTTTTCAAGACGTCCCTGATTTGATCTTCAAACGTCCGCCTAGGTCTACCCCTTCCAACACTTTCATTCACACTGGCCTTATACACTTTCTTCGTCAATCGTTCTTCATTCATTCTCTCGACATGTCCAAACCATCTCAGCATATTATTATATTATTGTTTTGAACCCGAAAAAAACAGCAATCTTATAAGCCCTTCACATTCTGTGTTTGAAAATGAGAACAGGCCATCAAAAGTGAAGCAGATGAGAAACGTTGGTAAAAAAATGATCTTTTCCTTTTTTTTCTCAGCTACGTGTCCAATCTGCACAATTTCACTTGAAGATCAAAAGAGTGTTAATGCCGAGTGGTGTTCTTCCGTTTGTTTACCTAGGGTGTTAAAAAATATTTGCGAAAGACGACCATAAAGCCGCGTTTTCCTACATCATGACAAAGCTTCTTCACACACGGCCAACAAAACTATGTCATTTTTTGCTTCCGAAAAAGTTCAACTCGTCACCCATCCTGCACATAGCCCCGATCTAGCATCCTGTGATTTCTATTTTACCCAAAATCAAAGATTTGATGAGAGGTTTCACTTATACCAATTCCGAAGAGGCACTGATAGCGTTCAATCAGAACATAGAAAACATGCCTTCAGATCTGTGGTCCTCCTGTTTTGATAAATGGTTCGATCGCATGAAAATTTTTTTAAAATGTAAAAGAGAGTATTTTGAAAAGGAATAAACATAATATTTTGGTTATAACTTGTTGTTTTTTAAGATACGCAAAACTTTTAGTGTGACCTACATATAGTACACACATAATATTTCCAAGTTTAAATCACGAGAATCATTCTAATGTAAACTCCAGAAAAAGCTTGTTAATATTATTTGCCAGGATGCTGCAAGGTATTCTGTAATTTTCAGATTTCCCGCGTTGGCTGTATGGGTGTGTACCTTTGCAATTCCTTGAAGTAGAAAAAAACCACTCACTATAGATAAGTACTAAACTGTGCCTCTGTATAAGTACAATATATTTCCCGCCTATTTACGTGCCAACTCGAATTTTATGTTATTTTAATTCATATAAGAAGTATACGTCTATTTAGCATTGACAGATTTCGCAAACACAATTAAAGTGTTACATAATAATGAACTAAAAACAAAAAATCAAGAAGTAATATAATAAAAGTATTTAGATATAATACGCGAAGACAAAATGAATGGAAATAATAGTATTCGGGTATTTAGAACTTACCAGAACACGCACTCTACCTCTTAACGCGTTTGGTAACGTATTGAATAGATCGAAATCAGGCAAGTCAGCCATGAAAATAAGAGACGAGACGAGCTGGACGTTCAGCTGATGGTAATTGATACGCCCTGCCGTAACAATGCAGTGCCACTCAGGATTCTTGAAAAACCCCAAAAATTCTAAGCGGCACTACAACTGCGCTTGTCACCTTGACACAAGATGTTAAGTCTCATTTGCCCAGTAATTTCACTAGCTACGGCGCCCTTCAGACCAAAACACAGTAATGCTTACACATTACTGCTTCATGGCACAAATAAGCGCCGTTGTGGTACCCATAATCTAGCCGGCATCCTGTGCATAGGAGCCTCCCACTGGTAAGAGCAAGCTGAAACATGATTTCGGGCCGTTCTGAGAAAGGATCTAAAACATAGTAGAAAATTGGAAATACTTATATTCTTACTTATTATTTACATTATTGGGACCAATAAACAGTGAAACAATAACATTTTGCTATAACTAATACATATAAATCCTAATTATAAATTGTGAAACCATCTACATTAGCCACAGATAACACGTACATCTATATAAACAATAAAATAAAATTTATGTGCTTAGTAATAATTAAAAGAGAAAAAAAGAACAATGCCTATAGGCCGACCGTTTATCTGAGTCCTCGCCTGCGCGGTACAGGGGCGCGGGGGTATGACGACAAAGGGGACTGAGACAGGTGCGGGCGACGGGCGAATTTTTGTAATCGCTCATTTCGTGTATATCTCACTAAGCGCCCCCGCCGCCCGCACCTGTCTCAGCCCCCTTTGTCGTCATACCCCCGTGCCCCTGTACCCCTCAGGCGAAGACTCAGATCAACGGTCTGCCTATAGCGTAGTGCAGATTATGACGGCTGTGTTAATAAATATTATCTTATGTATATTACAGAAGCATCAGGTATTCGCTTTAATTTACTTTAACTAATAAAATTAAATTATACTATAAAGTTGATTAATTTAAGAATTTAAATCTCACTTGTTATCTTTTATTCATAATACATAATTATTTTTTTAAAATATCAATAAGTTTTACTCCAAATAAGAAAACACGATTAATGAAAAAATCTATATTTGTAGAGTACTCATTATAATTTTTAAGGAGTCTAAACAACAGTGCACGAAAACCAAGCGTTTGCGGAGCATCCATTTAATAGCAAATAAGTATCTTTCTTGCAGCCCGCATGTTTGTGCGAACCGGCTCTAGGAGCCTGAAACTGTGTCTCAGGCAGCTTTAGAGCAAGACTTGGTACAATTTTCAGGCATTTTCGAAAATGGTTGCTCATGGAACATTCTAGAGTGAAAATTAAAGATTGTATGACAAGGACGGAATGATGTAGGAGAGAGAAGATGAGAAATTTTTAGAAGCTAGAGCAAACGTTTTACAATTGTGCGACAAGGAAAGAATGATGCTAGGAAAGAAATGGAAGATCGAACATTCTAGACTCATGTGTCAAAATAGAACATTGATTACGTTCGCCTAGAAAGTTCTCGAATATTGTTCCCAGGTATATAAATCTATATATATATATATATATATATATATATATATGAGAGATTTCCACGTATATAGTCACTCATCACGATATCTCTGGAACCATAAGGCGTAGAGACTTGAAATTTGGTAGGAATATTCCTTTTCTCCGAGTAGAGCTCAGCTAGGATTTTCCAAAATTCCATCCGCAAGAGTTTTTTTTTATTATGAACAGAACAACGTCTGTCGGATCAGCTAGTATTATAATATAATATTGTGACAAGTGAATAATAATTGAATGATATGTGTTTAATTCTCAGTTAGAGTAATTAGTTAGAGTGTTAGTGTTTTATGTGTGCGTTATTGGTCTATTTCCTTTTGCGTGTAATTAATCTTAATATAGTAGGTACTATTGTATTTTTCTAACTAAATCCTAGTCTAATAACTTTTCAATCCACGAAACCCATGCTCATAATAATATTTTAAAATGAATTCTTGAGTGATTGAGTAAGTTACTAGTAATTGCCTTAAATCAGTCATCTATCAGTTGTTCTCATTGATTAATTCAAACAATAATTTAACTGCAGCTATTCTTTTACTTGTATAAGTCAAGTCAATACAATGCAAGTACAATGAAGTGTATACACTCTAGGAAATAGGATCAGTAGGGTAATCAATACCGCCTACTAAAAATTCACAAACCAGCTAGCATCTTAATAATTAAATGTAAAATTAAATAGAAAATTTGCTGAGCTTTTAGGAATTCAAATACAAATTCAAAGTCAAATATTTTTATTCAAAATATTGAAAGTCAAAAAAAACTACCACCCATTCCAAAATGCCTCAGGCCTGAGAACAATGGGCGCAACAAACTACGAATAAAACAATTTCCAATGTTCAAATAGAATTTGGGCAGTGATTTTACTGAAGTGGCAGTGGGCACGGAACATAGCTCGACGGACAGTAGGCCGTTGGGGCAGTAAAGTCCTCGAATGGCAAACAAGTACCAGAAGACGCAGTGTTGGTAGCCCCCCCCCCCCCATAATATGAACCGACGATCTGGTCAAGATCGCCGGAATACGTTGGATGAGGGCAGCGCAGGACCGATCATCGTGGAAATCTTAGGGGGAGGCCTTTGTCAAGTAGTGGACGTCATACAGCTGATGATGATGATGAAAACATTTTCTCGTCAGGTTAAGATTACATCTATTATCCCGCACAATGTATTTTGATCACGTTTATAATTAAAAATATTTAAATGTAAATGCAAGGGATCTGAAACCACAATTACATCTCTGAACGTTAATTGCCAAGTTAAAACATTTATGAGCCAACAACATGTGCTAATTAAAAAGTAATGGCCGTACGAGATATAACGCTAACTGGGTTAATCTCATAATTTCGTTTGTAGGAATTAAACAATTGCTTTTTTCTTTATCATGAACATTGATTTCATATATTTCAGATTTTTACGTAACGGTGTTCATATGAAAGGCGAATACTTATAGGCATATTTTTTACCAATATAGATTAAAAATATGAAAGCAATTTGTGCGTAATATCACAGCAAATAAATTTTAAAGCTGTTGGATTGATTTCACAAATAAAATTTGTAAACAAAATCTTAAAAACGAAATGGTACTCGAACCCACGATCTCTCGCGTGCCGTGTGAGTGCTCTTCTAACTGAGTCAACCGTTCGAGTGACGTATCGTTGATAAAATCTTGTCATAACAAAGCATACAAGATACGTCACCCGAACGGTTCGCTCAGTTAAAAGACCACTCGCACATAACGCAAGAGGTCGCGGGTTCGAGTCCCGCATCGTTCATAAAATGGTGTTTTCCAATTTTATTTGTGTAATTATTGTTCTGTCATAAATATGCTCTAAGCTCTTTGGCGCGACGGTAACACGAGTTCAGTGCTTTTCCGCAATACCAAAATTGTCCGTCCCACCTGAAGAAGTATTCACTTAAAAGAAGATGTTTCCTTAACAAAAGTATTTGAAAGTGTATAGGCATATATTTTACAATTATGCCTTCCATATGCTAATTCGGCTTCATTCCCTAGTTATCGCTTTTATTTTAATTATGCGGAACACGTAAAATATCTTTAAAGCTTCCTTCCGCTAAATTCCACCTTCGCACGACACGCCACAAGTTAGGATACCACCATCTGAATGTGTGGCGGTCCTCCACAGTGCGGTGCATTGAGCTTCCTTGTGTGGTGTTTCCGGGACGATACGACATGGGTACCTTCAAAAAAAGCGCGTACACCTTCCTTAAAGGCCGGCAACGCTCTTGTGATTCCTCTGGTGTTGCAAGAGAATGTGGGCTGCGGTGATCACTTAACACGGGTGACCCGTACGCTCGTCCGGCCTCCTTTTCCATAAAAAAGCTTCATTACTTAGCCCTTCTTTTCTCATTTTTACTCTCATTTTACTCTCTAATCTTGACTATGCATAATTTACTAGCTGTCTATGTGTTACTTATGATCACCTTAAACGTAAACAAACTTAAGTGTTTTCAATATTTCGCAATTAAATTCATATTTGGGTTACGCAAATATGATCATGTATCTGAAATTCGGACAAGGCTCAAGTGGATCAAAATTCAATTTCACCAGAAAACTGATATTCCTTTCCTTTTGTACTGTATTATTTTCGGCCCAAAAGTAATATTTAAATTAAAGGTTGTTTATTTGGGTTATTCGCATGAGCTCATGTAGCGGTCAGAAGCTAACCAAATTTAATGCGTAAAAAGATTAAGTAAGTAAACCATTCAAAACTATCATTACGGGGAAACGTACCAAGAATACTGGCAGTATTTACGCGTTGGATAGCTAGGCTGATCCGTTGACCAAAATAGTTGGGTTGTAGGCTTGGGTTTCCAGCTCTGTTGAGGCGCGAAGAGGCCCCACGGGCCAAGTGTCTCGACACCAAACGGCACAAAGATGTTTGACTCACTGGGACCAACATATTTGGGACGCTAGCATGTATGTATGTATTTTAGATGCAATAAAGTATTTTCTTTCATTGATTTATACTCGTCACCTTGAAAATCTTTGAGATGTAAATTAGGCTTAGTTTTTGCATATCAAAAAAAGATCAAAAAAGCGCGTGTGTGAAGGAGCCTTCTATTGATACTTGTCTTACAATCTATTAGATCTTATAGATAATAAATATCTGCTTTGCTCTATTATTTACGAACTCCCCTTATAGCTCTCTGTTTCATTTTTACGAACCCATCGCTCAAATATTAATCAAACTGTAGGAAAAGTTAATCTGTCAATATTCTCTCCCACTAAAACTGATCTGTTTCGTGATACGAATGCTACAAATGCCGTTGGGCGTCCAAGTTTCACTGTGAGGTTATTGATTTTATTGGTATTCAAAGTGGAATGTGAGATTAAATGGTTTCTCGTTATAATAAATTCCGATTTCCAATCTTATTCAGTGCACTATATTTATTTCTCGTTACTCTACTTTTGCTTTAAATTCAACCAACTCAAGTTATGTTATTAATGAAAAAAATTTCGTGCGTAACAAAGTACGCAAATGTCAGAAGTGAAATCTGCATTGTGCTTGAACCTCTTAACTGCATATGAAGTCCTGGTACATGTTGCTAGGATAACACATGGTTTCAACCACTACATTACTATCACTGCTATCATATTTATGTTCTCCTGGAGTCTATGGAGTACTACTATATAATAAAACGTCCTGCGCATGACGTCAGAATATATTAAGGTATACTTGCGTCATGCATAAGATAATCTCTTCTTCAACTATGATCGCCTGGTACCAAAACACTATATAATGCATCGTATCTCATTTTCTCCCACGTTAATTCTTATGAATTTATGTGTCTGTCTCTTATTACCTACCTACTGTCGCTTTTTCGATTCATGACTTTCAAACCTCAAAGATGCTAAAGAAGCTGTCATTTCAACAAAAAGAATGCTTTCACTTCAACAAACTGTACTGCTTGTCTGTTTTGATTGTAAGAATTTATTGAAGTAGGCGTTACTTTGCGGAAATCCATAATTTTTCAAATGATTTGAGTTTACTCGTACACGACGTGAAACACGTGTCGAATTATTTAAAGCCGGATATTGGCGGAATTAACACTAAAGAAAACTCAAATCATTTGAATTGTAAGAATTAACAATAAATGTTATAATTTACATTAGTTTTAAGGCCAGAGCAATTTTGAACTGACTTTCTCTATAAATGTTATTTTTCTAAATAAAACAACATGCATTAGTATTTCTTTACCTATACAAATAATAAACTCATTATTATTATTAAATAATAAACTTATTATATTACTGCCCCTGAACGGTAAATGTGAAAAAATATATATAACACTAGAAATAAGGGATTGCTTGTAACTAATTCAAGTAGGCTTGCATAACATACATAAAAGCTTAAATGTATACACTATTATAATAAAGTCCCAGCCACTGTTTAAGCATTATCTATAAACATATTTAAATATTTTATTAAAAAATGGCTCTCTCGTAAATCCTACTACTACACAGCAAATGATCGGACAGCCTGGGACTAAATTATGATTGTTTTATAGCGATAGAAATGACTGTACAATATTGTATATTTTTATTGAAATGAGCGTAAAATAAGAGACTTTCTTGGGCCCCTCTTCTCTCTCTGAGCGCCATTTGTTTTCGAAGCGGTAGTATTATCTAGTATATTCTTTATTGTAGTTGTATCTAGTATATGTAATCTAAAGGAAACAATTTTGAGAAAATAAATGCCATTTATGCCTTTTTATTTTGTCCGTTTGTGTATGCTTTAAATTTAAAAAAATGGTTTAATCTATTTGTATGAATTGGGACGTTGGACGTGAAACAACAGTAAATCTTAGTGCAAAACTTTTCTACAACCTGCATATAAGTAAATTATTATCATATTTAATCGATAAGACTTTTTTTTAAATTAAATGTATACTGATAAGATTGTTAACAAAACGCGCATAATTATGATCTGTGTGAAGGTGATCACTTGACCATGACGCAGAAACTAGAACACGTTAATAGAGTACTTCGTCAAAATGGGCACAAAACAGCTTTAACAAGTATAATATCACATAGGCTCACCGCAACGGTGGAACGGCAAGTGGCATATGTACCATACATGAAAGGAGTCACTGATAAAATAGGAAAACTGAGGAGGAAGTTTGATAAAATAACAATTTTTCAACACCTCAAACAAGTGGTCGCCCTACGTTGGTACGTGGGGCGACCACTTCTTTGAGTCCACGTCTTTTGGTGAACGTAGGTACGTTCACCAAAAGACAGTATTCCATATCAGTGCCCCGGGGCCTGTAAAGTTGACAGTTGCAGCTGTGGAAGCTCTTATATTGGACAAACAAAAAGAGCTCTTTCTCAACTCATTAAGGAACACTCAATCAAAAATAACGATCTTAAAAAATCTGCAATAGACGAACACTTGTTTAACGCCGGTACCAACCACTGGATCGAGCCGCACAACCCATGAGTGATTTCTGAAATTAAAAAGCATCCTAACAATTTTAATAGGAAGGATGGTTTTAGGCCACCGCAAACATTGGAATAACGTGGTCTCTCTCTGCAGTACAAATGCAACATCCGAAAGTATGGACGTCGTCAGTAGTGTGTGTCGTGAATGAGGGAATTAAAGACCAAAACGAACTAGGCGCCACGTGGACACTGGTGATTGATGTACAAAATATCGGCATCTAATCAATAAAATATATATCGTAAGTACCCGTCATAATAATTACAATACTAGTGGTAATATGATATATCACACCTTTTGTATGTTATTTTAAAACAGATCACTTTTGATTTCCACGACAAATAGCTATTTCCTCCATCTACTGAAACTTGAACATTCTTCATATTATACGAACCAACTATCTTTTCACAGAACATAAAGACAAAGCAGAACTAATTAAAGTCTTAATTACCACACATTATCATGATAAGGGTGGCATACTTAGTTGTAAGTATTCAACTTGCTACAGCTCGCAAGGGATTGTAATATTCTCGCTGTATAGTACATATTTAATTAGTATTCTCATGTTAAGGACTATGTTACATAACTACCCAAGTATAGAGTCTTACCGATATAGAAGGATAAGAATATTTATTTCATAGCTAAGACTAAGAACAGCAGTTGGCTTATGAAAATGGAACAGAAGTGAACAAAAAATACAAGGAAAATTACGTAAATCTCAAACTGAAATTAGCTTATTAATAGTACGTCATTGCAAAGGCCGGGAAAAAGGCAATTGCAGGTCGAGTATTAGTTTGAGGTCGATTCGTAGGTGAGGACTTCACTAAATTCGAGCTCCACTTGCCATTTCCCGCCGAGGCATATACCGTGTTTTTCTCAAAAGAATGCAGGGAAACTAAACACACTTTTTATATTATGCATTAAATTATATTTACCTTTGCCGCTAAATATATATCATCTGGGGGCTTTAAATAAAAATTGCTTTATTTTTTCACCAGTAAACATTTTCGATAAGATATTTTAAGAAGAGTAGTCAAACTCCCATATTTTTTCAAGTTAATGACGAGTATAGAATTATTAATTATTGAAGAAATAGTTTAAAATTATTGGTATCAAAAATAGTGTATTTCTCGTAGTCGCTCATGAAAAGAAAACCATTACACAAATTACCGTTCTACAAATAAATAGTTACCAATAAAATTTATGAAGAATTACTTAAGTTTAAAGTATAAATATGTAAAGCAGACAGGGAAAATAAAAACAGTATTTTATCACAAATCACTATAACACAGATTTTACAATTATAACTTTCAAATATATACTCTCGTCATAATTGACCAACACTTTAACAATGCAGAATAATTAATTTAATCCAGAGCAATACATTACGAGTATATACCCTTCGCCGGGTCCACAGAGAAAAAGAAAGAGAGGTAGACCTGTAGCTTGTTGGGAAGATGACATCAAAAAAACAGCTGGCCCCAACTGGATTCAAGTAGCCCAATCTAGAGAGGACTGGCTATCTTTGGAGGAGGCCTTCACCTATAGAGGAGTTCTTACAGAATAAAGAATAATAATATAGGATTAAGGAAAAACTAACACAAGTAAATTTTAGGAACCAAAGTTAACTACTAACAAAACTAATAATTGTATGCTAACTCAATCTAATATACTTCATGTTTTATAAGTTGTAAGAAATAAAAGGCTTTTTTATTTTATTTTATTTATTACCCTTTGCCACCCATCTCCTCTCTTCTCCTTGCGCCTCCTTTACTCTCCTCACCCCGCCCCTACTCAACTCATACTTCACACTTCTAAACTAGCGCCACCTCACAGACACCCTCTGCTCACTTCACTTGACTCGTCACGAATACCATTTAGTCTCTGGTGTTACGTATTTAAGTGTTTAAAAATCCTCAAAACATCGGCCGTCAAAATTTACTCTGCGCATATATAGACATTGTATTTCGCAGAAGTGTGCAAAGTTTCTTGTTTACACTAAAAGCCCCCAGCTCGAAGGACCATAAATCATCCAATAATGTTATAATTACAAAATGGCCGGGTGTTAATTTTTTAAATAATATGTTTTCGCTAAGATGGAACTTGAAACGCGTTGTCATTGTTACTCCATCATGTCTTATATAATTTCACAAGCAATTCTTTTACTTACCAGAGGGAGGCTTATCTCCGCAGGATGCCGGCTAACCTAGCCGGCTGTTGTTTGAAGGATGCCGTGTCTAGAGAAATTACTGAACTAACGAGACGTAAAATCTTGTCTAAAGTGATGAGCGAAATTTCGATTTCCAATCAAGTATCTTGAGCAGTACTGTATTCTTATGGCCAGGGCGTATCACTTATGATTAGATGAACGTCATTCTCTTATCGTCACTTTTTCTCATAAAGTAAAATCTACTCAATCGATTTTGATAAAATTTTGCACATTCTGCAATTTGATCCAATTGGAGAGATGGCTTTTATTTCGATTCGTTTTATTTTCTTTTATTTATTGCGTTTTCTTTGATTAACGCGAGTGTTAAACATTTAATTATAATAATAATAACAAATTATTATGGATACAATATTTCGGTGCCTCCAAGTCCCAATATAAGCCATAAGCCATTAGGGACACATCTAGTTTTTAAGTACTTATTGTTAAAGAAATATTTTTTTTTCCATTTTAGTTACATAATTGTTGTGTGTATCTGTTTAAAAGTACACACTCGTTTTATTTACTTTGATTTTACAAGTATTCTGGCCTCACGCTAGGATTCCCTGAAATGCTCTACAAAGGTCACGAAACAGTTGGATAAAATAATAGTAAATTGTAAAATCTACGCAAAAACTAAGTGTAAAAATACAGTTCCAATTTCACGCGTTTTAATCTTTCTAAAAATTATTTTATTCAAATTTTATTTCTGTTTCATTAATTCTATGAGATAAATTTTGGACTCACAGTTTGACAGTTCTGCGACATAATTTCATTACAAGGAGAGGGAAAAATAAAATTCATCATCAGCTAATATAACTTATGCATATTATTATAACATCTAATATTTTACTCTTGGAATCAGACCTAACGTTTTGAATAAAAGTTACTTATTCCACACGAGGGTGTATATGAGCAAAAACTGATTTACCTAGAGAAAATACGTTCTAAAGACGTTTCGTCTTATTTCTGAGAAAAGGAATTTTACCGCTTTTCGACCAACGTGTTTCATCTCTCTATCTTTCTTTGCATGAGGTTTCATATCTTTCACTGTTTCGGATCAAACCTTTATATGTAGCATCGAACCCATTCTTGCCTTTTTAATACACTGACTACCAGTCACCTTAGTAGGTATTGGTATAATTTGAGGCACTTTAAACCCATTAAACCCTTTACAAACTACACCGAGCTGAGCTGCGTCACCCAGATCCTAACATTTTATACATCAACAGTTTGTTTAGGTGAAATTTAATCGTGTCAGCGTAGAATAATAATTCTAATAATACGCTGCGTCATGGATCTAGTGCATTTCCTATTGTTGAGATATCTGGTTTATTAACAATTTAATTTTAATAAGAACACATCATACTAACAGCACTGAATTAATAGTAATTTTAAGATCTGTATATAATTGATAACTTGCTTAGTTATTTTAAGTTTCATTAGGCTGTACAGTTAACAATGTAAATGGCAAAACAGTAAAAATATATATCCTGCTGCATGCAGCGTGACAATATGTAAGTATGTCCCAATCGCTTGTTAAAATTGCAAATTTGAATTATATTTATTCAGTAGTTTGTGGCTGCCGGACTGCACCATAATATCGCGCACTCGGTTCTTTATCGTCATCGTCATAACTATTTAAATATTTTTCCAAATGATGTAGTAAAAAAGACATAGTTTATCTACTAACATCCACACAATCTTAAAATCTTTCGCGTTTATTAGATATGTTAGTAGGAGTTTTTCATAGTTTTATGTAATGATGCAAATACTCTTCGTAAAAAATGTAGTTCAAAGCAATAGAATGTTTGGAATATCAATAATATTGTTTAAATTTTTAGATAACGCTAAAATTTATTATTAATATATTTTTGTATATTTAAACAATTCTGATTAGTTCAAAACGTAATATTATTTGTTTATGCTCACGTAACTTATCCATAAACAAAGGCAAAAAATAATTTAGAGTAGAAAACCCTACTGGCAGTAAAGGCCGGAATGCACTTCCGCGGCGCTACGCAGCGCTGGACTGCGCAGCACAAATGGTCAAAATATGATTTCCATGAAATTGTGCAGAGTTATTAAGAAAGCGAGGAAATAAATAATGATATTCGCCTTCTTGAAAGCGTGACCTTGGTGTTTCAGCAATCTATTTCTTCTTATTTTTTTCTCTTCATTAACTCACTTTCACTTTCTTTTTCACACAATAAAGAGTTAATGACTAAATGCTCATCTAGTATATTTTCTATAGAAATGAGGCGAGCTGCCGTTTACTAGTGACGTGAAACGACTCGCGGCGCAGCGCCGCTCTACTGCGGTCCGGCCTTAAAAGTTTATTAGAATAGGGCACACCAAGAGTATATGAGTACCGTCGTATTTGGTATTTCGTCCCCTTTTCCTCCCCTTTGGTATACACGTGATGTTATTTGGCGCATTTTGCCTTGGTTAATTGAATTTCAAACATCTATCATTCATTTCTCATTTACCTGAATTCGTATTGCTGGTATTTCATGTAACAGTCATATTCTCTTATTAAAATAGGGGACGAGACGAGTAGTCATGGTAATTGATACGCCCTGCCCATTACAATGCAATGCTGCTCAGGAAAAACCCCAAAAATTATGAGCGGCACTACAATTGTGCTCGCCACCTTGAGCCTGTTAAGTTTTATTTGCCCAGTAATTTCACTAGCTACGGCACCCTTCAAATCAAAACACAATAATAGTTTACACACTATTGCTTCACGGCAGAAAAAGGCGCCGTGGTGGTACCCATAATCTAGCTGGCATCCTGTGCAAGGGAGCCTCCCACTGGTTATCAATCTTACACTTGAACAATTTTGATATTGTGCCAAATTGCGCTTTCATCCTTTCCTCTGAATGAATAGAATTACATGTTATTAAAAACATATTTGTGATTTAAGCACTTCAATTTTGAGACTATTTTCTTTAATATATTATGAGTTTTAGTATTTAAAAGGACGCATTGTTAAATGTTTCAACGAATGAAATGTGTTGCTTTCATATTGAACTAATAGAATTGAAAAGAATCGGATACCTCGAAGTTTGTTTTGGCAATAAATTCAATCCGCAGGAAGCCAGAATCTTGATTGGAGGGCGCTATCCACAATTTTCTATTTTACCAGTCCGCAGTACCTTTCCTTTTGTTATTTCAACTATCGTGAAATGACCCGTCCGTCTATAGATCCAAGTAATTATCTTATTCCTTTACATCTTTATTTTGTTTACTTTTGTCGATGAATCATCAAAAGAAGACACTGATTATGCAAACTTTCTTCAAGTTTCGGGTTAGCAAGAATATATTAAATAATGTCACCTGTGAAGATGTCAAATGAGGTATTCGAAGTACGTACAAGGAGTCCGTTTAATTTTATATCATTTCGGGTCACATTTTGGTCTTTGGTCAAACTATGGGGTAACATATGCCCAAGTATGATTAATTGTATCTTTGCTTTTCTTACACATTTTGCAATTGCCTTGTCTGAATCTCTTGGTAATTCATTCTCTTATCAGCCTCTATTATATAAACATCATATAGTTTTAGCCGTCGCAGGTTGTATCTTTCACAAAAGTAGAATTCATATTAATCATAGAATTCGTTCAACCAATTGTGCACAGTGACACTTGATTGGGTTTCATTATGGAAGCTAAGTTTATCATAATTTTGTTGTATACTACTATGAAAATGGTATTAATTGTAAATCAAAGGTTTTCTAGAGGTAAACATTTTCACGCGCATTTAAAGTATATTTATAGGAATAAAAATCATTTGAATTTAATATACATCACCGGGTTACCAAAAATTTATAATCCTGAGGATTCTAGTAGAATGTCATCGGTGCTGGAAAAGTGTGCAAAGTCTCAAATTAATCCAACGCTTTGAAAGGACAATCAATTTTACTTACAAAGAGATATACATAAAAGAAAGAAAGAAGAAAGATAGAAAAAATGTTTATTGACGTCTATTTTTTTTTGAGAGGAGGAAATACGGTTACGTATTTACGCCCCGGAACGGGGCGTAATATGTCGGACTCGAGTGTCCGCGTAAGCGGACACCCCATACCGACTAAAACCTCTTCTGTGCTGTTAGCAGCCCTGGCTTTCACAGCGAAGTAGGACGTGGGCCGTGGAGGCCGCAAAGACTACGCAACAACAGTCGCGGGGAACGGTCGGTCGTCGAACCTCAGACCGGCTGTGTTCTTGTGGGAAGGAGAGGGAATGAAAATGAAGATGAAAGATGAAAAGGTGATAAGAACACACTCGCCGGCGAGTGTGGTGATGTTTTGTGTAATGTATGTAAGTGTGTATGTATGTGTTTATGATTGTATGTATGTGTGTTTGTATGTATGTACTTAGTGTAAATGTTTGTGTGCATGTATGTTTGTGTTTGTGTCTGTTTGTGGAGTGTGTTTGTGATTGTGTAAGTGGTGTATGTCAGTCCGTCAGTCAGTCCGTGTGTGAGCGAGTGTAGTGAAGCGATTACAGGACGAGGACTAACGTCTCGTCGGGTATCAAAACAATGTGTGGTGTATCTAGGGTGCGGGCCGCTGGCCATCGTCAGAGCGACGAGTGCCAGTGGTTTGCGGTGGTTGACCGCGCCTTTTATTGACGTCATTATACATTCTGATAATAGTTCTTAAAGTTACACTAATCTAATAATGATCTAATGACGCCAATGGGCCCCCAACTCAGCATAGTTGTGGTTTCGAAAGAATCCACTACGCTGGTCTTCCGTGGAAACCCAGAGAGCGCTACTAACGCACAGTCCTGTCACACGAAGGTGTACAAACTATTAATAAAAAGCAAGTCCAATTATTTAAATTATTGCATTATTATCTTATTATAGTTTTTGATAGGCTTACAGTTTCACTTCCATCCAACGTCTTAAATTGGGTGAAAAGCACATTTCCTTTAAAAAGATACGAACGATAGAAGCGTATTAATATAGTAACGAATTATACACGCGCACAGTTTCTGGTTGCAATTCATATCATAATATATTCTTCTGTTCCTGCGTAATACATAAGTGGCTGCATATTAATTATTCTCCAATTATCTCCACAACATGTGTCTGCTTTTCATGTCGTTTAAACGTTTCACTGTTTTCCATGAATTATATCTGAATATTATCGAACAAATACGAATTCTAACTAAAATGAGTTTTAAATTTCATTCACTATCGCGAAACGTTTGCTTTATGCAATTTAATTTGCATTCATCAGAAATTCATCTAGTTTTTTCGATATTTCATCAGCTACTCATTTTTATGATAGACAACCTACATTTTTTAAATAACATTCAAATGAAGTTGCAGCACTCACTCACTTTTATTGTAACTAGTCTAAATTCAAATGAAATTCAACAATGAGATCTTCTATCAAAAAGAATTTGAATAATGCATTTTCTCTCTTAGTTTCAACAAGTTCATTCAAATTCCTTTTGTCTGTAAAATAATCCATTACTACATACAGATTTACACGAGGAATCAACGAAGCGATTCATTTTATGAAGAGTTTAGTTATTCAGTGACGGGAACTGCGGCAGTTTCAAGGACAATGTATGCTTGTATAAAGTAAATCTCATGTTTTTAGTCGTCACTGCTGAGGATCGTGACTCACATTCAATTGGTCAAAGAGCTGTCGCCATCGGTTTCTTTCCGTACTGGAGAAGTGCGGCACTTATACGTACTTATACGTGAACACAGAGATCAGACGTTCTTGTACAAAATAATTAACAACTTTGTTGACTCTCTACTCCTACTTAATCGTATTCTTTATTATCATCGCTCCACCGATCAAATATTTTTAGTGCCATTCTTTAGGACTAATTATTGTAAGAATAGATTTCTTATCAGAGCTTGCAGAACACGCAATGACTGTTATAACCACATAGACATATTTCTATGTAATAAGTACGATTTTGTATGTTTTGTTAAAAAAATTGGTACCTAAAGTTTATATTTGTATCAGTGAATTTATTGGCTCTTTAAGCTTTTATATTTTTTTTGTAATTATTTTTAATAAGTCTTAAAACTTCACTATGTAATAAGCATCGTTAGGAACTATTTTGGCTAGTGTAATATTTATCGATTATCATACCCTTATGTAATATAAATAGCTGTAAGTTTCTTTATACAAATAAATAAATAAATCTTCAGATTTTCGGGAATTCGATCCGAACACCGTTTAGGATTAAAGCCTCTAGGTCATTTACCCTCTATTTTCCCTGTCACCATAAAACGCTCGAGGTTGTCGGCTCCTCTGCGTGCACTATGGCTAAAGTATCGCACTATGCGCTGTAAGCAGACCGTGTACAGACGCTGAGCATTCTCTATCTTGAGCAGCAGATGTTCGTGCGACGGGCCCTCCATGGTATTCGGAGTATGTGACGCAACCACCACATTTCAAAATAAATATTTACTTAAAGTAATATTAATTAATACTAGCTGACGCCACAGACGTTGTTCAGTACATAATAAATAAAATACTGATGTTTATGAATTTGTCAATTATATTTCATAACATCAAGAATGAATTCATAAATATGCTCCCTGTTGTTATAATGAAATTATTTCACAGCAGAAATATCAAACTGTGCGTGAATAAATTCTCTGATAGAAAATATATCCACACAAAACAAATATTGGAAATAAATATAATTATGTGTCCCAAATCGAAATAAAAACGATTTTATCTCTCAAGTTGGAACTCGTTATGCTCGCTTAAATGTCACTTCTTGTGGCGGCGACATGGGACGGGTCGTCTCCTCCCCAAAAATATGATTGAGAGAGGCAACGATGGCAGGCTCATGCGTCATACTCGTGAACGGCCGCTGCTAGTAGTGGCGGGATGATCCTGTTGCCGGGGACACGGCTTCAGATTTCAGAGACTTCAAAAAAGGTGGAGGTTCTCAATTCGTCGGTTTTTTTATGTTTGTTACTTTCGACTGGGTGAACCGATTTTGATAATTATTTTTTTATTTTAAAGCTGGTGCTTCCATGTTCTATGTTACTAGAATTAGATACTAGATTGTATAAAAATACGCAATTATTTTTGTACTTTTTAGTGTATATTATATCTATTGGTTTGGAATAGTGTTTTTGAAGTCGGTTGTTTATTTGTTAATTTTTTTTAAGGTCATAGTGAACAATGATTAGCAATATTGTATTTTGTGTAATGTGAACGGCTTACAAGAACGTGAACGCTTACATACTGTGCTATCGTTACCGAGTTATAATTGATACTTATTTACATCACAAATATGTAAAAGTTAATATTTTTCAGCTTTCCCGTACACCAGATAATGAAAAACAATTGACGCCCGTTGGTAGCAAGAGCGAGATGTGAAGAAATTTACAAACTAAATAAGCATATTTTTATATCACCACTAAAGGATTTAAGTTTTTTAGTTTTAACTACATTTAAAATTTCACAAAAGCTGTCCAAACAAATATTGATGTCCGCTTACGCTACTTATACCAAAAAGATACCCTGGAAAAGATATCTAAGTCTAAAAGACAAATTTAATTTAATTCAAGGAACTCAACATTTATATAACCAGTTTAACTAATTATTTTATGTTAATAAAAGAATTATATTTGAGTATTAGTTTCTCTCATTAAACCTTACCTTAACTTATTAAATCCAAATCCCTTTAGAACGTACGGAAGTAACAAATATAAACTCAAGCCAATAAATAAACATAGAAACTTTCTTCCGTTATAATATGAGTGTTTAAATTGGAGTGAATTCCCCTGATGTTACAAAAGTCCACATTAAGCGTAGAGCGGGGTGCCGTGGTGTTGCTGCCCTGTTTGTCCTGTGCGGTACTGTGCCCTACCCAGAATATGAGAGGCAGCCCGAGCGCGAATGATCTGGGAGGGATTCTCCGGCTCTGGTAGAGCCGGTACCCTCCTGGGGTAATATCTTTTGAAGGGCCGCTCTCATATTTTGTTTGGGGGGGGGGGATGCCCTCCGGTCCTCGACACTAACCTTTGCGAAACGTAGCGGTACTAGGCCGCTGCTTCACGCCGGTATTCTGTGCGAGTGTGGTAAGTACCCGGACGAGTCTGGCCCGATTATGCTGACGTCAAAAGACGGCAGCGTGACTCTCCCAGTTTTATAAAGCCCGTAGTCGCCTCTTACGACACCCTTACGCCTGGGATTACTCTAGTCTTTTTACGCCCCAGAGAAGCACAGTGCATAATTTTAATCAAAATGCTCTGTGCCCTTTTCACTCTACAACCAGCTAAAAATTATGTGTCGAATTTAACGGAAAGATAATAGGAGAAGTTGATGCTCCAAATCTTCATAAGCAATTGTGTCGTAAACGTGTCCCTAAAAATAAACTTTTCATGTTCACGCGATGAGGTGCGATGAACGCACCGTAGCCCAATCCATGGCGCGTTCATTGGCATCTTCGCGCTCTTGGACAAGAATGCTCAATTGAACCTATTCAATAATTGATGGACTTCCCTAGTTTCTGAACTACTAAGGTACGCGGAGAGCATTAAAATTTTATAATTTATTCAATTATTCTTTAATATTCCTTTTTTTGTTTGTAATTTTTCCTTTTTTTGTGTTTCGTCTAATTAGTGTAAGTGGCACTGCCGTGCTAGTTGGACAGTATTTAAATTAATTATATTGTCCATAGAAACATAAATACGGAATATTTTAGTACTTTGAACGATAGTAATAACACTCCATATCAAACAAGAAATCAACAATATTATCAGAAACTTGGCTTACTATCTCCAAACTTAGCGGTTTGCTAGTATTTGCTATCATGGTCTACCAACTAGTAAACTATTTAGGAAACTTAGAGCTGATTTCACCGTTGAAGTAGAACGCGATTACAACACTTTCTACTAAGTTTAAACCTTTAAACGAGTTAATAAATTCAATTAGTATTAAACCAAAAAAAACTAGACGCAGTTAATCGCGTTTAATACTGACCGCTGAATTTTGGACGTTTAAGAAGTTTGTTCGCGTTCAAGAGGTTTTACTGTCATTATAGGAACAGAAAGGTTGACATAATATATAAATATGATTTTTTTTCATTCATGTTGTAATTTTGATTCATTGTATTGTTGATATGACATGTAAACGCAAAGTTAAAGTTTTTATTTGCATAAACATGTTAGATTGATGTTACATAAATATTATTCAGTACATGTTTGCCACATTTATGACGTATAAATTTTATAAAATACATTTCTTACAATACAAAAAAAAACATTAGTTACAATAATATAAATTTAACAAAAGATTAGTAGCAGTATTATATAGTATATAGTCAAGTTTTTAGTTGAAAATATTCGTCTAATGAATATAAGCAGTTTTTACTAAGGTATATTTTCAATTTAGATGAGAAATTCCTATTTGACGATACCTCTCTTATTATTTTTGGGATGTGATTATAGATTTTTATGCAGTTTTCGTGAAATCACTTAAATTGTTTTAGTGAATTAACTTTGTCTTTAATAGTTCAACACTGGTATTTGAAGTAATTTTAGTAAAACTTTGTTTTATTGAACTCAGTTTGTAGTGTCATTGGTGAAACCGGGACTAAGTGTCGCAATCTAGGCGGATGATACTGAAGCGAGCTGAACTCTACCACTGTAACAAAGTTATTATATTGGCAGGATTAGAATGGCAACGGTGACTAGTTTATACCTTCTTATACCTTCACCTGCATTTTTGTATGAAACGAAATATTTCAAGGTAATTTTCACCACCTTAAATAGATCTACACGAAACTTTGCATGGGTATTAGGTACTGATGACGATACAATATCTTCATAGCTATGGCCGTATACCTGTCCCAGGACTGCCAGAGTAGTAATAAAATGTCCACAAACGATAGAACAAGAAATCAAGTAATTTTATTATGATGCTCTTGTGAGGCTAAAAAAGAAGACAATAAATTATATCTTATAATAATATAAATACTAAAAACTATTATAAATATTCTCACAAAAATTAGAACAATTTTTACGACGAAATTTTTATGTAACTTGTGGGGCTAAGCCTACGTTAGCTTTGCAATTTTATCTTTCGGTGACTTGGTTCCAAATTATTGTTTTCTTCTACACATATAGAAATTAATTTTTAAGAAAATAGATGTTCCGTGAAAAAATATGTAACTAATGGTGATAAATACATCAAAATCCGTTGTGTGGTTAGGAGGTGCTATCGGTTATACAAACAGACAGCGCAGATTGGCATTGTTTTATACTGTGTAAAGATAGAACAACTTCTCTTAATTGAAAAGTTATTTAATATTAAAATGCAATTCATTACAGTATTTATATTTAACGACATTAATAGTTTCTGTTTTGATTCTAAGGCCATTAGGATTGCTAAGAAAAGTTGCAATAATTTACCTGTCAAGCGTCATATTGACTACCAGCTACTGCAACTCATGATGCAGAGAGAACGGAGAACAGAAGGCGGAATACATGGCTGAAAAATTTGAGTTACTGGGTTTCCTTGAGCTGTACCTACATCTCTGTTCCGAACTGCTGCGTCGATGGTGATATGATATAATGCGCTGAGGAGATGGGACACGAAGATGAAAAGACTTGTTAAATAGATTCTTCCTCCGAAACGGCTATATCAATTTATTTGAAAATTTGTGTGTTTACCGGGTAGGTTTGAGAGTCGGCCAACATCTATTTTTCATACCCCTAAATAACAAGGGTCACCCTAACTAAATATTTTTTTATATTTTTTTTGATACATTTTTTTTTTATTATTGCTCAGCATTCAAAAATACATACAACTTCAAATTTACACCTGTCTACGCTCAACCCCTATTTTTGTATCGCGATTTTTATATTATTCTGTTCCATCCACAGATCTGTAATAGGGTTGCGAGATGGCAATCGAATATAATAATTATTGTAATATGATAAATTTTATGATATATTTGGTAGGTCTGAGAATCGGTCGTCATCTATTTTATAAACCCCAAAAAATTTAATTAAGTATTTAATTTTTTTTATTACTTTATACGGCAACAAAACGTTTGTTGAGTCAGCTAGTCTAATATATATAAATTACGTGACACGTTGTTTGTCCGCGGTGGACTCCTAAACTAATGTACGGACTTAAATGGGGATTACTTCGTGGAGTGCAGTTTACTCCAACTTGAGAGATAGGATAGTTTTTATTTCTATTTGGGACTCATAATTATTTTTATTTTCAATATTTGTTTTGTATGGACATATTTTCTTTCACAGAATTTATTGACGCACGGTTTGACAGTTCTGCTGTGAAACAATTTCATCATAACAACAGGGAGCATATTTTACGAAATAATTCTTGATGTTCTGAAATATTAGTGACAAATTAATAAATAACAGTTATTTACTTATTATGTACAGAGCAACGTCTGTCGGGTCAGCTAGTATTATATATAAATCCAGTGTCTTGATGTTTGTTTCCAGTGAACTCCTAAACTAATGAACGGATTTTAATTGGAATTACTTAATGTGTGCAGTTTAGTCCAATTTAAGACATAGGATAGTTTTTATTTCGATTTGGGACCCTTAATTATTTTTAATTTCAATATTTCTTTTGTATGGACATATTTTCTACGAGACAATTTTTGACGCATGGTTTGACAGATCTGCTGTGAAACAATTTCATTATAACAAAATAATTCTTGATATTCTGACAAATTCATTATGTACAGAACAACGTCTGCCATGTCAGCTAGTATATGACTCAAAACATGTTTTACTTCAACTGTTATTATCAAAAAGTAATCCATTAGGAACTGAACACTGATATTATCGGCTCACAAACATCTTCAATAAAATATTACTTAATTTTCTTGTTACCGGCCACTCAAGTTAATAAGGATTTTTGCTCCGTTATTGGCTGTCATTTTGATCTCGTGCCAAATTAGTTTACCTCAACGAGGTGATGCGGAGTTGTCTATGATTTAACGTTCACATAAAAGGCATATTATAATGTCTTAGGAAACTACATAATAGTATTTCGTGTTCAGTATTTTTTTTTAAATATTACTTATAAATTATTTTCCTATATTTACGCCATAGATTAAAGTTTAGTGTCCGCTGCGCAACCAACTTGATACCGCAGACGTAGTCGCAGAGTGCGGCAACTAATACTACGCCCAAGTGAAGTGCCACATGTTCTGTTTAACTTTACAAATAGTTGAAACTGAAATGCCCTGTGTAATAGTGTAACCCAAAATAGTTTTGTCCCAATAAACGCGTTTTTATTCATGTACATAAATGTTGTTGCACATAAAATTGTAAATTATTTGATTAATAATAGTTATTTTCACCTCTCCAGCACGAAAAGGGTGCTATTGCTACGTGAAAACTATAAATTTTTGTGACAATGAGATAATACGCTAGGCTAAAATGAGTTTCGGAAGGCACCGGATTGCATTGTTTATTTTTTAACGCGGAGTAATTCCCTGATGTATGGTCAGGTGGGGTTCGAAATTTAAATCACTTTGCCTCACGAGTTTTCACGTAGCGATAGCGCCCTTTTCGTGCTGGAGAGGTGAATATATATATATATATATATATATATATTTATTTTGTAGGCAAAAACTCTAAGTCTAAGTCTTCAGGTCTGCTAAGTAGGTAGGTAAATATATAAATATACTGTATTTGGTTTGGTATGTCCAGTAAATTCTTTTCGAAATGTGATAAAATTAATGAAACACTCATCCAAAGAACATTGAACAAGCCGATATGGTGACGAGAATTTGGATGTTTTTGTTACCCAGAAAATATTCAACGCCAATAAAGATATTTCAACTTCAAATAGAACCGAAGATAACTTAATATTTGTAAGATATACACTGCAGAATTTTCTGACTATTCAAATGCTCTACAAGCGAAATCACAAGAAAAGTACGAGAAAGAAACAAGAAAAGCATCAACGAACTAAACCATCAGGAATTCTCTCTCAATTGTTTTTGTTACCAGACGCTTGCGGGCTCAAATACTTTTTGTTTACATTTCTGCTGCTTTTCTTACTAGGAAAACTGTTCTCACAAACAATAAATATGTCCATGAATTTCAGTGAAAAGTCTATATTTGTAAATATGAATTCTTTTGTTAATTACTAATATTCTGATAAAGTATATTGATGTTTTTATACTTTTAATAGTTTTTTGTAATAATTCGAATACAATTATGAATGTTAATATTATATTGATATATAATATGATTATAAATAATTCAGCCTAGCTATTCAACGTTCAAATGCTGCCAGTATTTTTGGTACGCTTCCGTAACGTAATGACAATTAAAATTGTATATAATCATAGTTTGTAAATAATATTTGTTTTGAATAAATTATTATGAATGGTGTAGATTTTCACCTTATAACGATCAGTGAGACAGTGAGACATAGAGATAGAAAAGAGGATACAACTAGGATGGAATAAATTTTGGGCACTGGAACATATAGTAAAAAACAAAGACGTTCCTTTCAGCTTAAAATCAAAAACATTTAACAGCTGTATCGCTCCCTCGCTAACATATGGCTGCCAAACCTGGGCGCTCAATAAACACCAAGCGAAGAGACTAAAAGTGACGCAAAGAAATATGGAAAGAAACTTATTATGTATTAGACTAAAAGACAAAATAACAAAGAATGAAATACGGAAAAAAAAGTAAACTTAAAGACATAATACGAATCGCAAAAACTGCAAAATGGAATTGGGCAGGCCATATATCAAGGGCCTGTAACGAAAGATGGAGCAGTATAGCAACAAACTGGTACTCATTAGACGCCAAAAGAAGAAGAGGTAGACCTGGTACTAGATGGAGAGACGACCTAGTAAATTACGAAGGAGTGATGTGGTCACGCACAACATACAATAAGGACCAATGGAAATAGAAGGGGGAGGCCTTTGCCCAGCAGTGGGATGATATATAAAAAAATATTGTAAATAAATTAGTAATAGTTTTAATATTGTAATAGGCTTTAATAAATAAATAATTAAACGATCAGTGACTAAATAGTTTTTCGTTTGTAAAGATATTTAAGGACTCTGTGACGAGATCCCTGCCGCCCAATGCCCATAACCCACAAGCATTGCCATCTTAAATATCATCTTAGCATCTAGAAATATGGCGTTCCTCCATAGTGCTGTTTTCAAACAACTTTCTATCACGTACTGCCAAACTTTGGAATGAATCCCTTGCGTGGTATTTTTGGGAAAAACGAAAGTATTTATTTAAAAATACACGTACATCAACCTAAAATGCCGGCATTCCACCTTCGCACGACACGCCACAAGTTAGGATATCATCCCCACCATCTGGATGTGTGGCGGTCCTCCACAGTGCGGTTTACAAGGAGCTTTCTTCCACGTACTACAAAGCTGTGGAATGAGCTTCCTTGTGCGGTGTTTCCGGGACGATACGACATGGGTACCTTCAAAAAAAGCGCGTACACCTTCCTTAAAGGCCGGCAACGCTCTTGTGATTCCTCTGGTGTTGCAAGAGAATGTGGGCGGCGGTGATCACTTATCACCAGGTGACCCGTACGCTCGTTTGTCCTCCTATTCCATAAAAAAAATAAGGGCTCTGTGACGAGATGCCTGCCGCCCAATTCTATACCCCACAAGCTTAAATAACATCTTAGCATCTAGAAATATGGCGTTCCTCCGTAGTGCTGTTTTCAAACAACTTTCTACCACGTACTGTCAAACTTTGGAATGAATCCCTTGTGTGGTATTTTTGGAAAAAACGAAACTATTTATTTAAAAATACACGTACATCAACCTAAAATGCCGGCAACGCTCCTGTCAATCCTCTGGCTTTTAATGTAGGCAGTGGTGATTACTTCCCATCAAAAAGCAGGGTTGCATTTTCCACAAAAGCACGTATTTCCTTATTTCCTTCCTGATTTTCGGAGCAATTATGAGATAAAATTAGTTGGTCTTCTGTTGGCATTACATCCAATAATTTTGTATGCCCCAATTTTAGCGTCGTGATTATCAGCTGATGATTAAGTGATACATTTCAAAAGCGAGACGAGCAGGACTTTCAGCTGATGATAATTGATACGCCCTGCCCATTACAATGCAGTGCCGCTCAGGATTCTTGAGAAACCCAAAAATACTGATCGGCACTACAACTGCACTCGTCACATTAAGACATATGATGTTTAGTCTCATTTGCCCAGTAATTTCACTAGCTACGGAAGGGCTTCCGATCGGAGCACAATAAACTGCTTCACGACAGAAATAGGCCCCGTTATGATACCCATACTCTAGCAAGCATCCTGTGCAAAGGAGCCTCCGACTGTTAAAAATAATGAATGTATTATAAAAGAGAGATGTGTAGTGGTTTTTTCGCTAATGATAAAATATTAGATAATCTATGCCTCTTGCTGTTAGACAACCGATGAAAACAGGCCACGTTTATTACTTTAGTATGCGTGACAAGCTACATCTTCCACTCGCGATTTGTATGTCACTTTGTGTAAGTGTGCGTACATTGTTTAAAATAGAGGTCAAACTATCAATCTCTATCACTTTCGACGTTTTCACAGCTGTCACAGTCTACCTAGTCGTATAAATAAAAAAGCAGTACTCATTTTTTACAAAATACTTAATCAAATAGATAAATTACTTTTGTCAAACTCTCTTTAGTGCCCGTATAAATAGTAACACCTAGCAATAAAGACTAAATGTAACTACGACAAGAATATTGAGCTATAAATCTTAAAATAGACAGGTTAATTAAGTGATTCCGGCGAGTTAGGACCTCTCAAGTTTTACCAAGATGAACAATACATTCACGACAAAGCTATCATGAATTTCAGTACAAAAAAATATCTTGTTAAAATAAAAACATACATGCATACTTACAATCACGCCTCTTTCCCGTAGGAGTAGGCAGAGAGCACTTCTTTCTTTCTCTGTAGGGTTAAGGCCCTTTATTTAGTTACTAGCTGACCCGGCAAACGTTGTTTTGCCATATAAAGTATAATTCACGCGATAGTTTTATAAGTAATAAAATATTGCCTATATTATAGCCTGTACATCATTTTGTTCTATTGTCAATAGTTTTTGCAGCGCACGCAAAAATAGGTTTTCTATTTTTACCTTGTGTTACAAAATAGCAATTTTATTACGGATCCCTAATTTTGAAAAAAAAAAACATAGCCTATAGCCTTCCTCGATAAATGGACTACCCAACACTGAAAGAATCATTCAAATCGGACCAGTAGTACCAGAGATTAGCGCGTTCAAACAAACAAACAAACACTGCAGCTTTATAATATTAATAAGTATAGATTTAATACATAATTTGCATTCTTTTGCTTATAAAGCATAAAATTCCATATTGACGCAGTATTTTATAACAAATCCCAGTTCTTTCTCTTACTCGTACCATCTCAGATTGCAGTTTCTACTTAGTGCTAGCGTGAACTTATTACCTACTTGTCCGACGAACATTTTTAATAAAAGCTTTGAACGGGGAACTTTTCATTAAAGTTATAAGACTAAACATTAACCAAATAAAATTTAAAAATTCATTTCAAGAACTACATAAGTTTACAGTGAAAGTCTAAAGTGTTGTTTAGTTTGGATTCTCAAGTTCGATAGTTAAATCTACGTTGTAATTGAAATGTCACGAAACTCTTTCTTAATTTATATAAAGATGCCGAGCTGTCGGGGAAATAATTAAGGTGCTCTAGTTTCTAAATCAGATAATATCATTAAAATAATAATACAATAGTTAACATTACTACATTTCAGGATAAGAGAACAATTGCTTTCATGAATTATGTATGATTTAAAGTATAATAATAATAAAGCCTCATTTATTCTATAACTCTTTTTACACAAAGAAAATTATTAGTAGTATCAGGTAAGATATAATTCTAGTAGTTTGGTGTTAGTAAGATTAGTTGCTTATGCTTCTATTTATTTGAGTTGTGGATCTCGTTAGAGTAAAGGCCTCCTCCAGTTTTTTCCAAAGTGTTCAATTTATGCTTTTATGCATCCAGTCATTTCCTGCTATCTATTATGTCATCAATCCACCGTTTATTTGGTCTGCTGACTCTTCGTTTGCCTAATGTTGGTCCATTCCATCTAGTGGTTATTGTCCATCGATTATCAGTGTATCGTGAAATATGTCCTGCCGATTGCCACTTAAGCTTCAGGGCTCGTGTCAGTCCATCTGAAACTATTGTTTTGATGGATGAATTAAAATATCAGTTTCCAATTATGTTGCTCTTCTTGTCTCCTGTGATTTACAGAAGGTGAATATTTTTGATCTATATAATATGTTGATGTATTGCGTACGTAACGAACGACCATTTCTGGCTGTTTGCTTTAGATACGCTAACTAAGACACTTTTGACAGACATAAATCAAATTTTACAATAGGATTTACCCAATTAAAAGTGTCGAAAGAAATTTCGTAATGTATAGAGCAATAATGATTGCGAATCTGAAGTGGCAGTAGGCAGGGCACATAGGTCGACGGACAAATGGCAGTTGAGGCAGCAAAGTTCTCGAATGGCGACCATGTACCGGAAGACTCAGTGCAGGTAGGCCCCCCACAAGATGGGCCGGCGATCTGGTCAAGATCGCCGCAATTCGTTGGATGAGGGCAGCGCAGGACCGATCGTCGTGGAAATCTTTGGGGGAGGGCTTTTTCCAGCAGTGGACGTCTTCCGGCTGATGATAATGATGATGATGGTGATAGAGAAGTTACAAGTGTTAGAATTTCATTAAAAAAACCATAGTCATATAAGTGGGCCTACCATGAACTCTTATTGCGATTCAATTGACGACCTAAAGTGAACTGCTTTGATATATAATACCACGATGTCATTAGAGCTATCCAATTTAGGTTGACGTCAAATCAAGTCGGAAATTCAATAGCAAACTGTTTTAGTTCGTTCATTCATTCGTACCATATTTCAACCTAAACTGGAAAGTTTATGTGTTTTGAGCGATTGTTAAAAACTTTGAAATATAGTGAAAACATATAGAAAAGGAAAATGGAATTAATAACAGATGAGATGAGAATACAATATTGTACTTTTTTGTAAAACAAAATACTGAAAATAAATACCGAAAATGAAAATACTTATGACGAGGCAATAAGGCCGCTGGCTATGGCCTGTTCGCAAGAACGAATAAAATGTGCTGCTGTCAAATCAAACATGAATGGAGGTGCGTAAACAACTCGTTTTAATCAGTTTATTTTTACGAACACACCCAAGCAAACCTTTAATTTGTAATTCAAAAAACTATAAGTACTAAAAAGCCCTTATTTGCTTATAATTTGACGCTATAAAGTGCAATTTTAAATGTATTTGTAGTAATTTCTACGCTAAAAAACCGCTAAAATCGTATCATTTATAGATTCGGAACGCAACGCATATGTTTCGAGTAAGAGATAGACTTATGCAACGACTGTACAGCGTCATCCCTTTCTTACACCGCGGACCACAGACAAATTTCTATCGTTCATTCTTCCATATGCGATTCAAACGCCATTCGGTTATAGGCACCTCATGGTACGAATCTTAGCGATTCAGCTTAGCTACCTAAACTGAACTGCATCGGAAATGAACCGCTCATCAAAAGTTGATGGTAGGCCTTCACGTCTTAATCTATAATCATTTTCTTAGCTGAGTTGTAGAGAGCGGTGGCCAAAGTCTCAGTCATAGCATGTAGGTAACAAATAAAATCACTTATAAGATCACTTAGCACCAGTGGGCTCATGCTAGTCCATTGATGACTCGATAAAATCGAACTTAAATCAAATATGTTTTCTAAGTTACAATTATCTAGTAAGTGATACTCGTTGTACCGCCTCAATAAATAAGAAAACAACTTCAGTTGATTAAAAAGTGAAATAATTGAAATAAATTGTACCTTGGTCCGTATCTGAGCAAGGAATTTACCCATTCAAAGACAATCTTGTACGTGCAATCGTAAACGAAATAAATCTGTGTGAGTTTCGTCAGAGTTTTTTCTTTTTCATTTTACATAAGGTATTGAGGCGTTTATCTCTACAGCCTCTTATCTTTAAATAAAATTACAACAAACATAAAACTTATAAAGATGCAGACTAGCTTAATATAGTATACAAGACTTGCCGTCAAAGTAATTTATGATGTTGAATTCTTATTCAATGCACTTCTTCTTCTAAGCATAAACATTACAATTTGTCGTTACTTTGTCTATACAGGGTAGATTGATTTATAATCTATTCGAATAAATATAGAGTCATTTTTTTTCTTCGGTTATACCACGAAAACTACTGAATAGATCGGAATAATACTTGTATCATTAGATGCAGCGTGTTGTGGAGAAGATTTTAGTATATAATATGTTGGTCATTCCTGGAACGGCTGATGGTGACAGGCAAGGTAGATGGCAGGCGTCCCAGAGTCGGACCAAATACGATCTGCTCTAAACATCAACTTCCATGATGTCCTTCATAAGGCGAAGGATCGCAGCAGATGGAGGGGAATCGTACAGGAGAAACTGATGCAGCGAGGGAGTCACGACCCTCAGTAATGAGGAGAACGACGCGAGGAAGAGGATGTTGGTCATTACTAATCCGGTCTTAGAAATACCTATATATTCGCAATACAAAAAATTCAGTCAATGAGATTACATTACATAATATGACAATCCATTCAATAAGCGGGCGCGGGGTACTTAACGAGCATCTATAAAAGTAGCACAGCGGTAAAGAAAAGATTAAAATGCCTATAATAAATACTTTTTTATTATTTTACCATGAAATATTTTCACCTTCGTCATAACGAGCCGAAGAAAACTATGTGATAATGCAATATTTGGATTGATGACTGAAGAAGAAGAGAACGAGCATGATGGACATCAAGAAAGTGACTGTGAGACATAAGATCGTTACTCAGATGAGTAACGATGATATACAGAGTGACTTTGACGAGTTTATTGATGATAAGATACCAGATGAATTGCGGGATACACAAAATGAAGATGATGTAATTCCCAAATGCAAAATGAAGAAAACAGTTTGCGGCGAACACAAAAATGATTTTTGCTTTGAATGCCTAGAAACCAAAATTTTATGCCAAATAATTAAAGTTTTGACTGATTATTTTTCATTTGATTAGTTAATTAAAAAAAAGGGTTTTTTCTAAGAAAAATATATTAAATTATTATGTAATATTTTCCTATATTATATTTTACAAAACTGCTTTTATTGTTTATTTTTAAATCGTTTTGTGATTTCAGTTTAATGTTTCAAATATATACATAATTTCACTAAAAATATTTTTATTATTATTTCATTAATACGTGGTGCATTAAATATTATCATGTAAATAATGCAATAGTAAAAAAACATTTGTTTTAAAAAAATTACTAATATATTATACGCCTCCGAAGCAAATATATCTCTCATGTTCTTTAAATAAAGTTATCTTTTTAGGGTTAAATTAAGCGCTTTTGAATCCTTACTCAAATATTTCTTTTTTTAACCCTAACTGAGTTTGATTATCTACCCTATACTCGGTATATCTTTTCTCCACATTCATTATTGTTACGAATCTTTTAATTTCTCTCGGCTCTGTCGCAATGCGTCGACAGATTGCTTCAATTAGTGTTGAAATACGACTGGAATGCATGACGGGTTTTGTGAATTTTTTGTGAAGTTGAGTGATTCAACGGGAAGTTCGAGTTGTATTGATTAATTATTTCTGCTGTGTTCTCCATGTAAAAGAAGATAAGACGGTAAGAATTCTATTCTAACTCACGTAACTTATTATGACTTATGTAAAGAAATTTATGCTTCAACTAATGGTAATAGATAGATCGTTTTGGCTACGAATAAGTTACCCATAGCTGAGAAACTAAATAAGTTTAAAATTAAAATTCAAGTTTTTTTTCAAATCACTAATTAGGAAAAAAACGCGTGTAATTGTAACATGTGTTTTTCCATTAGGGTTCTTGCGTAAAAGTTACATTTTTATTATTATTTTAGTTAACGTCTCAAAAATTTAATGTAAAAACACAGTAACAATTACACGCGTTATAATCCTTTAAAAAAAGGGGTTTATTCAAATGTGTAACACTCGCGTTCATCAAAGGAAAGAAAATGGCGATCGCTCAATTCGTCATCTACAGTAAATGTCATTTATTTCAAGGTTATTACCACATAAAAGTTTTTAGTAATCCTTTTTAATTTCAAGTTCACGTTGTTCGTGCGAGTGTCTTCTTTTGTAGCACAAAGATTGTATTAATATCGGCTGCATCGACTCTTACCTATATATACATTATAAGATGTAATACTATGAAAATAATTTTCCTAAGTACGTCGCGCCGTATCTATGTCAGTTGTCTAATGACTAAGTTTATTGCTAAGCCAAATATAGCAGATTAGACCTGTTTTATCACCTCTTCGGTTAACAAAACACTCACATGTCCATTTCTGACATTTGGCACGGTAAATTTTATAAATTATTTAGTTTTCGTGCTATTTAATAATAGGTTATTGGCGATATACCAGTACATAATATCAAATAGAACAATGATTACGTCTTAATACTATTCTATTCAATTTGAACATGATTGGGAAGTGTCAGGAAATAAATAACTTGTTTAACTAACTTGTAACTTTTTCTACAAGGCTAGGTAGATCATTAATAAAAATAAGGAAGAGGACTGGTCAAAAAATAGACCCTTGTGGTAGCCCCATACTGAGGGGAGTCCCAGGAGATCTCATGTTATTCACATTAACTTTCTGAATTCTATTGTTTAAATATGATATCAGAAGCTCGATCAGAGTTTCTTTAATGCCCAAGTGACATTATTGAGAAGTTATGTACAATCAAAACACACTATTTTTCATATTTATCTTAATATATAATATTATATTTATTTTGTGCGTCTGTTGTAACTGAACTCCTCCTAAACAGCTGGACCGATTTCGATGATTTTTTTTGAGTGTTCCAGTGAATTTGAGATGGTATAGATTCTCAATTCCGTCCATATCTTAATATATGTATATTTCTTTTGTGCGTATGTTGTAACTGCACTCCTCCTAAAAGGCTGGACCGATTTTACTGACACTTTCTGTGAGTCTTCAGGTGGATTCGATAATGGTTTAGATTCACAATTGAACTACGTCCTAAACGCCATGATTTTGATGATTTTTTGTTTGTTCCACTGAATTTGAGATTGGTTTAGATTCTCAATTCCGTCCATATAATATAATTCTCCTGCTCATATGTATGTTGGTGAACTCCTCCTAACGGATTTTTAAAATTTAAGACGTGTGTACAGGACAACGTCTGTCGGATACACTAGTATTATTATATTATTCGTTGTTGCGTCAAGTACATAATATAAACATTCTTAGCACTCAAAAACATTTGAATAACAATAAAAACAATCTTATGCGGTGATATTCTTCTAAATATTTTTGGTTAACATCGAATTTGTCACCTGTTCCTCCCTAAATATTGGATTAATATGCTTAAATTCCAAAAACAAAAAGGAGTTAAGATAAACAATAAAATATAGGAATTAATAGATAAAGATTTTAATTTGAAAGATGAGATTTATAAAATTTTAATAATATTATTACTATAATAAATATTTGAAATTATCAATTCATTCATACACAAAACTTTGTATCAAAGCTTATTAATCATACACAGCGCTCACCTAAATAATATAATAATGATTCAGAAAAGGATTGTTCGCTTGAGTTACTACAAACTTAGCAGTATGTTCACTAAAATATAGAGGTTGTGTTTGTGGTTCGCCGACTTTGACGATGTTTCAAAGTGATAGCCATCTCAGTGAGAACACTTGGGATCACAAGTTCTGTCTAATTAACAAAGGCTGTTAGGGCGTAAATATCAAATTGCAACCGTTACAACTAAGTGAACGTTTTGGAAACTTGAGGTGCTGAGAGGACCATTAACGATTTATTTAGAAACTTAGAGATAAACCCGGTCAGCTATTAATTGAAACTTATTGAAGCAAGGAATCAATTCGCTCTAGAATTTAGATTTCTCCGGAAATTTGGTGAAATGAATATGAAAAGTTACTGTGTTTACATAATATACATGTTAAAGCATAAAATCATGATAATTGATCAAGATGAGGTCGGAAAAATGAATGCCTCTTAGAAGTCTAAATAGTTTGCGACTGTTGTTTTAGTTTCTAAAATATTTAAAACTCAAATATTACAAAGCGCATCCTTAATTCGTCTATGAGCGTTATTATCTATATATATAAAAATGAATTGCTTTTCGTTAGTCTCGCTAAAACTCGAGAACGGCTGGACGAATTTGGCTAATTTTGGTCTTGAATTATTTGTGGAAGTCCAAAGAAGGTTTAAAATTTTGAATAAATATGAAAATACTCGGAATTAAATAAAAACAACAATTTTGATTTTCCTTTGATGTGTCCCCCGTCGATCAAAACTTAAATTGAAACAATAGTTTAAAATTAATAGGTAAAAAATAAACTTAATTTTTTATACACAACAGCGTCTGTCGGGTCAGCTAGTCTTAAATAAAGAATTGTATTTGTTCATTTTAACTATGAACCGATTCTGAAAGTTTTTTTCGAATTTATAGCTTCTACACATTTATTTACTTTGTGTAGTAGCGGCAGATAGCATATATTTTTAAAATTTCCATTTTAAAATTTCAAGAATTAAGGAAGTCTAACAAAAAAGCACTTCCAGAAATAATATTATCTAGCTCTAACATTTAAATGGGACAAATGACATTAATTTGTAGAATTCTTTGGACTATACCTTCTTGTCTGAAGAAAAAACATAGGTTGGTTACAAAGCAACACTACAAACGACGTGCTTTGGTAAGATTTATATTAGCTTTTAGATTTTTTTATAGATGAGAAGGACAAACGAGCGTACGGGTCACGTGATGTTAAGTGATCACCGCCGCTCATATTCTCTTGTAACACCAGACGAATCATAGGAGCCTTGCCGGCCTTTAAGGAAGGTATACGCACATTTTTCCATCAGCATAGCGAACCTCTCTAAAGCGATTCACTCGATTGTATGAAACGTGCAGTCATTGATAGATTGACAGATGACGCCTATTATCTTTTAAAAAACAGAGATAGCCGAAATCGACTACGTTTTATGCAACTGTTCGCTTTCAAACTTAGCCGGATTATACTTCGTCGTCAATCACCATACTGTAATTACTAATGTTTCAAACTTATATCAATCACTGCAAGTTTCATACCTAACTAAATTTCAATTTTTACTTAGATTGATTGTACACACGTGGAAGAAAGGTCCTTTAAGGCTGCTCTGTAGATGAAGATGGTGGGGATGACATTCTAATTTGTATCATGTCGTGCTAAGGTGAAATTCGGCGGCTATATTTGAAATATGCACGCAGAAAATTGTATTAAACCAAACTCAAATCACCAATTGGTGAAAAATCTTCATTTTAAGTTTATTATTGTGACACCCTGATTACCTTAATATATGTATATATTTCTTTTGTAACTGAACTCCTCCTAAACGGCTGTACCGATTTTAATGAAACTTTCTGTGTGTTGCGGTGAATTTGAGATTGGTGTGTGTCTTCAGGTAGATTCGAGAATGGTTTAGATTCACAATTGAACTACTTTCTAAACGGCTGGACCAATTTTGATGATTTTTTGTGTGTTCCAGTGAATTTGGGATTGGTTTAGATTCTCAATTCCGTCCATATAATATAATTCTCCTGCTCATGTGTATGTTAGTGAATTGCTGCTAACGTATGGACGGATTTTTCAAATTAAAGACGTGTGGTCAGGACAACGTCTGTCGGGTCCACTAGTTTATAGTAAATATATATGAACATCTAAGTGCTACGCATTCTACCAAACTTTAACGAAAATTTTAGTTTACAGAACCTTAGAGAGCTTGCACGCTAAAAGTTCCTTCATTCCTCTTAATCCCGTACGTGAAAGGTTTTAAAATGAAGTCAGGAAATCTGATACACGATGAATCTAAGCGTTATGTAGTGCTAAAAGCAACTTCAAACAAGATTATTTCAAAGCATTTCAGTCGAGAAGAATCAGGAAATAAAGAAAATTGCAAAAATGATAAATCAATCTTCTGGTTCATTTTGCAAATTATTAACCTCGTAATTACTAGCATGTCTTTATATTCATACATTGTGCTACTAATCGTTCATCACATTAGTATAATAAATGGGATGATTGAGTCTCGCACAATTGGCTTAGTTTTTTTTGAGCTCGGTACTAATTAACTTACTAACTATTAACACAAAACGAAATATTTTAAATCTCATCTGTCTGGTAGAAATAACGGTGTGTTCTTAAGACCACATGACATTACTTTGAGATTGAAGATTTATCTTTCACGGAGTTTTAGAAGTAAGTGTTAAAGTGCTAATTTCAACTTGAAAACTCCAATTCCAATTATTAGCAGTTGGCTTTGGTTTCGCATTTATTTTTTTATGAAAATTAAAAAGAAGACTAAGTGAGCGTTTCAATTTTGCCTCTCAGGATTCATTAAATTCTGAGTGGCATAGCAATAAGAGTTAAGTCTCAGTAGATTCGTAGATTCACTATAAAAATATTCCGTAGTTACTATCTATTTCTATACATCTCCTGTGAAACCTTTAAATCCGCCAAATCTCATGATTCTTGGTTCATACAGGTTATGATTTATTAAATTATTAAAATGTTCGACTTAATTGTCTGTGTGACTTTAGAATATCTATTTTACTCCAGGAAAAAAGAACACACAGCCAACGATGTGATCATATTATTCGGGTCTCTTTATTCTTTCAAAAGCACCAAACCCTACAAACAGTATTCAATCAAATGCATGAATAAATTTTACCAACCCAAGACCGAAAGCTCTACGAAATTGTGCAAAAATGAATTTCAGTGGCGCGCTCTGTCTAAACGGATATTTTATGCGGCGCGGTTCAAGCAGAAGTTATTATTTCAATTTGAATATAACAGCTCAAGTGTAAACCTGATTAGTACCGACATCGCACGCCCAGCAATCTCAGCTTATAAAATTTTTATCAGAATACTTTACAATGAAATGACAAACAAGGACACTAGCATATGTCGTTAAAATTAATTATTATACGAGAGTTCAGGAGAGCGCAAATAAGCTTGTTAAATGCAAAAAGAGGTTTTCGTTTATCAAAAAATATATAATTAGCGTACATTTTTTTACTTAAACAAGGGACTACAAGAGCAGGACGTTCAGCTGATGGTAATTGATACGCCCTGCCCATTACAATGCAGTACCGCTCAAGACTATTGAAAAACCAAAAAATTCTGAGCGGTACTACAACTGCACTCGTCACCTTGAGACATAAGATGTCAATTCTCATTTGCCCGGTAATTTAAAGGCATAAAAGGCATTTATTTTCTCAAACTTGATTCCTTTAGAATTATTTTTAGGGCATTTCTAATATACTAGATACTACTACCGCTTCGGAAACAAATGGCGCTCTGAGAGAGAAGAAGCGGCACAAGGAACTCTCCCAGCATTCTTTATTTTGCGCTCTTTTCAATAAAAATATACAATATTGTACAGTCATTTCTATCGCTATAAAATAATCACAATCTAGTCCCAGCCTGTCCGATCATTTAGATATTCAGCTGTGGAGTAATAGGATTTACGACAGAGCCATTTTTTTATAAGACGTTTAAATTTATTTATAGATAATGCCTGAACAGTCGCTGGGACTTTATTATAAAAGTGTATACATTTACCCTTAAAGCTATTATGTATCTTATGAAGCCTACTAGAATTAGTCACAAGCAATCCCTTATTTCTAGTTTTATAATAATGAAAATCACTATTAAGAGCAAATAGGTGATGACTTTTGTGAACGTTTATAAAATTTTCATAAATGAACTGACAATGAACAGTCATTATATTTATTTCTTTAAATTTTTCTTTGATAGACTGTCTATAACTAAGCTATATAGCACGAACAGCTCTCTTTTACAACGCAAACACTATATCAATGTAAGACACGATTTCACTAGCTACGGTGCCCTTCAGACCGAAAGACAGTAATGGTTACACATTACTGCTTCACGGCAGAAATAGGCGCCGTTGGCCACAACGGCGCTGGGTACCAACCCATAATCTAGCTTGCATCCGGTGCAAAGGAGCTTCCCACTGGTCCCACATAGATTGATTTTACACGAGTATAATATTTTTCTCGCTATCAACGGTTCACCAAATACAATTAATTTGTAGACATAATTATGTCACTATAAAGGGAAAATATCAAATACGTTTCTGGACGTTACAGGATTAGGATATTCTAGATTTCACACGTTTGCTAGGCTAGTTTTCATGCACTTTATTAGCGCGTGTGTAAGAAAACATTAATTATATTAAAATTTCAAATCAGTTATGGCTAAACAATAGGCCGACATATTTGAGATTCCGAGGTGAGATGGTCTACAGCTGGGGGCCCCCGCTATTCTTCTAGGACCTCCTGATGCTAAAGTGCGTGTTACTGTCCTCTCGACGTTTGTAGTAAAGATTTATAAGTTGCGTTACACAGAGAACTTGATGCGATGTGATTAGGTAGTTGACCACTGATGAAGTATTAAAATATTGCGTATTATATGCATTTTGCGTTTTGCGTACGAACTGTGCAGGTGCCCGGTGACAATTTTGGTATTAAGCGGCTCAAGAGACAACTGGCCTTAGATTAGCCACTCAGATGCCAATGAGTCTGTTTTCTATGGTATCTCTTTATGGTTTTTTTTAACAGGAATTGTCTGCACTATTATTTGCCACTTGAAACACTGCACAGCTAGGTTGAGCAGGCCCAGTGATAATGTTTTATATCGTACGAACTATGCACGTTAAGTCTGGTATCATCTTTGTCAAGCCTTGCAATGCACTAGAATTAATTTCTAGGGACGGGGTATTATTTAGCTCTACTAATCGATAGGCACTAATTTTTTTTAATTAAAATGTTGTTTTTATAACATGGCAAGCAATATGATTTATTTCATTTACTATTATTTATAATTTAACTTTTTTGGTAAAGAGTTACTTTGCGTACCAGCAATTTTTTCCTTTGTTTTGATGAACTGATGTTTCGCCCTCATGTACATCTAATAAGAGCCTGCAGTATCATATAATTATGTTTATATATTGGGCATAATCGTAGCAACTGCTTAGGGATTAATTAACATTAAGTATATTTTAAGGTTTTTGTTAATATTATACACTTTATTACGACTGAATTTTATTTTCTATATTTATAATATAAAATAGAGTCCGACCGGCATAGTTTCACTTCAATTCCGCCGGTGATTAGAGCAACAGGCTGAGAAACTTCCGCAAGATACGTGCCTTACCCAAAATAGATACCTTCTTTATCTGATCCTTAATCCAGTTATTTAGCGAGAGCCTCTTGAGATGATGGTCGAGGCTCTATAAGACCGTTTACGGAAACGACTATCGGGACAATTATTGTCGAATCAACATCTCCGTAACCTCGTGTGCTTGGTCTAAGTACTTCAACAATTTGTCTATCTCAGCTTTCTCAAGTTTATAGGTGATATCAATAATAAATGCCCGACGCTCTAACCGATCTACCAACACAATATCAGGCTTATAATAAGCAAGTTCAATTAGTTCTGTCCGTGATGATAGATCGTTAGAGTATGTAATTATTCATGTTTGAATTCAAAATTCGTTCGGTTTACTTTTATGTAATTTAAGGTTAAACAATATGTTATGTTTTTAAAGTGATAACCCTCACTTCTAGGATTAATACACAAATAAAATTTGAAAATTAAAATTTTATGAACGATGCGGGATTCGAACCCACGACCTCCGGCGTTCCGTGCCGGTGCTCTAACCAACTGAGTTCCGTTCGTGTACCGCCTCGTCATAAAATTCTGTTTGCTTTGTTCAACTCTCAGGTTAGTTCAGTTGGTTAGAGCACCGGCACGGAAAGCCGGAGATCGTGGGTTCGAATCCCGCATCGTTCATAAAATTTTATTTTTCAAATTTTATTTGTGTATTAATCCTAGAAGTAAGGGTTATCTTATTTGTGTAATTTAAGGTTGTCGATCAATGACGTTTATGTATAGAACGTGTTGTTGTCGATGAATAGATTTCATTTTACATTTTCACACAAATTGTGAAATTTTCTTTGAGTGCGCTGCAAAATTTTCTTTCGATAATTGGAAGAGACGTCATGCTCAGCAATATAACGCTCATTCGTATAAAACACTAGGTATAATTTAGTATTTATTTATTTACTTACAAGGGCCAATAAAACACAATAACATTTAACTATAACTAATATATATAAATCCTAATTATTAATTGTGAAACCAACTACGTTAGCCACAGATAAATAAATATGAATAAACACGTTTATGTATATTAAAATAAAATAAAATAAATATGCTTTGTAACAATTTAAAGAGAGAAAAAGAACAAAGCATAGTGCAGATTATGACGGCTGTGTTAATAAATGTTAATGTTAATTCGGTTTAATTTACTATATTTTACTATATCTAATTAAATTAAATTATACTGTAAGTTATGGTTTATTAATTAATTTATGCTTTTAAACCTTACTTACTATTTTTTTTTTAAATCTTACTTATTTTTTAAAATATCAGTAACTTCTACTGTCAAAGAGGAAACACGATTACTGATAATATCTATAATTGTAAAGTTCACATTATAATTTTTAAGGAATCTAAACAACGGTGCACGAAAACCAGTGATTGGGGAGCATCTATTATTGGCAAATAAATATTTCTGTTTTGTAGTTTCACGCATGTGTGTGCGAAGCGGCACTTAGTAGCATAATATATATAATTCTAATATATAAAATTCTCGTGTCATGGTGTTAAGCTTTGAACTCCTCCGAAACGGCTTGACCGATTCTCATGAAATTTTGATTGCATATTGGGTAGGTCTGAGTATCGGACAACATCTATTTTTCATCCCCCTAAATGTTAAGGGTGGTCCACACGAAATTTCTTTCTTTTTTTTTTATATTTTTATTTTTTTAATTTGTTTGATTATGAGTCAGCATTAAAAATATATACAACTTCAAATTTTCACCCATCTACGATCAACAGTTACATTTGTATCGCGATTTTGATATCGGCAATACAACGTTTGCTGGGTCAGCTAGTTATATATAGAAACGTTATCACTTCTTGAATACAGAATGTAGAAAAATATTGTATTTCCTCTTAACTTTGCCTTGGTGAGTTTTGACTAGTGGTCTCAAATGCAGGTCTATCTTTTGTCATATTATTTATATTAATCATATTGAACATAATATCAGTGCAGCTCAATTAAAACAATATTTAGATCGGTAAGACTACATTGTAATGACTCCAACTATATTTTAAGGAAATGCTGCAACAGATGTGAAGCCATTTTAACTATGACAATTCGGTGGGCTGTTCCATATGTTTGACAGCAAAATTATTGTGCCTATTTGAAGCACCACTCGCGAGCGTCCAGAGAACTAATTTTGACGTGTAGTGGAAATGGCTGCGAAGGAACGTACATTACTCTGAAGTATTTTTGCATTTTGAATTCATTTCGTTCGTTTTCCATGGTTCTTATACTTCATGATTCAACGTATTAAAGTACAAAAATTTTTTTTGTAAAAAGTTTCCCACCATCTATCTACCACTAGTAGTTTTAGTATCACAGACTCTCGCTACATGGCCAACAGCGCCAAAATGGCGAATATCAAACAGGCACTTTGACAGCCGCCAGTCCAGTGGTATATGCAGGTATATGTAGCAGAGGTCAGTGTGTCAAGTTCACTTTCAAAATTGAACGTGCACTGAAAGACATTAACATTAATATTTTTGTATGATAATACTAATTTGATTCACATCATGCAACATTGCGTGAGCTTGTTTTCTTCACACGTAACCAATGACGTTGTTTACACAAAATATAAGGACATATTATCATTGTGTCGTTTGTCAACTGTCACTTTTCGAATCGTGTTCTAGATTCAATGTATGTCAACTAAACTGAATAATTGTCTTTCATTGCTGCTTAGTGACCAAGAATATTTAAAACAACTAGAGTAAATGAGGCGATGTTTACTATATACATTTACCTCCTATAATAATACTGTACTTATATCATTTTTATACACTCACTGCAAATAACTTAAATTACTAAATATACAATATTTATTATATTTTTATTGTTAGATTATATATTTAGTATAAATAATAAATTTTCAAAATTTTAGATCACTAATGAACAAAAACATTAAAGTTGATAAATTGCTAGCATTGAATATATTGAAGAAAAAGTAATTATGCAACATTTTTTCTATAGAAGAGGAGGACAAACAATCGTATGGTTAAACTGATGTTAATTAATCACCGCAGCCTTTAGTGAAGGTTGCGGTGATAAACCTGCAACACCACATGTTATAGCAAACATGTTGATTCACGAACGACTCCTAACACATAATAATCATAAAAATTGTAAGTGTTGGGGTCCTAATTTTTGCCCTGACTTGTCAGTCAGGTAGTCCAAACCTGGAATAGCATTCCGAAGAGTTAAAACCGCCACAGTCAACGTACTGTCACCGGTCATTTAAGAAGCTAGCGCAGAAAGACAGTGTCTGTTATGTGGGTCATTTTCTTCATCAGCAGGACATCGTTATCAATCGTATCAAATGCTATTTCGAAATCAAAACATACTTCATCCAACTGACTTCAATTATCAACAGTTTTCAACGCAATATATTGGAACAAATGAAAAAATCTAAAAAATTCCAATTTTCTTATCTGGATGATGGATATTTTAATCAAGTAGGTAATGTTCAAAAAGCAAAATTTCATAATTCATTAAATTATCTAAAGCACCTTTGTATCACAAATTTTTTCGGACGGTCAGTAAAGATCGAATATACAAGAAACGTAATTTATTAGATTATTTACCATCAACCCTAACTTCGTGATCCAAAGGGATTTATTTTTTTATTAGATATCACAATTTCAAATTGAATTTACTGTTTAGATCTCTCTTAAACAAAATGTTAAAAACTAATACGTTATTGTGAAGATTCACTGCTGTCTTTTTCGTGCTTATATAACATTTGATTATAACTTTGGATCGATTCACTTCATCATTATCATCGTCATCAGTCGGAAGACGTCCACTGCCGGACAAAGGCCTCCCCCAAAAATCTCCACGACGATCAGTCCTGCGCTGCCCTCATCCAACGTATTCCAGCGATCTTGTAAGTGGTCTACTAACACTGTGCCTGCGTTGATTCACTTAAAAAAGAAAAATTATTAACATTTAACGTCTTTTACAACTTTTGTACAAGTCATAAGTTTTTTTTTAACTTTATTTTGCAACAAGTTAAAACTAAGTCGATGAGTTCTTAATTAAAAATGTTTTGTTTGCACTCTCTTACTAGTAGTAACTTTAAGTGAAATAAAAACGCAAGAATTGAAAATTTAATTAAATATTTCTATATGAAAATTCTCTCAGAGACCCTCTTCTCTGTTCATTAATTCAATTCAATCAATGATTTTTATAATGGTATACTAGTTGACGACTGACGTCCAAGCTCTCTTGCAATACCCGAGGATTCACAAGAGTGAAAGTAGATTTAGTTAAGTTTTATTCAAGTAGGTTTATAAAACACTATGGAATCGTTAGTTATTTTTTTTACACGACCAATGATTCATAAAGCTGATCTTGTTGAGGAAATCGGCGAGAAACTAAATGCTAATGCGTAATAACTGTAAGTGGTATATATTCTCATTTTGCATATTTTGTTGCTCAATAAATGGCTTAATTATAATATTTCATTAAAGTAAATTATAAAAGATACAGCTTGTGAATACCCCATTTGGTGTGGAGTACGCCATGCGTTGTCGGCTTTTCGTCAAACATCAAAATGAGCTCACTATTAATTTACTGTACACTGTGGTAGTACTATAACGTCTTGGTTTCCATAGTAACCTGTTCTTACGTATGTCAGGGTTACTTGATAAATAATATTTTTGAAAAAGGAGGACAAACGAGCGTATGGGTCACCTGGTGTAAAGTGATCACCGCCGTCCACATTCTTTTGCAACACCAGAGGAATCACAGGAGCGTTAACGGCCTTTAAGGAAGGCGTACGCTCTTTTTTTGAAGGGAACCATGTCATATCATTCCGGATGCAACTTACAAGGAAGCTCATTCCACAGCTTTTTGGTATGTGCAAAGAATATGTAATAGTACAAGTACAGAAGTCTCCCTCCGCAAAATAAATTAAAGAAAGATGGACTATTGTGGCCATACAATAAGGTATAATCCAGATCGCACAACCTACATTTTTATTCACCTAGAAGTTGACTCTCTTTCTATCGCGTGAATATTACCACTTCTGACGACATAAGGGTTGTTTTCTTTACCTAAAACTATCCCTATAAGGTGAACTTATAAAGATAGCTTAGTTTTTTCTATAATATAAATAGGTCATGTAATCGTTATTTTAAATCAATACTTTTTCGTTGTCAAACATACATTAGTTGTAGATAGTAATGTATGCGTTGGAAGACCTCGACATCAACATATACGGTTAATTCAAAGGGACAACCATAATATTTGCATTTCAATGAGGCGCTAACATAAAGGGCGGTTCTCTTGAGATAGTGTTGCCAAAATTACTCTTTTACTTCATTTAGAACCCTTATTAATTGAAAAATGGCTTTTGGATATCTATCATCTATCATTAGAACTTAGATTATAATTGGTCTCCACCAAGATCCAACTAGATATCGTACTATCTAAGAACAACAGCTTTTTATCACGGCAACTACTAGATGTTTAAGTGCGTGGTATCTTAACAATCAATGGCCGCTTTCAAATTTTGTAACATACGCTTCGCGACATTTTACATTGAAATTAATAAATACAAAATACTTACTGATGATATATGTGATGCCAGTGTCTTTCTTATTTCTTGTAGTATTATATTTACAGTTGTACTACGCAATTCGGCATTTGAGTTTCAATTATAAGCAATGTTTAACAGAACATGTGGCACGTCAACGTCATTGTTCGAGACTGGTTCGAGTATGCGCACTTGGGCGTTGTATTAGTTGCCGCACTTTGCATTGGACCAATCCTTAATCTTAGCATAATAACATGAGTCAAAATCTGATCATTTATACGTCTAGATAAACTGTGACATCTGTGAAAATCTCGTAAAAATTGAGGTTGACAGTCTATCCTCTATTTAGATCAAAACACACTAACACAAAGAGTCATACAAATCGTGATTGTTTATTGTATATAAAATACTGTAGTAAAATAAATGTTACAATTTTTTTAATTTATTTAGTTGGACTAGAAAACTAAAAAAAAGACTGAGCCCTGGTATAAAATAATATAAAAAAATTTTTGCTTAAATTATTAAAAATTTGAAATACATAGATCTTGTTTTATTTTCAAAGTTAAATATGAACAATTCATTTTCACTTAAATTAAAATAAATTATATTCTATAAATATTTCAACATCAAATGGTGAACTGCTATCTAAGCTACTCAAAAATCACAATTGTATAAGCTTTACATTAAATAAAGTATGATAACAATAATTTTTATTCTCTCAACTTTAATCTTTCTAAGGAATACAAAAATTAGTATTACTGCTTTCTAATATACATTGTTTTTTTGCCTGTTTTGCTAATAACTTCCAGAAGTTGATCAGATGACATGGTTTCAATGACTGTTACCTGCTCAGGTAAACTCACTTTAAAATCTTCAACTCCTTGTCCTTTTAATCTATAAAAAACTCTTTGCACTGCTCCAGAACAACCTTCAGCCATCTCAACGTTGAAAATATGTACAGAGCATGATATGAAAGTAAAATTTACTTAGTAAATATTATGTATTTTACAATCTATTCCAGAAAGTGTAACACTTGGTTTATGGGTCACAACTGTGGACTGTGGCACGTATCTTTAACTTGTACTTGATTGTAAGACGTGGCTTGTCACGCACACTAAAGTAAAATAAAGTAATAAACCTGGCCTGTTTTCATTGGTTATGAAAGTTATTCTCTGCGTGAACAGCGTATTTGCTATGAATCAACATTCCCACCAAACCATCTTAAGTGACTCATCGATCGAAATGGTTATCTGACACAGCTAGCAATTAATTATTGTAACAATTATTAGTAATCAAAGGAAATCTTTGATGAAGCAGTTAATTTTAATTAGCATACGACCCACATGCAAAAAATGCTTCTATGTGCCACTGCTTCTGTATTTCTGTCCACGTTAATGACAATATTATATTGTGTTGTAGTAGAAATGTGTTCCTGAGATATAAATGTTACAAAAATCAACAATATAGATTACTATAATACAAGAACAGAATATCAATAGAACAACCTTCCGTTAATAATAACTGTAATAATATCAAGGTTGTGTAAATGTTAAAATAACACTCCCAAACATACACAATTCAGTTAAACTTCATTTTTTCGATTAATTCAATTAAATTTCTTCGCTATCATTTATTATTTAATTGAATAGAGAGTTTCCAATGTTATGTAAGTTTTATATCTGTATTATAATATTTGATTTTATTATTCAATAATAGTTTTTAAGAACAGAAACTTAGATGTACTCACAGAAATAAGATGACGCGGCCATTTTGAAAATAATACAACAAATCATCAAGTTGAAATTTTATTGGCAAAAGTTAATTCTATTTCGAACTCACGTTGGGTTCTGTGTGCTGTTATCGGAAATCTAATGAAAGCTTACTTCGAGTTATCGTACCAAATTTATTCAACCCCTATTTCTTTTACAATACAACCTTCAAGGTTAACCACTCACACCAACTTTAGCCACCAGGCCATGTTGTTACTTTTACGATTACTGTTAAGCATACCAAGTATCTAAAACTATGTATTTTCTTTCATATTCTCTAATTCGGTTAAGACGTTATTTTTTGAAGTTATAACTTCATTGAGTAGAACCTTCCACCTTTGGTCGAAAAAGCTCTGAACTCTTTTAACTGACAATATATTGATTTTTTTTATGAAAACAAGGGATGAGACGAGGAGGACGTTCAGCTGATGGTAATTGATACGCCCTACCCATTAAAATTCAGTGCCGTTCAGGATTCTTGAAAAACCCCTGAGTGGCACTACAATTGCGCTCGTCACCTTGAGACATAAGATGTTAAGTCTCATTTGTCACAACGGCGCCCTTCAGGCCAACATACAGTAATGCTTACACATTACTGCTTCACAGCAGAAATAGGTACCGTTATGGTAATATCTAGCCGGCTTCCTGTGCAAGGGAGCCTCCAACTGGTAAATAATATTGAATTTTACATATTTTACATAGAGTAGATAGCAAAAAATTTTTGCGACAAAAATAATACTAATACTATATTCTCTTTGCTGCCACGTATTTGAGATTCGACAAGAAGTTCAAATATTAATTAATATTATTCTATGCTTTATTTAGTATGGTAATTAATAATTTATAGAACAATATCTAAACACAAACTGCGAGCACACGCTCAACGCAAATTACTTTTAAAATTTTCAAATTTGGAATTTTTATTTTACTTTTAATGTGTACACAATAGTTTCTAATTAATTGAATCCACGTCAAACTTCTTTTAATAAACTAACAATATTTCTACTATGTATAAAATAGTTTCGGGTGATGTTTTTTTTTGTAAATGAATTTATTAAAACAGTGTGTGCGTGTAATTTTTACGCGCGATTGAAGTAATACTTAATAATTTCATATATAATATATATGTTACGTATAGTAAATCAATATTCTTAAAAAGTTGAAAGACAAGTAGGATGAATGTATATCACTTAATAAATATATACATCGGTTTAATAATCATAACATTAATTTTATAAGATTTTTAATTAAGCCCTATAAAAGTCGCGCCTTGAGAATTTTTACTTCAAAAATCTGCCAAATTATTGTCCTTTAAGGCCTATTTTAATATCAGAGTTGAGTATTAAACAGTGGTTACCTTGTTTAGTTAGGGCGGATGTTATAAAAAATGTAAAAGTTAATTTGAGCCTTTGAAGCAAATCCTACTTAAATTCTGTTCTAATTGTAGCGCTATAGAGCGTTGAATAGCGTGTTAACTATACACCTGAAGCGTGAAACTGAACGTCACACGTTCGTGACGTCGTCCCTTGTAATACCTTCCTATTACCAACGATTGAATGAGCGATTCTCTCGGTAATATTTCAATAAACGTACCTTTTAGGTGAATCAACATTATTCTCAAACAGGCCTGAATGCTAGTTATTACATTAATGAACTGAATAGTTCTTTAGGTGCGCTTAGCACTGTTTTATACTGAGCGCCCTTTACTTCATGTTTGTTTTCTTTTATTGTAATACTGATCTGTACTTCATCATATTATATATTCATTATCGGTTAGGTATAGATAGATAAGAAAATATTTTAATGGCCTTTATTTTTGAAGTAAAACTTCTTTACGCACGTTTGACTTGGGGCATAAACTGGTGAATGCGTTACGATAAAATGCTAGCGTAACTGTTAACGTAGCGCAAACGGTGATTTTTTGACTTGGGTCGTAAAATGGATAATGTATGACGAGAGCGTTACGAGCTAATGCTAGCGTAGCGCGAACGGTGATTTCTTGACTTGGGGTGTAAGCTTGTGAATGCGTGACGAGAGCGTTACGAACAAATGCTAGCGTAGCGCGAATGGTCATTTTTTTACTTGGGGCGTAAGCTGGTGAATGCTTGACGAGAGCATTACTAACAAATGATTGAGTTGCACGAACGGTGCTTTGTTGACTTGGGGCGTAAACTGGTAAATGCGTGCCGATAGCGTTACGAACAAATGCTAGCGTAACGCGAACGGTGATTTCTTGACTTGGGGCGTAAACTGACGTAAAAACGTATCACCGCTCTTCGACAACACTTCCCTCAAATCCTCGCCTAGTATCGGAATACTGGGTCTCGAAATCTCGAGCGATTGCCAATTTCGTGGTCATCTGGAAGGCAAAGCCAAATTGGCTTCAAAGAAACTGGGCGTCATTAATAGTGCACGGCAATACTTCAAGCCGGCCCACATACTAGCGCTCTACAAAGCGCAGGTCCGGCCACACATTGAGTATTGCTGTCATCTCTGGTCTGGCGCACCCCAGTATCAGCTCGATCCATTTGACCGCGTACAACGCAGAGCAGCTCGAATAGTCGGGGACACAGTGCTCTGTGAACGGCTGGATCACTTGGCGTTGCGTAGAGACGTCGCTTCATTGTGTGTCTTCTACCGCATTTATCACGGGGAGTGTTCCGAAGAGCTGTTTAACCTGATTCCCGCCGCCGAATTCCACCTTCGCACGACATGCCACAAGTTAGGATATCATCCTCACCATCTGGATGTGTGGCGGTCTTCCACAGTGCGGTTTTCAAGGAGCTTTCTTCCACGTACTACAAAGTTGTGGAATGAGCTTCCTTGTGCGGTGTTTCCGGGACGATACGACATGGGTACCTTCAAAAAAAGCGCGTACACCTTCCTTAAAGGCCGGCAACGCTCCTGTGATTCCTCTGGTGTTGCAAGAGATTGTGGGCGGCGGTGATCACTTAACAACAGGTGACCCGTACGCTCGTTTGTCCTCCTATTCCATAAAAAAAGAACTGGTGAATGCTGGACGAGAGCGTTACGAACAAATTCAAAGGTTGCACGAACGATGATTTCTTGACTTGGGGCGTAAGCTGGTGAATGCGTGACGAGAGCGTTACGAACAAATGCTAGCGTAGCGCGAATGGTCATTTTTTGATGTGGGGCGTAAGCTGGTGAATGCGTGACGAGAGCCTTACAAACAAATGCTAGCGTAGCGCGAATAGTCATTTCTTGACTTGGGGCGTAAGCTGGTGAATGCGTGACAAGAGCGTTACGAACAAA